>CM038224.1:90959380-91445188 GCA_021442155.1 Cymbidium sinense
CCTTAACCTAGTCAAATCAAGGGATGCCACCCAACAAGCTCAAGTTTTTTCACTAAATTCTACATTATTTAATATAATCAAATCTTTAAATGTATTTTGATAAACATATATTTAAACCTATTAGATATTGAGATTATTATGCTTTTCTCTAAACACAGTTGTACCTAGGGATGTTACACCTATCAATAATCAATGTTTAAAGTTCATCAATCATAGATGTTAGATACTCATTTTATCATTCACCAACTCTACTATCATATAAGAAGAAAGAAAGAAAATCTTAAAAATCTCATGTATCATATGATTCCTTACATCCATCAGCAACTATCATTGACATACTCAATAATTGAAAATTCTAAGTAATATTTCCTTAAAAAAATATTTATCAAACTTAAATATAAATGTCTTGTGTTTTATATTGATATGTTTGATTGGAATGAACTGAAGAAAATGCACATATTTTTAGGTATTTTGTTTATATAAGTAATTGGATTTAATTAAAGAAGTATGAGTAAATATATTTTTTCAATGGTAATTATCTTCCCAATTCTACTAATAACTTACATGTAAACATTAAATGATCATTGTCACTCGTATGCCTTCTACTTAGAAAAGTTTAGAGAGTAATTCTCATCAATTACTATGAAGAAAATTCACAAAATTACTCTTTAATTAAAATACTTAAATGACAATTAGTTTTAATTCAATTTATTTGTCCTTTTCATTTACATCTTTTCTCTTAAGATTCATTCAAAGTAAACAGAGTCTATAAAGTTTAATTCAAAAATATTCTGAACAAATTTTCTTTTATTAAAACTTTATAGTCTATAAATGCATGAGTTATTATAAAATAAATTAACTTTTTGCTCTTTATTTTCTTAAATAGTAGAGACTACAAACTCAACCTTGAGAAAAAACAGATCACTAACTTCATTACGGAGCACACAACGAAAGCACCGTGCCACCACTTCTATTATAAAATCTTTTCAAGTTGCGAAGAAGCTCGTGGCCACCACACGGCATGAAGCAAAACGCCAGAGTAGTGCGCGATGAAACAGGACAAAAAAGGGGTCCTAATCCATAAAATAAATTCGCTCTTTATTTTCTTAAATAGTAGAGAGTAGAGACTACACTCAACCTTGAGAAAAAACAGATCAGTAACTTCATTACGGAGCCCACAACGAAAGCGCCGTGCCACCGCTTCTATTATAAAATCTTTTCAAGTTGCGAGGAAGCTCGTGCCACTTCTATTATAAAATCTTTTCAAGTTGCGAAGAAGCTCGTGGCCACCACACGGCATGAAGCAAAACGCCAGAGAGTGGCACGCGATGAAACAGGACAAAAAAGGGGTCCTAATCCATGAGCTGTCTTGAGATTAAAGAATGTGACATGCAAGGTCAGATCGTCAAGTTCAAGCAAGTAATTTTTTTGCTCACGGTAGCTCGAATTGATTTCAAATTACCTTATCAATTTAGATTTTGACTTTCAAATTATTGAGTCAATTTTTTAAAAATTTTATAAGATAGAAAAAAATCATTCATCATATATATATGTGTGTGTGTCTGCGCGTATGCAGACACACATCTTTTCACTGTCTTTTATTTTGCACCTCATATTCTTTATCACATCATCATATATCTAGACCTAGAAAATAATGCATCCATCCAACTCTCATTAGTAGCCAATATCGATCCAATAAAGTATTCCATTTGATATTGACACCCTTCCCCTTAACCACATGATCTTTTGCTTTTTCTACCAATCATATTCTTCAACCTTTATGTTTGACATCATGGATGATGAACTCCTTAATTCCCTTCTTGTCTTCTTTAGAAAATTCTTTCAAGATGATCAATCCGACAAATAAATAAAAGCCAAGAAGAAAACCCACCCTCAAATTGTTCAAATATAATAATGTTGTAGAAGGAGAAATTAAGGTTCTCTTATAGCTCGAGATACATTCAATAAACTCTCTTACCTTAGACATTGAGTCATACATGGTCAAACTCAAAATAAACAATCCCCTTAACTTCTTCTCACAATATTGTTTTCAGGCATCATAATATATGGTGCATTTTGATATGCTGATTAATGTCAAAAACATGAGCCCCATTGACTTGATCAAATTAAGGTCAATGTGACTTCGACTACAACTGCTAACCATTATAATGATATAGCCACAAAGGGTTTGTGCAGCACCAGACCATCTAATCCACTTAAGCCTTTTGATGATTTTTATATAAATGCTTGATTTTTGTAATATAAATTATTTTATTAATTTATGTAAATATAAAATCATCCAATGTTATGTTTATCTCAGTGTATCAAAATGTACTTTTGAATTTTCATACTTACCAACTCTCTTTTGCATGCTAATCATTATAAATTAATTTTCTCCAACACCTTGCGATTAGAAGGTTCAAAAAAGCTAAATCTTTTAAAAAAGAATTTGATCACATTAAAGACAAAATATTAGTTTCATTTTAATGAGCTTTGTTTATAATAATATATACTAAATGAATTACTTGAATATATGATGCAAATTTTTTATGTCTCATCAATATCATCTTTCTATGCTCATCCCAAGATACTCATTACTACTTTGACTCTTACGGTTATGAACAACATATTGGTATATAATACCTTTAAAGTTTGGATTTTTTTCATATCATAGCAATGTACTCACACATTATTTGTAGTATACTAATGAACCATTCTTAGTTTAAACTTCATGGAAATTTCTTATTTTTTTAATTTATAGAAGCAGATACACCATTATATTTGCATGATTACATGCCTACTAAAATATCAAATGCAATGCCAAAAATAACTTGTAAAAGATACACTCTTTATTAATAAACATGATAATCTTCTAACATAATGCAACAATCATAATAAATCAAATAAACATAACAATTATGAAAAAAAAATACAACAACAACAACAAGCCTTAATCCCACTAAGTGGGTTGACTACATCAGAATCATTGTGTCCGTTATGTATTATTCTGTTTAAAATCAAGTATACTAGATCGTTTTTTATCATCTTAAAGAGTCTTTTTGGTCTCTTACCTTTCTTAACAGGAAAATCTAATCATCTACTCTCCCAGTTGGGGGCATTTTATGTGGCCAAAACCAGGGTGACTCTTCTAATCTTATCTACTGAGCTACTCAACTTTTTCCCAAATATACTCATTTTGCATTCTATCTAGAGTAAAACCACTCATCCATCTAAGCATCCTCATCTCTTGAACACTTAACAGTCTTGTGCTTCTCCTTTGTGTTATTGGCACACCATAAGTCATTCTGGGTCTTACCACCATCTTATATAAATTTTTTCCTTAAGTTTAAGTGACCTTTTCTATCACATAATGAATGCATTCCTCCACTTCAACCATCCAACCTCCATCATTTCACCATCATTTTGAACAATGTAGCCTAAATATCTCAAACGCCACTCTTATTAATGACTTTCACCTAATGTCACAACACTACCAATACTAGAACTTCTACAACTAAAATTACACTCCATATATTCAGCTTATTTACTTAAACAAAAAACCTTTAGACTCTAGAGTTGACCTCCATAATTCAAGTTTCTGGACTCCCTCTAGTCTTATCAACAAGAAGAATGTCATCGACAAAAGCATACACCAAGGAACATCTTCTTGTAAATGCCTAATAAGAACATCCATAACTAAAGTAAAAAAAGATAAGGGCTTAAAGTCGATCCTTGATGTAATCCAAGATAGGAAAATATTTTGTCAATCCTCCATGTGTTTGGACACAAGTAACAACTCTAGTATACATATCCTTAATGACTTGAATATAACCAATATTCCTTATTCTAGAACTCTCCAAAGAACATCTCTTGAAACTTTATCATAAGCTTTCTCTAAATCAATAAATATCATATGTAGATCCTCCTTACTTTCTCTATGCTTCTCCATCAAACCCCTTAACTTAACATGTATATCATCCATAGTAGATCTCAAAAACTAAACATTGTGAGAAACTTCATCACATCGTAACCTATGCTCTCAATTTCTCTCCCATGTATGGCACATTAACTTAATTCCTCTATAATTTGCACACTCTAGTGCATCACCTTTATTCTTAAATATAGAACCAACAAACTCTTTCTCCACTCATCTCGACATCTTTTTAGTCTTTAAAACATTAAAAAGATTTGTGTGAAGAAATTCCTTGATCTCCTAAACATTTTCACACTTCTATTGAAATATTATCTGGTCTATGCTTTTCCACATTTTCTTTCTTTAACTAACTGATTTACTAATACTGATAAAATGAAATTCTCTATTTTTAGGGTATTAAGGTTACTAAAATCAATCATACTTTCAGATCCTTCATTGAAAAGTTTATCAAAATACCTCATCCACCTATTTTCAATATCATTTTCTAAAAGAAGCATTTTATTATTTTCATCCTTAAGACACCTCACTTGAACTATGTCTTTACTTCTCCTATCTCTTTGGTTGGCTAACTTATAAATACATCTTTCACCTTCTTTGGTATCTAATCTATTATATAAATCACTAAAACTAAATTTTTGCATCATATATTTTCTTAGAATCTCTGCAGCCACTTTATATCTTTCCCAATTCTCCGAGTTTTACATCTAAACCATGTTTTATAACAATACTTTTTTTTATCTTTTCTTGACACTCAATTCCACCAACTATTCTTATTAAAGGAAGTTTTTCCTTTTGATTCTCCAAGCACATCTTTAGCAACTTGCTTAATATCCTTCTATTTTTCCCACATAATGTTAGCTTCCTCATGAACATCCCAAATTCTAATCTCTTGTAGCTTGCTCTTAAAAATATTTTCATTTGTGTTCTTTAAGTGTCCCCATCTAATTCTAGGACAATAATTTGGTTTATTTTTTCTCTTACAATCTTTCATCTTAAAATCTAAAACTAACAATCGATGTTGGGTACTTAGATTTTCACTTGGAATGACCTTACAATCTTTGCAATCTAAACGATCTATTTTTCTTATCAGAAAATAATCAATCCATGTTTTACTAGATCCATTTTTATAAGTAATAATATGTTCATCTCTTTTCTTAAATAAAGTGTCAACTACAAAATCATAAGCTAAAGCAAAATCTAATATACCTACCTTCTTCATTAGTCCAAATCCATAACCACCAATACTTTTAAAATCTTCTACCACTCTACCAACATGTCCATTTAAGTCTCTCCAATAAATACTTTTTCTTCAAGAGGTATTTGTATTAATCCCTCTAATTCATTCCAAAATTTTTCTTTTACACTTACCTCCAAACCTACTGAGATAGACACTTATAACATTGATAATCTTAAGTATCAATAATATTTAAAGCTATAATTCTATCTCCACATCTATTAATATTTATAACATTATCCTTCAAACTTTTATCTATAATCACACCTACACCATTTCTAGTTCAACTTTTACCAGAATACCAAAGTTTAAAACCTAAACTATCAATCTCCTTGGCCTTCTCCCCAACCCATTTAGTTTCTTGAACACATAAAATATTTATCTTTCTATGAACCATAATATCTATTAATTCCATTAATTTACCTATAGGAGTACCTATATTCCAAGATCCTAACCTAATTCTAGTTTCATGGACTAAATGGCTTTTCCTATAATAAAACATCAAACTCTATCACAAAAAACATATTTAATCCAAAAAATTATATAGTTCTACTATAAGAAACATAAAATTATATTTTGTAAGAATATAATTCAGAAATAAATATATATTCATATCACATGACCAAATAATAACCAATATTATTTACATGATTCCACATGGCATTAGCCATGCAAATCATTTTTCAAATCACTATTAGGAATTATCTAAAATTTCTTCATCTTTCATTGTGACATGACATCTTCTTGTCCACCCTTCTTTTAAGAGAATAGAATTATGACCACCTTTTGTAATAATATAGTTACATAAAATATAATAAGCAAGCATAATGTCAACTTATATTTTCATTAAAAAATAAATACAAAATTTTATGACTGTAAAATCCTTTTTGATTGAATAACTATCATTATAAATTTGGTTGGTTTGGATGAATTAATTTATAAATTAGCTAAGCCAAACTAATTTCAAAAATAAAATTAAAAAAATTGAACTAACCAAATCATTTTCTTATTGAATTAAACTAAATTGAACATTAGTCTGGTCAATTCTATTTGATTTGGATGAAAAATATATATATAATTACTTTAATAAGAAGCTAAATTATCTTTAGCCAAAAAATCTGTATTAAGAAGAATATTAATAAATTTGCTAAACTTTGAAAATTTTCTATGTGGAATAAATGATATCCACATTGATATGTTTTCATTTATTTATTATAGTTCATAAGCTTTATTGATTTAATATTTGAAGAAATTAGTATAGTTCAATTTTCAATTTTATTAAATTTAGAAAGACAAAAATCAAACAAATGATTAGAAAAAAAATCAAGATTACAATTAATCACTAAATTAATATTTTAACAATAATATTATGCCAACCAAATAAAATTAATTTGATTCAATTTTTTAGCTTTATCTAACATAATGCATATTCTTAAGAATAATTATCACCTACTAGTTAATATAGACAAGTGATATTTAATTTTGTTAGATAAATCCAAAATATCTGAATTAATAGTGAATTGAAACACAATAACATAATTTATAGCTTTTAGAAAACACAAACCATGATATGTCCAACACTCCCAACTAGCTAGGATATATGAGAATCATAAATCAAAGTTTCCTTAGAAAGCACATTTTGACTTGGTCATATATGATTTTTCTCTCCTCTAAAGCATATTCATGCTCTTTACCTATAGTGCCAACATAATTATATTCTTATAAGATATACTAGTAAAAAAGTTGTTATGAGATTATTATATATCATGGTGAAAGGCTTGAATCTTTTATTTGATTGAATCTTACTTAAAGTTTTAGTAGTTGAGATTTTGTAATCTCATGAAATAATTCTAATATGAAATATAACAAAGATTTAATTACCAACTCACTATTTTCTCTAGATCATTAGACATTGATTTGAATGTGTTGATTACAAAAACTCAACCCATGTGTATGTAGTGATATAGATGACTGTTCTTTTGCACATTAATTGTGCCTATATGTAACCTTGTAACGCAAAATAAATTATACAATTTGAAAAATGTGCTTTCTTCTCATTTTAATTATATCAACATAATCAAAATCATATATGAAATATAATATAGAGAGCTATCATTTATGTTAATTATTCTATTCAGTATTAAATATCCATCTTTTCAGTCATAATTCATATAGTACTAAAAATATATCACACATCATAGTAGAAATGAATATTTGAATAAGTAAAATAAATTTGATCTCTACTCAACTATGTCATCCTAAATTGTGTTAACTGAATGAAAATTCTTGATTATCTTATACTTATTGAGACATCTTCATAAACCTTTGCAATCCAACAATATGTTTATAAAAATAATAATATATAATGCTAAAAGCTAATTATTTTATTATCACATATAAACTTGAAAATATATATATGACAATAGAGTTGGTGTAGTTACAACCACAATTAAACATTTTGTCTGACTTGCTCAATTTATACCCATAATCATGCTTACTCAACATATATTTGAAGGCATGGCATCTACAATATTTTATACCATTTTAGTTCAAGATGGCATTTAAAATTTTAAAAATACTTTCATAATCAACTCATCAATCTCGACTTAGCATTTTATAATTGTGGCTCATTTATATGGAATTTGACATTTAAATTATATCATGCTATACATTCATCTATTTTGAGTGATTTTAGATTCATTGGAAGGCCAAGAAAATGTTTTATGACTTTGTAGTTCACATGTCAACTAAGTCTAAACACAGTTTAAGAAAATTATAATCTTTGGATAAAAGGGACATATAGTCATTGATTTATAATTTTAATTCATATTATATTTTTATTTCATGCAAGATATTTAGTCACATACTTTATTTATATATTTTATTAGTTTTTGGCATTCTATATATTGGGTTGCCATCTTCATGTAAGGTATGCTTCATGTATAATAATCTTGTTATTTCTTATTTCAGTTTTATAGATGCATGAGTTATAAATCAAATTATTTCTCACCATGGTAATTCTACAATACTTTGGGACAAGATAAGTAGATCAAGTTTTAACCTAAATAAAAGAGTCAACCCTAGTCTAACTTATAACATATAGTGTCACAAGTTATTATTATTATTTTTTTTTTGTGCAAAGAATGAGGCCATGTCACATTAAGTTACTATGCATTAAAGAGAGAAAATTAAACCTAGAATTAACTAATAAAGTTATGTCCAAGCATTTTATTCAGAAGGATAAGTTAGAAGTTGTATATTATGATAATTTATATAAAGATGAATCACATAATCATGAATCATTTATTATCATTAGATGCATCTTTGTACATCCTAAGGAAAGTGTGAATGAGAGAAGCACCACAATCTATCAAACTTTTATTTATTTTGGAGAAAAGGATTGTAAGATGGTAAAATAAAGTTAATCATATGGATCACTAATGATTAAAATGGGAGGACACCACACAGATCTTGGAGATTCTTATTTAAATGATTGAACACGACATCAAAGCATGATATACAACCTGAAAGGTAAAAAATCACATTATCATAGATTCAATCACTTAAAAGGAATTTTTAAGGCTGATGGGTCTAAGTGTACCAAAGTTTATCTCATACCTTACATAGGTGAAGTAAGATAGGATTTATTTTACCTAGGTTCAAAGTTCCTTATAAGGACAAGCCCCTGTTGTTAATTACATCCTAGATGATATGATCTCTTAAAAAAACTCTCGATTAATGTAGTCAATTTTTGTCTTTATAGATTTTAAAGTTTAGACAAAGGATTGATGAATTTTGAAAATTAAATGAGATATCTCAAATGAGAATATTTCTTTTCAGATTCAAAATGGGAGAAAATTAAAAGTTCTTGGATATTAAAAAGTCCAGTAAGCACTTTAAATTATTCTATGGGTGAAAATTATCTTTTCAAAATTAAGAATTGTATTTAGTTTTGAACTAAATTTTTTTTAGAATGCTAGGACTTATATCATGATAGCACAAGACTATTAGAATGCCTACAATGTGAAAACTCATACCCATAGTAGGGAGAAACAAATAGCCTCATACCCTAAAACTAAAAGTGCTTCCAACGCAAGCTAAACGTTTAGCCTCATCTAAAATAAAATTTTTGAGATTTATTGGTTCACCCAGACTAGGAAGTATGAACTTATCATGACTCTTGTAGACTTATAACTCACCAAGATGAGCTATCAATTAACAACTTTTATATTTTAAAATTATATGGCCAGTTA
The DNA here is from genome assembly GCA_021442155.1 of Cymbidium sinense. NCBI lineage: Eukaryota > Viridiplantae > Streptophyta > Magnoliopsida > Asparagales > Orchidaceae > Cymbidium > Cymbidium sinense. The sequence continues at coordinate 90,968,802 of CM038224.1, forward strand.
TATGAAATGCAAGGTAGATAGATTGTTATTTTAAAAAAAAATCTAAGAACTTAGACTCATTTCTTAAATTTAAGATCATGATGGGATGAAATGCTTCTAACTAATGTAATAATTTTTAAATTTCTTATATTCTTAGATAGTGAGTTTATTTATATGATAGGCTTGTGTATGTTGACATGCCTAAGATGAGATGCAGATAAAAAATTATTATAAGCTAAATTAGAAAGAGAAGGTAGACTTCCCCCAAAAAAGTGGCTATCTTCACTAAATAAATGCCTCTTATATGTTATGGGTGAAGAGATCAATTCAAGGAATTAAAACAAAATTCTTCATGGTTCATAAAGACTAGGATCTTTAGTTGCTATTAATATGTATACTTAAGGCTTTGGTTAGGCTATGTTATGAGTTGTATTTATCTTAGTTTAGTTGATTAATTTTAGTTTGGTAGATAATTTAATTCATAAGAGTCTAATGTAAATCAAGCTTACACAACAATCATCATATAATCTCAAAATGAAATTTAAAAAATCATGTAATTTCTAGTGTGCAATGCAATGTGAACATAATATCAAATAATTAAATTAATACAAAAAGGTCACTGCAACCTAGTTTATATACTCCATAAGAAAAAAAGGGTAGTTGAACTTTGCCATTATAAAGCCCAGCCTAGATCCAAGCAAATAAATAGCCAATAAGGTCTTCTTGTCTTCATATCCATAATGTAAATGCTCTATGCTTGATAGGGTCTCTCAGTTCTATACATTCTAACCACTGCTCATCCTAAATCTAACTTAATTCTAGTACAAATTAAATTTAAAATTGTAGAAAATCTTAATTAAACTTGCAAAATAAGGGTTAGCTAAGCTAAACTCACATAATTAGTTATATTATATACATTGGGCTTAGCACTAGTGGGTCCCAAGCCCACCTGTCTTGATGAGATATACTTTAGGGCTTAAGCAAATTTCACTTGCAAGTAAATATCATTAGCCTTAACTTTATTATTGTAGCCTATTTTATTAAGTACAACCCCCTACAAAAGATAATATTAGTATAATAAACACACCTTAACATCTAGTTTATGAACAAATAATCCTAACATCAATTAAATCAATATATTGTAATCAAGCACTATCCTAACCTAAGTCTAGGATCAATGATCTAGTAATCTAATGTAGACTAGTGTGGTGAGCTAAAGCTATAATTTAATATTTAAGTTATAATTTAAGAATGGGGTTCAACTTATTACCATTGAGTGATTTTAATTTAAGTAAATAATGACTTAAAGATCGATTTTAAGTTGTAATTTAATTTGATTTTGAGTTGAGTTTAGTATTTTAAAAGCATAAGGAATAGTGGGCCTTACAAGAGGTAGAGCTCGCTCTTCTTTACACCTTACTCTAGTAGAGTGAACACCCAACCAATGGATGAAGGTTCAATCTAAGGTTCTAAATCAAGTTATTTTTATGAATTTTAATTAATTTAATTAATGATGATTTATTTTAGTTAATACTTGAATCATGACTTTTGATTTCAATTTAAGTTCAAATGAGCTTATTATTTTATTGGATGTATCATAAAGCTAGGAAGACATTTTAGAAAGCACTTCATAATATTTTGATTACTTTTAAATATATAAATAATTTATTATTATTTATTAATTAAATTAAAATGCTAAATCAATGCTAAAATACATCTTAAAATTATGCAAATATTCTGTGTAGTTAAGAAACTTTAGAGAAGCATCTCAAAAAAAATTTAAGATTATTTTAAATTAATTTAAATTTCTGATGATTTGATCATTCAAGAAAAACATCTTTTTAAAAACTATCTGCTATCTTTATTGGGATGAGTAGGAGTATATTTTTCATGAGGTAGATTGATATATATTCAACCAAATTTCCTCTAACATTATGTTAGGATTTATTTAGATATGGGTTATACTTCTTATGAACGCAAGCATTGATAATTAATTATCCCTCTTACCTCTGTAAGAGAGAACTCTTGATTAAGGTTGAAATATACATATCTCTTTGATATGAATCAGTGTCTAGAGGTATACGTGGTGTGGCATAAATGACTGTCTTAAGGAAAAATGGAGATAGTGTTGATTAAGATCCCATGGTTTCATCATCACGGGACTATGTTGTTCCAGTATACCAACATCAGAGGGCTATGTTAACCTCACTTTTGAAGTGAGGATTCACCATCCTCATCTTAGCCTTAGGAACCCTCTAGGTACTAGGATTTTCTTAGTCATAGGACACTTCTAGTGACTAAGGGGACACTAAACCCAAGTTTAGAAACTTAAGAGGCACTGACTGAGCTTAGGTTATACCCTAGGACAAATAGGTTCTACCTATCCTATGGACTAAACCAAGACTTATGCTTGGCCACTCATCCAAAACCAACCTCAAATGGATTTTGTTTTCTATTCAATCTCCAAGCCAAATTGACTTAGGCCCTAACCTAAGTTCATTCCACCATGGTCCTATGATCCAACCCAAAGCTCATCTAAACAAACCAAATCCAATTTGATTTTTACAATAGCACTCCAACCATTCAAAAGATCATTTCAAACTCCTCCAATACTTACAATCAAATAAATCAAATCAAATCAATCCAATCAACCCATGTTAGCCCATTTGACTTAAAAGGTCCAAATGAGAAAAAATCCAATCAAACCCAAATCAATTGCAATCAAGGCCACCAATCAACCTTAAATTCATCATTGAACTCTTCTCAACATCTAATTTCACTAATCCAACTAAATTAACCCAATTGGTCCAGATGACCTAAAGTGGCCTAAATGGTCAAATTGGCTCAAACTTTAATCCAACCCAAATTGAATTGAATCAACCCATTCAATCCCTTCCATAATGATTGTTGATCATCTTGGATAGCTCAATAATAATCAATTGAATCAAACCAAATCAATTTGACTAATTAACCCAAGTTGACCCAATTTTACCTAAATGATTAAATTGGGACAAATCTCATTCTAACTCTAATTGATTGAAACCAATATCTCTAAGAAATCATAAATTGATTATTGAACATGATCCAACCTTCAATTGAATATAATTTGTTCAACCTAATCCAATTGACCCCTTTATCCCAAATTGACCTAAAGGGTTCAATTGAACCAATATCTTCCTAAATAAAAATTGATTCAAACCAACACCTACAATCATTCTTAAATGATCAATTGAACCTGAAACAACCCTTCACCCAAGCCAATTTGGCCAATTTAACTCATTTGGCCTAACTTAACTCATATGAGCCAAAATCAAATCCACTTCAAATTAATCCAAATCAATTGAACCAATACATTTAAAATGATCAATTAAACATATCCAAACCCTTTGTTTGAACCAATTTGACCAAGTGGTCAACCTAACCCAATTGAACCCCATTTGACCCATATGGGTCAAATTGAGCGAAACCCAACCAAACTTGGCATGACTCATCGTTGCATCACCATGAGCCAGCCTAAGTGGACCCCACCCATGGTGAACCTAGTTTGGGTAAAAATCCATTGGATCAACCCACCCAAATGGGACAAAATCCTTATTTGGATGGGTTCTCCCACTCCCTAATCCTTGGCATCCACCTTTGGCCATTCTTGGACACTAGGACCACTGACCCAACCTAAACCAAGGCTATTAGGTTCATCCTTTGTCCAAGAGAGGGTGAACTCACTCATGGCATGCCATTGGTCACTTGGAAAAAGAGGTATACCCCATGCTAGCCCATGCCACTACCTTAGCCTCTTAAGCACCTCCACCTCAGCAGTCCCCTACCACCTCAGACCACCTAATCCAGTCGAACAACTACCAAAGGCTGAGCCAATCTCAGCCCTTGATTCACCTAGGAAGATGAGTATACTCCTCCCCATCCTTTCAAACTTCACAGAGAGTATCCCCAGAGCATTCTGAGCAGTCTCGGACCCTTCCTCGAATCCCTAATGTACTCCATCAATGGTGAGACCAAGCATCGATTGAAATAGAGAGCCCTGGCCATCTATACTTGTTACAACTTTGATTAGGACTAGTATTGTCTCTACAACAACCCCAGTCTTTAAGGGAAGTCAGTTTTAGCTTCTGAGATTGTCTCCTCCACCTTTGAGGTTAGTTCTAGCTCCCACCTTGCACCTTTAACCAAGACTCAGTCGTAATAAGAATAAGAAAATTAAGAAGTACTACGAGTGCATGGCCAAGGAAGTTGAAGAGGCCTCTCATTTAGCTGAAGAGGGATCCATCTGTAAGACCTCTCCCCTCTTGGTAGCAGTAGGTGTCAATCCGCTTCAACTATAGAGGGAGAGAAGGATGTCAATAAGATAGCAGGATCACCCCATGACCCATAAAGTATGAGACACCAAGTAGGGAGAGGAGAAAACCCTACTATTTAGGCCAAAGCTTGATGCTATTTTATTTTTGTCAAGTTAATGATTATTGGAAATATTAGTGAGGTGACTAGGGATATGACCATTTTGAATTATATGATTCAAAAGGGCTTCACTATAAATGTAGGGAGGATCATTTATAATTATATTTGTAATATGCTTAAGGGTAGTACTACTGTAGGTTATGGTCATACTTCTTATAATTAATTCTTTATGTGTTGTAGTGGGTGCGCAAGGAGATTTTGATGAAGAAGACTCTCCTAACTAAGAAAGTAATTGGAATATTTAGCTCGAGGACTGAGGTGGGAGAAAGCTTACGCTCCTAGTACTGACCTAAATCCTCTATGACCTTAAATGAGTAACTCCAAGAAATTAGAGGATAAATCTCAAATTTAAAGAAAAAGGATTGGTGAAACCAGTCAGTAGCACTAGGAACTGGGGAGAAATTTTGACTACCAAATGGGTTAGCAGTAGTAGCAGTTTTCATACATTAGTGAATTTAACTTAACATTTGTTTAGTTGTCTAAAAATTGTAGCTTTCATGCAGCCCCAAGTCAAGCTTCTTTTTCTGTGGCATTTTAGTATCACCCTTATGTGAGCACCATATCGAAGCTAGAAGAAGAAGAGGAGGAGGATAATGATGATGATTATGATAATGACTATAGTTTTCCCCTTTTTTAATATTAATATTATTTTTATATTTTTTCAACTTTTTTGTATAAATTATGTAATCATTTTAATTTTGTAATGAAATATATTTTTATGTCACATGTTTATGTATTTGCTATTTTAATTTTCAATGAACTCACACTTAGACCCAAAGATGACATCACTATAATGCTTTATGAATAGCATTGCAATGCTAGAAACAGACAAGTTTTTATTTAGAAGTCGAGAAGTTAGCCCTGCGGTGCGAAAATATAGCATTATGACTTTATGGGTTAGGCATTTTTATAATTTAACCCGAGAGTGTCGCACTATGGTACTTGATGGACGGCACTGTGGCATTTTAATAATGAGACTTTTGATTTATAACCCGTGAGGGAAGCAGAGCTGAAGATGCGACACTGTAGTGCTATAAGATAGAGAATTTCTTTATTTTTTTGGTCTTAACATGAGAAGCTAGTGTTGCGGGGTGGTGCCTTGGAGTATTCTAAATGTTAGAAATCATTAAATTAATACAATGCCTCGATGCTTCAAAGATAATGATGTGGCACTATAGCTAGATATTTTGATCTTGCAAAGTCCAAGAGGTTAGCACTGCAATGTTGCGGTGCTAAGTTTAGCACCTAGGTGCATATCGAGCACTATGGCACCATGACGCAAGATGCTATATATTTGATTTCTTGAGAGCTTAGCACCAAGGCATTGCGAGTTGAGAACTTTTTTTTATAGTTTTCTTATGGAAATATAACAATGTGGTGCTTAATTTTGGAATATGGGTGGACACCATGCAAATCGTAGGATATACTTATTGAAGTGATCGGGTATGATATTAAGGTATGATGTATCATCTCGAGAGATAGAAACATCACCCTATAATGAACTTAATCACCTAATAAGGACTCCTAAGGCATGATAGGTATTCGAATATACCAAAGATATTTCCCCTACTTTACATGGAAGAGTAAAATAGAGTTTATTTTAAGCTGGGTTCTTTAGTTCCCTATGGAGGCAAACCTCCATAGTTAATTACATCATAGGAAATGGAATTTCTAAGAACACTCACGATTAAAGTAGGCAATTATGGTCTCAAAAGATTTCAAAGTTAAGACTATCAAAGGATTGGCTATTTTAAAAAATCAATTGGGAAGGTTCAAGAAGAAGACTTATTTTTGGACGCCAAAGGGAATAATGAGAAAGTGCTCATGATACTAGGAAACCTAGTGAGCATTCCAATCTACGATATAGTTGGGCTTTTTTTATTTGAGAGTGAAGAGATTTATTTTGTTTAAGTTAAAATTTTATTAGATTGTTAGGGCTTATAATCCACCAACACAAGATCGTAGAAATGCCTAAGAGGTGAGAATTTATGCTTGTAGCTCAAAAAATAGCTATCTATGATCCTAAATCAAGGGATCACTAACACAACTTAGAGTACAACCTAAATCTAAGCATAAAAGGGACATAAGGGTTTATCTCCATAAGAAAGAATAAACTGTCCGACTTCTAAACTTACAACCAGCTGGAGTGGCTGCCAACTAACACCTCCTATGCTTTAATTTTATCCTAAGAGCCTATCACATCCAGGCCACACATTCAAACATCAAACATTAAGAAACTATGAAAAGCATATTGTTTTAATATGCAATCTAAACACAACATCAATCAAATATGTATAAATTGTATAAAAGAATAAAAGGCCGGTGCGATTGGGTACATCCATACAACCCAAAAAATAAAAAGATTAGTAGCCGAGTTCAACCCAAATTACATAAAAGAATAAATTCTATGAGGGTCTTCATTTCTTCATATCTTCATGTCTTCTTCCTTCTTCCTTTCAATTTGGTTTACTTCAAGGCATCATAAGGCACCCCAAGGACTAAGCCTTCTGGCCATTGCTCATCTTAGACCCCATAGCACTAATCCTAATTCCTATTTATAAAAATTATATTTTATATGAACAAGTAAATCTAACTACACCTGCAAAATAGAGGTTAGCTAAACATACATAAAATCCAAGCAGTTATATTTATAATTTAGACTTAGCACCCTACACATGTGTAACCAAGCCCACCTATCCTAACTTGGGTTATGCTTAGGGGCATAAACAACCTACAATCAAAACATTTATATTTGTTTTTATAGCGGCCCCTTAAGCATAATCTTCTACAGAAAATAATGTTAGACTATTAACAGCCTAACATCCAGTCTACGATCTACATTCCTAACATCCAATTTAAAATATTACATCACAAAATAAAATACAACATCAACCATACAATCAACACATCGACCTAACCTAATTCTAAAGTCGGTGACCTAGTATTCTAGTGTGTGAAAAGAGGGCTTATGTAACAAGACTTTACTAGGCTTCTTTAGCTTAAGTTTCAATTTGGAGTTTGAATTTGCTTAAATGTTACCTATGGGTGGTTTTAATTCAAATGATTTAATGATTTATTTTTCATTATTATTTCACTTTTATTTAGTTAAAGTGATGTTTAGGTTTTCAAGAATGAAGAGCAGGATGAATTCCAATTTTTGTTTTAATGGAACTTACCCTATTCTGCATCCTAACTCCTAAATCTTCATCCTAAAAAGTCTAACTAAGGTCCTTAAGTATCTTAATTAGCCTATTTTAATTTGTGTAGTTTATTTGATTTAATTAATATTTGTTTGATTTGATTTTGATTTTAAAATTTGAGTTTGTTTAATCTTCATGTATTTTGATTGATTAATTTTATATTAGATGTTTTGATTTAATTAAATTTTGATAATTCAATATCTTTTAAACTAATATCAAATAAAGTTTAAGTTTGTTTAATTTCATGTATTTTTCTTGATTAATTTTGGATTAGATGTTTTGATTTAAATAAATTTTGATAAATCAATATCCTTTAAATTGAAAGTTTAAATTTGTTTAACTTCATGTATTTTGATTGATTAATTTTGAATTAAATATTTTGATTTAAATATTTTGATTTAAATAAATTTTGATAATTCAATATCTTTAAATTGATGTCTAATTCGATTCTTTTGGGTTTTAATTTAAGATTTTAGTTTATGTTATTTCAATGTTGTTTATTATTTCATTTAAGTTTGGCTTAGATTGTTAAATGTATTCCAATTAAGGTTTCTTTGAAATTTAGTGTGTTTTTTTATTATTTGAATTCCAATTAAGGGTTTGATTTCTTAAATTTAGTCATTTAGTTTATATATATTAATTATTTCTTTAGTTTGATGATCAACCTTTTGTCTTAGTTCAATAGGTTTGTTTTGATTGAGTTTTATTTTAACTTATTTTGATATTAATTGGAATTTGGATGACTTTAGAGTTTAGGTTTAATTTTATGTTTATTTAATTTGACTATGGTTCATTTATTTATAGTTCAATTGGATTAAGTGAATTGAAAGTTTGTTTTGATTTTAATTGAGTTTGATTATTTATGATTAGAATTTTATTTTGATCTCATTCATTTATCATGTTATTAGAGTTTGGTTTATGTTATGATTCCATACATTTATAGTTAATTAGTTTATCTTATTTAAATAAGTTGAATTGGATTCAATTTGATTATGTATTAAATCGATGAGAGTCTATCTTAAGTTAATTTAATTTGAACTTAATTTAAGATTTAATTGACACTTAATTGCAATTTAACTAAGTTCAAATTTATGTTTGATTAAGCATAGGTTTAATAAGATTAACTTAATTAAGAGGGGTAATTAAATTAATTACTAGATTAATTAAGGATTTATTATCATTAGCATGTTGATCAAAATTTGACAATAAATTTAATTTAGTGTTTGATTTATGTTTGATTTAAGAATTAGTTTTAATGTGATTTATTTAAATCAATTTGGTTTATTAAAATGATGGGTTAATTTATTAAGTTTGCATTAACTGTATGTTTAATTGATTAGATTTGATTAAGGATATTTCAATTATAAATTATTAGATTAATTAAAGATTTATTTAATTAGAAATCAATGACTTAATTACCCACATGTGATTGAATTGATTAAATAGATTTAATTAAGTATTTTACTTAAATTTGATTAACTAAAGCATTATTATTATTGTTTGATTAGATTAAGTGAATTAATTATTTATTTATATTATTTCAATTAAGCTTGATTATTTATAATTAGAATTTCATTTGATTTCATTCATTTATTATATTCATTGAATTTTATTTAATATCTTAATTATGGGTTCATGTTTAATTTAGTTATTAGGGTCATGTATTTAATTATTAATTAGTTATCTTATTCCAAATGGATTGAATTAGATTTTATTTAGTTGTATATTATTTTTATTAAGTTTACCTTAACTTTATTTAATTTAATTTGATTGGATAATTAGCATAATATTGGTGATTAATTAAGTCTTTATCTTATCAAGCAATTAATTTGATTAAGGGCTTAATTAAGGAGCTTAATTTATTGAATGATCAATTAAATTAATCATAATTAAATAGTTATTTATTGGCTTAATTAGATGTTCATCTTAACTAATTGATTTAGCACAAATAAAAAATCCAATTAATGATTAGTTGAATTAATCATGATTAATTTGATTGAAAGGTTTATTCATTAAAGATTGATTTGGTGACTGATTTATTTTTTTAGTTTATTTTATAGTTAATTAAGATTTTAATTAACTATAATTTTAATATGTTGTAATTGATTTTATTAAGTGTTGATTAACCTAATTAAATACCAATCATGGTTAATTTAGTTTAGGTTAAAATAAAAGGGATAATTATATCTCCATTAAGCTCTTTAGTGATTTTTATTATCTATTATTATTTTCATTTTTTTAAGCTCTCTAATGTTAATTAAAGTGTTTTCAAGCCTTTTTTTATAAAATTTTATAATTTTCATAAAGTTTATTAATTTATTTTACTAAAATAGACAATTTGAGCTTCAAAATTTAATATCTCCCAATCCAAAAGTTATTTTGACTTGAACATTTTATGATAGGTGTATCTTAACTTCAATTTCAATACTTAGAAATTTTAAATCAATTTGATGTGTATTTTTAGTTTAATTAATAAAATTTGATGTTCACTAAAACCTAAATTATGCTCAAAATACCCAATATAAATTGGGGATTTTGGGCTTGTTGGATTCCACTTGGAAAGATGAATTCAACAACCCCTTATTTGCAATTTTCATTGAGTATTTTATATTTTATAAATTTTTGAAGTTTCAGGCAATTTAAATAATTTTTAAAATAAAAAAAATCTTGATTTTCTTACTTAACCCAGTCAACGCCACGTGGGGTTGATTGGGCCATGTGGTTTTGTGTGGTGAAGCCTGATTGGGCCATCCGACGTTGACGCGGTGTTTGAGCGGGAAGGTGTAGTTTCGCTTGGACCGTCTGATCGTAGATCGAATGATCAGATTGAATGGCATGATTTGAGGGATGAAATTTAGCTAGATCTCTTTCAAATCGCAGCCGTCCATCCCTTTTAACAGGGGATTAGACGGCTGGTGTGCGTCTTCTTCCCAATGGACAAAAGCGACGTCTGACACATGAGACTGATGAATGAATGAGAAAATTGAAATCCGAGGGTCCATTTCAGGCTCAATTTTGAGGCGATTTATGCTAAAAAAACTCTTATTTTTGCATTGGGATCATGTAAAATGAAAGACGCAAGGGATATCTAATGAAAATTCTTAAAATCGTGCAAGCATCGTCACAAATAAGAGATCCTATGACTGGCTACGGGATTTAAAAATTACCTCACTGGGGACGATTTTTGGTGGCAGAGTTGATTTGAACACACTCTTAGATGCGAGACGAAGCTTTGAAATGAATCTAGACTCTTGCCTTACCTTGGAACGTTGTAATCACCAACCTGCATCGTACTTCACCGAAATCCACTCGGATTGGGTCATTTTCATGTCAAAAAGAAGTGGAGAGGGGTTTTTCTTGCTCAGAGGAGTTCCAGAGCTTCTCTAATGCAAAATTAAATCTCTTTGGTGCCTCTTTTCCACCCTTCTTAATGGTGGTTGAAAATCACCATCAATGGTGATGGGAGGTGGTTGGGTGGCCATGGGGGATTGGAGACTTTGGATTTTAGCTTCCAAAGTCTCCTCTTATGTGTGAGGTCAGTGTCATTCAATGCAAGAGATGGGGAGGAGTAGATGCGGGATTTTTTTGCAAGATTTAGTTTTCTCTCTCTCTCTCTCTCTCTCTCTCTCTCTCTCTCTCTCTCTCTCTCTCTCTCTCTCTCTCTCTTGGTTTCAGCTAGCCATAGAAGTTGAATTTCAACTTTTTTTTACATGACGATTTGTGTGTAATTATCCTATTTGGGATTTATTTAGGATTGGGTCAACATAAGTTGACCCAAATGAGTTGGGTTGTGTTCAAGCAACCTGATTTAACTCATTGGCTTTGGATTTACTTTATTTATGTTTGATGGATCATTTATGATAGTTTTGATTGATTAATTTTGTTTAATTTGGATTAATTTTGAATTTGACCCAAGTTTGACTAAGGTTTGACCAATTTTGATCAAAATTGGTTAAGTTAATTTGTGTGATTCAATTTGTTAATTTATGTTTAGATTATATTTCAATTTTATTTTATGACTTATTTGGAATATTTTTGGTCAATTATTTGGATTAATTTGGCTTAGATTTGGATTTGACCCATTTTGAGTTCAAATGGGTCAAATTAGGTTCAATTGAGTTAAACATTTTATTTGACTCAACCAAGATGTGTTTAAAATATAATCATGTTTTATTAAGTGATCATTGTGGTTTAGTTATTGGTTTCATTTGACTTGATGTTAATTTTATTTTGAATCCATTTTAATTTAAATTGGGCTTAATGGGTTAAATGATCTAATTAATCCATTTGAGATTTATTTGATTTAGATTTATTTAGTTTTATGTTTAAGCATGTTCATTTGATGATTTTAAGACTTCGAAGTGATTTAATTTGGATAATTTTTGGTTTGTTGACTTTTGACTTAATGGGTCACCATTGGTGAACTCTAGATCAAATGACCTATTTCCCACTTTGAACCTCATTTGAATTTATTTTTGAGCTCATTTATGTTTATGCATTGATTTTGTGCTTTTGATTTTATTTAATTTAGTTTAATTTTGATTTAATTTAATTTTATTTAGAATTAGGTGATTTTGAGCTTAAAAGGGTTAATTGAGTTAATCAACCTAATTACCTCACCCAAGCTCAATTGGATTTAGATTTTAATTCAAATATGTTTGATTTAGATTTATGTTGAGTTTCATTAAATTTGGGTTTAATTTGGGTCTTGGCTAAAGAGGTAGGCATGAGCTTATTTAGGCCATAGGATGGGTAAGTCACATTGGCTCCTCAGGCTTAGCCTAATCCTATGGAAAACCCTCCTAAAGTCTCTAGGTTTAGGTTAAGTGTTCACTTAACCACTAGAAGTGTCCTATGACTAAGGACCTCTTAGTTTTTATAAGACTCCTAGACCTATGATAATAAGATTGAATCCTCAATCCAAAAGTATGGTCAACAGTATGTACCAGAGATTCTTCCCCTACTTTACTTGAAAAAGTAAAGCAGGGTTTATTTTATATCAAGTTCTTTAATTCCCAATGGAGGCAAGCCTCCATAGTTAATTACATTCTAGGAAATAGGATTTTCTAAGAATACTCTCGATTAAAGTTGTCAATTATTGTCTCCAAAGATTTCAAGGTTAAGATTATCAATGAATTGGTTATTTTGGAAAGTCAAATGGGATTGCTCAATTGGAAGAATTATTTTAGAATCTAAAGAAAAATAAGTAGGAAGTGCTCATGATACTAGGAAGCCTATGAGCACTCCAACTTATCCTATGGTGAGACTTTATATGTTTAGAAGTGAGAGAATTTATTTTGTTTGATTTAAAATTTTATTAGATTCTGGGGCTTATAATCCATCAACATAAGATTGTGGAAATGCATAAGAGGTGAGGATTAATGCTCATAGCCTAATGGAAACAAGCAACCTCATACCCTAAATCAAGGGAGCTTTAGCATGACTTAAACCTATGCAAAAAGGGGGATATAGTGGTCTACCTCCACAAGAAAATGTGGACTTATCTGACTCTTCGGAATTTACAACTGCCTGGAGTGGCCACTAGCTAACACCTCCTACGATTTGAACTCATGTAGGCCTGTCTTATGAAATTGCAAGATGGTCATGCTGTTATTTAATTTTGAAAAAGACTAGAGTCCTAAACTCACTCCCTAAGAATTAAACCATGACTAGCATGAGCATATGACTTAGTCTAAAATGCAAAATTTTACAATTTTATGTAATTTTGATGCATTCATTTGGACAAAGGCTTTAAGATATTTTATGTCTAGATGCATGATCAAATTTGGTTATTGGCCAAATCTAAAAGAGAAAGAGGGTCAAGCTCCATCATATGGGGTTGCTCTCATAGGTCAAGCAGTCCCTAAAGTGCTAAAATGGAGGCCCTCATTTTTGCAAGAGTGATTCAATATGATATGCATGATGTTATGCATACAACATACAGCTAAGGGGTTGTTAAATCTTTTAGTTATCTTATTTATATCCTAGGCTTTATGGTGAAGTTATGAATTGTTTAAAATTTAGTTATGAGTTATTAGTTGGGTAGAAAAGTTATTTTTTATTTTCCTAAGAGCCTACTGCATCCAAGCCACACACTCAAACATCAAACATAAAGGAACAATGAAGAAGATGCAATCATATTGTGCAATCTAAACATATCATCAAACATTTTATGGACTACAACAAAAGAATAAGATGTCAATTATCGTAAAGAAAAAAAGATGGGTGCAACTCTACCATACAACCGAATAATTATCATTAGAAATGAATACATGCCATAGGGGTCATCATCCTTCATTTCTTATCTTTTCTTTTCTTTCTTTTGATTTAATTTCCTCCAAGGAATCACAGGGCATCCTAGGACTAAGCCTTCTAGCCACTACTCATTCTAACCCCCATAGCACAGATCCTAATCCCTATTGTAAAATTATAGTTATAGGGAAAGTAAATCTAACTACACCTATGAAATAGAGGTTAACTAAACATGCATACAATATGAAGCAATTATATTCCATAATTTGGACTTAGCACCCTGCACATGGGTAACCAAGCTAACCTATCCTAATGCAGATTATGCTTAAGGGCCTAAGCAAATTGCTAGTAAAGCATTTATATTTATTTTTAAGTAACCCCTTGAGCACAATCCCTTGTAGAAAACAACATAAGACTAAGAATAACCTAACATCTAGTCTATGAAACATACACCCTAACATCCAGTCTAAAATATTACATTACAAAATAAAACATAACATCATACATACACCATCCTAACTTAGGACTAGAAGTGGTGGCTTAATTTTAATGTATGTGCTAAGTATTTTTGTGGTATGTCTTAACTAAGCATTAGAGTTATAATTCTCTAAGTTTAGAAAAATTTATTTAAACCATAAAGGTTGGTTTCATTTCAAGTGGTTTAGTAGATTTGTAAATTTTAATTTTGTTTTCTTTTATTTCATTTGATTTACACTTAGCATATAAGTGTTGTAAAGAGAAAAAAGAGGCTTACCCTCTTTCATCTCTACCTTAAACCACTTTCTAAAGCATATTAATTTGGTTGAGTTCTCTTTAGTGAATGGCTTATTAAATATTTTTATTAATTTTAAGTTTGGGTTAACCTTAAAGAACCCTATTCAATATGAAAGGCATCTTAAGATTAATGTAATTGAATTACTATCACATGGAATATGTTAAGTCATTTCTTTCCATCACCCATAACATGTATATGATTTAACACTTAGCATACTTATACATACAATATATTTTGGCACACTTAAATGATCATGAATGCATACATATTTAATGGAAGATGATTTTCATTCAGTAGTTAAATACACATACATGTGCATAAAAGATGTGAGCAAGTATGTGCCATTGTTAACCAGGGAAGTGAGATAATCAAATGACCTCCTTGGGGCTACTTAAAATCTTGTATTCTCGAGAAGTCTAGATTATATACTTTTTTTTCTTAAATACAGATAAATGTATATACAATTATAAGGATGAAAAAATATGCAAGAGATTGTATTTTGTTTAATTAAAATATTTGTATATATATGAATTAAAGCTCTACCAAAATTCTAATACAAATATATATAAGAATAAAATTAAATAAGTACGTGCCTTTGTTAACCAGGGAAGTGAAATAATCAAATGGATTCTTTGAGGCTACTTAAAGCCTCGTATTCCCGGGATGTCTATGGTGTTTACTTTTGGATTGCATTCATGTGTTGTGTATATGTGAGGGGATACCACGCAGATTTGAGGATGAACTTATTGAGGTGATCAGGTACTACATTAAGGAATAGTGTATTATCTCGAGAGATAGAAGTCACTACCCTATAATGAACCTAATCACATAATAAGGAACCCTAAGGCATGATGGGTCTTCGAATATACTAGAGATTTTTCCCCTACTTTACATGGAAAAGTAAAGTAGGGTTTATTTAAATTGGGTTCATTAAGTTTCCTATAGAAGCAAGCCTCCATATTTAATTACATCTTAAGGGAAGTAATCTCTTAAGAATACTCTCGATTAGAGTAGGAGATTGTTGTCTCCAAAGAATTCAAAGATAGGACTATTAAAGGATGGTTTTATTTTAGAAAATCAAGTAGGACAGATCAAAAGAGGAGAGTTATTATTGAAACCAAAGGAGATGAGTAGGAAGTGCTCATGACACTAGGAGACCTAGTGAAAACTCTAATCTATCCTATGGTTGGGCTTTATGTATTTAAAATTAAGAAAATTTATTTATTTGAGTTGAAATTTTATTTAAAAATCTATGACTTATAATTCCATAATATAAGATTATGAAAATTTCTAAGAAGTGAGGATTTATACTTGTAGCCCACAAAGGAAAATAACAACCTCAGATCCTAAATCTAGGGGGCTTTGGCGAGGTCCAAAACATGACTTAAATCTAAGGTAAAAGTGGGTATATGGTTTACCTCCATAAGAGAGAGTAAACCACCCGACTGCTGGACTTATTATCACCTGAAGTGGTAGTCAGCTAACTCCTCATATGCTTTAAATCCATGTAGGCAAGTCCTATGCTTTGTCAAGATGGTTAGGTTGTTATTTATTTAGAATAGAAACTAAGTCTTTAAACTCACTCCCTAAGATACTAGAGCATGAGGAGTATGAATAATGACTTAATATAATGCAAATTTTTATCAAATTTTATTTAATATGTGACTCTTTATTTTGACACAGATTATGGGATTTTGTATGCTTAAATGCATGACAAATTTATTATGGGCTAAATCAAGATGGAAAGAGGTGTTCTTCCATCATAAGCTCTTAAAGGTTAAGCCCATTCTATCTGGAAAAGATGGAAGCTCTCTCTTAGTAAGAGTGAAACAAGATGATTATGCATGATGTTCAATATACAATCATCCAGCTAAGGGGTTGCTAAATATTTTATTATCTTGATTTAATACCTAGGCTTTTTTATGTGAGGTTGTGAATTATTTTAAAATTTTAGTTATGAGTTGTTAGTGGGGTAGAAAATTTATTTTTCATCCTAAGATCCTAATCACAAGACAATCATAAAGAAACTATGAAAAGACATAATATTTCTAATGCACAAGCTAAACAGTACATCAAATAATTCTATAAAGTTATGACAAAAGAATAAGAGGCTGATGCGGTTGGTACCGCCATACAACCTGAAAAGAAATGTGGGTAACCGAGCTTTACCCTTATACATCCTGGTATAATGAAAGAATAATTACAACTATAAAATGATAAGTGTTATGGGGGATCTTCATTCTTCATCCTCTATTCTTCACTCTTCATCTTTCATTCCTTCATTTTGATTTTCTCCATTTCTTTCTTTCTCTTGGTTTGATTGGGATGTTGTTTGCTCCAAAGGTATCATATAGTGTATAAGACTTGGTCTTATAACCAATGTTCGTCCTAATCCCCAATAACATTTATCCTAATCCTAATGCAAAATTACATTAAAAGAGAAGGAAAGTAAATCTAGCTACACCTACAAAATAAGTGTTAGCTAAGCACATCATACAACCCAAGTAGTTATATGAATAATTTGGACTTAGCACCCCACACATGGATAACCAAGCTCACATGTCCTAACTTGGGCTATGCTTAGGGGCTAAGCAACCTACACAACATAAAGCATTTATATTTTTATTACAGCGGCCCCTTAAGCATGACCCCTTGCATAAAATATGATTAAGATAATATCGGCCTAACATCCAGACTACGCACATACACCCTAACATCTAGTAAAATAATACATCAAAACCAAGCATACACCAAACCATACACCATCCTAAAATAAAGCTAGAAATTGTGACTTAATCTAATGTGTATGTGTTAAGGCTTGTATGTATGTCCTAACTAGGCTTTAGAGTTATGATTTGCTAAGTGTGAGGGATTTAATTTATAAAGGGTTGATTTCTCTTTAAGTGAATTAATTAATTTGAAGATTTTACTTATTGTTTTCTTTTATTTCATATAGCTTATTAACTAAGTGTTATAAAGAGAAGAAAGAGAGGGAACCTCTCTTTTATCCCTACCTTAAGTCATTCCTAAGGTGAGTTAATTAGCTTAATTTTCTTTAATGAATGGCTTATTATGTGTTTTACTTAACCCTATGTTTAGGTTCACTCTAAATAACCCTATTCACTAAAAAAGGCATCTTAAGCTTAATTAGAATGGATTACTATCACATAACACACATTCATTCATTTCTTTCCATCATGTATATCATGCATGTGAGTGAATCTTAATCATACATATACATGCAATGTAAATCTTAGCATACTTTTATGATGAATGAAAAGAAGTGTATTTGGAATTTAAATATTTTATTTTTGATTGAATTATGAATCCATGCCTTCTTTACATAGAAAAGAGAGATTTTTTTATACATTAGCTAGATACACATTCACATGTATAAAAGTTTTAAGTGAGTATATCACCATTATTTTCTACATGAGGGGCATAATTATAAGACCTACTTAGGGCTACTTAAAGCCTCACGGCCCCTAGATGTCCAGACTAATATACCACTTTTCTTAGATACATGTAGATGTATGAACAACTATAAGGATAGGAAAATCCATGCAAAAGTTATGTTTGATTTATTTTATTTATGATTCTTATTCATTGGCCACATCATACATACATATGTATAAGAGTTTTAAGTGAGTACGATGCCATTGTTTTCTACACCAGGGACATAAGGTACAAGACCTACTTAGAGCTACTTAAAGCCTCACAGCCTCGGGATGTCCAGACTAATATACCTCTTTTCTCAGATACTTATGAATGTACAAAAAGAACCACATTAATAAGGAATCATGCAAGAAGTCACATTTGATTTGGTTGTATGATTTACATGTGTGATATGAAATTCTTCCTAAGTCTTAACATGGAGATGCACAGGAATAGATTTAAACAAATGTTGTGTTCTTTTCAAATGAACTATACACTTGCAAATCCTATGTGAATCCATATTACGATAGAGAAAGAGAACTTCATATTGCACATCTTATACTATCATCACATGCAAGATTATAGATGTTTGTAATTAACATTACTTCAATTTTTTGAAAATAACTTTTGATTTAAAAGTGATAATAGCCACACATATTTAGTTTAAGTCAACACATGCAATTTGACATAAAAGGAAACATTTTATTTAATTAATTTCTAAAAGAAATGATTGTATGATTTCATATGGCAAGCAATATTTAGCATGATTGGAAAGAATTAATGGCATGTAAACACATGATTTCATTCATCCTAATTAATTTTTAAGGACAATCACATTAAAGAAGGCTATTTAAAATGAACCAAAATTCTTTAAAGACATTTTTAACTTTGAATTTGATTTGATCTAGGAAATATGAAAGAGGTTTGCTAATCCTAACCCATTTCCCCATGTGTGAATAAATTTGGTTTAATGAAGAATGTTTAAGTTGATTTTATGTTTTAATTAAGTTAAGGTATGAATTAAGTGAATTAATTAACCTTTACCTATATGACCTTAAGTTAATTAACTAATTAATGATTAGCCAATATGATATGCAACTATATGAAAAGTAAATTTGCAATGCTCCTAAAAAATAAAAGGGTAAGGGGCCTAATGCAGTTAGCTTATGATTAATAGCTAATTAAGCTTAAGGGATCTCACTTAATTACTTTTATGATTTTCTCACACATGTGAGCCAACCATAATTTCATTATCTATCACTTTGGGTTATTGAACACCCAAGGAACTACCTATGATCAATTAAGGGTTGCTTAGGTATGGATGAATTGATTTTTAATTTTAATTTCATTAAGCCTTTAATTAATTGATTAAACACTTTGGTTATATTTTACTTTGAATGATGAAATTGACTTAGGAGAAAGGATCAAAGGCAAGGCCCCAATCTTAATCTCTAAATCATTTTTAACATTCAATTAGATCTAATTTCCCTATCTTGAAGATTAATCACTTAATTAATCAATTAATCATTCCATTAACCATTGATTAAATAGATTTTTAAAGATAAAGAAGATTTAGGAAATGAATTAGGAAAAGTATCCCCAATCACATTCCCTAAGTTATCTTACAGTTCAAGAGAGGTGATTATGTTTAAATGATTAATTAAGTTACTGTTCATTCATTAATTATGATTAATTAGATTAAGAGAGTGATTAGGGCTTAAACAAGTGATTTTCCTAATTAAGCAATCAATAAAATTCTAGAAGAATAAGAGGCAGAGGTCATCCCCCTAAGCATACACAAAAATTTGAGATTAATTGAGTGCTTAATTAAAGTGTAATTAAGCTAATTAAATTTTTGATAAAATCTTAATTACGCTAAAATTACAATTCAAAATCAGTTAATTATATTTTTTTTCTATTTTTACTCTAAAATATCTTTAAAATGTGCCTAAGTTTATTTTTTTTGGATTTTTCTAAAATAAGTTATGAATTTAAGAAGTTTCAAGATTAAAAACCAATTAATTAGCCCTAATTAAAGCCTTAATCCCATCGGGCCATGTGGTGGTTGATGCAGCGCGTTGATGTGGCGCGCTTTCTGTGTGGCACAAGGGATTAGCTATTTAAGTAGTCACATTCGCGCACTAACTCAACCAGCGGCTGACGCGCTTTCTCTGTGGGCCATTCAATCTAAGATTGGATAGCCACGATTCAATCCATGATTTAGGAAAGGAATCAAAGGCTCTACCATGAGATTTTATCAGAGCCATTCATCCCAATCACGTGGTATGGATGGCTCATGATCCATCCCGTTCACGAGCGATGAAAGACGGATGTCATCCATCTTCCCACGTTCGATCCGAGCTCACTCGAGCTCGGATTATCTCCAAATTCTTCCCACACCTTCGAGGAAGGGAGACTCGCACATCTAACTATAAAAATCCATGAATTTTGAATTTCTTTCATAAAAGACCAACCAACTTTTCCATACAAGGCTCGGTTTGTGAAATTACCTCACCAGAGCTAATTTCCAGCGGTGCAACGTTGGAGATAGCTTCGCCTAGTTGAGGTGAGGCCCTGTTGAAGAGCTTTGAGCTTGATTTGGTGTGGAAGGCTCAGTCGACCAATCCACGCACACAAGGGGATCAGCTCTGATTGAACTCCCTCCTATGACTTTGAAGCTTGGGAATTAGTTCAGTTGGCTTCAATAGAGTATGGTGATGGTGTGGCTAAGAGGAATTAAAATTTGATTTAGTGGAGAGGGAGTATTACTTAAGATTGGGATGCCCTGTTTTAGCTTTACTCAGAATGGGCAATGCCGATCGAAGAGGGCTTGGGGATCCTTGGAAACACTATGAGAGGCTTCGAAATTGACTTAGGAAGGCTCATGATACAAGTGTCTTTGAAATTGTCCTTGAATTAAGTGGGTATATCTCTCAATTTCCAATGATGGACGGATGGTAGCATGTGGATGATTTGCACTGGCTCACTACCATCCGGCCACCGGACTTGTCTCCATCAGGTCAGGGTGGCACGTTAGGGATGGGAGGAGTGATGGGAGGCTGCCATGGATCCATTGTGCAAGGATGCATAGGTTTAGATTCAATGGGTGCTCAGTTTGGGTTGGAGGTGAGTCAACTCACCTCCCAAAGGTCCTTGGCCAACCTAGGGTGGGTTAGGATGTCTAGTTGGGCTAGGTTGGGTCAGGAGAAATTTCTATGGAGTGCTAAGGGGCTATCATGGAGATGGGATAGTTGACTTTAGCATGGATCCATTAGTTTTGAAGTTTAAATCACATGGTTTGATAGTTAATCCCCTTGGTGGGGCCCACTTGGCTTTTGGGGAGGTCTTAGGCTGACCTAGGGTGAGTTTAAGCTGAGTTAGGTTAGCCCACAAGATCTCATAAGTTAGATTTGAGTGGTTTGGCTTAGATTGGTCAAATGGGTTCCAATTGGGGTAGGTTGGGTTGGGTTGACTAATTAGTCAAATTGGGTCTAACCAAGGCTTGGGTTGAGTTCATATGATGATTTGGGATGCTTTGGTTCAATTAATTTGGATTAGTTTGGCCTAGGTTTGGATTTGACTCATTTGGAATCAAAAGGGTCAAATTGTTGACCAATGACCAAATTAGGTTAGATGTTGAGTCAAGTTCAATTGGTTAATTAAAAATGATTGTAGGCTTTAGTTTGGTTTAATTTGAAATTAATTTGAATTTTGGTCAATTTGACCTTTTAGGTCAATTTGGGCTAGGTTAAGTCAAGTTGACCAATTGGTCAACTTGGGCTCAATCATGACTTTGGTCAAGTTCAATAAATGATTTAGGATGAACATGAGCCATTGGTTGCAATTAATTTGGCTAAATCATGATTTGACCTATTTTGGCTTTTTAGGCCAATTTGGGTCAACTTAGGTCAAGTGGCCAATTAGGCTTAGTTTGGCTCAATTAATGACTTGGTCATGTTCAATCATTGATTATGAATGAGTTTGAGTCAATGGTTCCAATCAATTTTGCATATGATGGATTTTGGCTAGTTCGCATTTCATTTGGGCTAAATATTGACTTGGTCAAAGCTTAGGTTTGACTTGGTTTAACCCAATTCAAGGTGGTTGATCACCCCATGATGATTGTTGATTAGGATTGAGGTTTATATGGGCTTAGTTCAATCAAATTTGTGTTGTATTAGAACTTGGCTCAAAAAAAGTCTTTTAGGTCACTTTAGGTCAAGTAATCCTAAATGGGTCAATTGGCTTGATCGTGATTTGATTCAAGTTTAGTTGAACTCACATATGAGCCTAGGATTGAAATATAAATCCAATTGCAATTGGTCTGGAGTCAAATGGGTGTTGTTTCATATGACAATTTCAAGCTAAAAAGGGTTAACATGGGCTTGATTTGGGTTGACTTGGATTTGGTTTGATAATGGTGGTTTATGTTTATATTTGGATCAATGATTGAATTAATAATCAAATGATGAAGAAATCCATAAGTTATGAGTTGATTTAAATGTCATTTAGTCAAATTCAAAAGTTTGGCTAAAATTGCTAAAATTGAGAATTTTACTTGATTTGAGTTTGGTTTCAGTCATTTGAATTTATATTTCATTTATATTTGTGAATATAAATGAAGATATAAATGGGTTATGAGAAAATCACTTGACTTTAGAGTGATTCAGAAGCAAATTTGATTAAGCTTAAGGGTGTAGGTTTAAAGAGGCTAACTTGGATTTTGAATTGTTTGATTTATTTTTGGTCATTTGAGGGTAGGTTTCATTTATATTTATGAATATAAATGAAGGAATGATTGATTTATAAATAAATCAATCATGTTTGGGTTGATTTGGATCAATATTTAATTAGGATTATGGAGGTGGATCAATATGGCTTAAGAAGGGTCTTCATTTGGTTTGATTTATTTTCATTTGATTTGAATGGTTTGAATTTGGATCTCATTTATATTTATGAATATAAATGAAGGAATGGTTCATTTATAAATAAATCAACCAAGTTTTAGTTGGTTTGAAGGAGTTTTGGCTAAGCACATGAAGGTGATTCATATGGCTTGGGAAGAGGTTTTGGGGTTTGGATTTAATCTTGGGTTTCAATCATTTGAAGTTTGGAGTTGATTTATGATTTGGAATTTGATTTGAGATTGAATTTTATAATTGATAAAATCAACTGGATTGGGGTTGATTTGAATTTGGTTAAGGCTAAGTCCATAAGATAAAATCAAAGGGCTTTGGAAGGGATTTAGAGTTTGGATTTGATCATGGGTTTCAATCATTGGATAGTTGGATTTGATTTTGGGGTTTTGAATTTGAATTTGAGGTTTGGGTTTGAAAGAGGGAAGCAAGTATTGGGTTTAGGCTATAGGGTAGGCAAGTCTTCCTAAATCCCTAAGGCACAACCTATTCCTATGGTTAACTTTTCTAAGTCTCTAGGGTTAGGTTATGTATTCACCTAATTACTAGAAGCATCTTAAGAGTAAAGAACTCTTAGTGTCTATGAGAGCCTAAATCTATGATGAGGAAGTTGAGAGCTCACTCCAAAAGTCAATTCAATAATGTCTAGACTATATACTTGTTAGCAGTCAAACACATGCAGATTTATATACATGAACATAGGAAAGAAAGCTATGTATCCATATGCTATACATTTTGGTGACTCAAGTAATTATGAATGTGTGTATTTTTAATAGAAAAGAGGGTTTCCACTCTTTAATCACATACACATGTACGAAAGATGTAAGCTAGTACGTGCCATTATTTACACCAAGGAAGTGAGATAATCAAATGATCTTATTGAGGTTACTTAAAGTCTCGTATTCCCGAGATGTCCAAATTATATACTTATTATCTTAAATACACATAGATGTATACATAATTGGAGGAATGCAAACCATGCAAAGATTGTATTTTCTTTAGTTGAATTATTTATACATATGGATTAAAGCTATATCCAAATTCTAATAGCGAAATACATAGTAGTGAACTTAAATAAATACGTGCCTTTGTTAACTAGGGAAGTGAGGCAATCAAATGACCTCCTTGGGGCTACTTAAACCTTCTATTCTCGGAGTGTCTAGGCTATATACTTATTAGCATTCAAATCCATGTAAATCTATATATAAACACAAGAAAGAGAGCTTCAAATTCATATAATTAAGCTATAAACACATGCAAATCATATATGTATTCATAACTATTATCATTCCAAACATTGTTATCAATTTATAAACTTTGAAAAAATAGATTTGGATTTATTAGTGATAATAGTCATACATATAATTAAATTAAGTCAACACATGCAAGTTTGCATAAATAAATTTCATTTGATTCATGTAGATTTGAAAAGATGATTGCATGGAATCATGTGACATACAACATTTAAAGTGATTGGAAAGGAATAACCAAACTTAAACATATGATTCATTCAACTACATTAATTCCTAAGGACAATCACATTAAATAAGATTATTTAAAGAAAACCAAAGCTTCTTATTAATTTGATTTTTGAATTTGGATTAGACTTAAAGAGGAGAGAAGTCATTTGTAGTTTTAAACCCATTCCCAAGTTTGTAATCATAATTTATTTAAGGAAAGATAATTAGATAAATTTTATGAATTAATTAAGTTGAATCATTAATCAAATCATTTAATTACTCTTTTCTTATGCTTCTTTAATTTGATTAATCATTTAATTATGAGGCATAAATGATATGAACATGAGTAAGAATAAAATATCAATGCTCTTAAAGAACCTAATGCAATTGGCTCATGCATAAAGATTACTTAAGTTAAAAAATCTAATTAAGTACTTTTATGATTTTCTCACACTCATGGATTAATCAATTTCCTTAATGGTCTTTATGTTATTAAACACATATGAGGAACCCTTAGTTTGATTGTTAATTATCTAAAGTGATTAACATTTTAATTTGATTTGCTTTTATCATTTAATTATGTAATTAAGCATTTAATTAGACTTCACATTAATTAACTCTCTTTAATGAAATGAATTTAGAAAAGTAATTATAAAAGAGGTCCTAATCACTGTCTCTCTCTCTCTCTCTCTCATCACCTCACTATTAATAAGAGATTAATATAGCCAAATTAATTATTTTTTTATGTTTAGAGCTTTAATCATTAAATTGATCAAAGGGATAATTAAGGTTTGAATTATCAATTCCGCTAATTACCTAAGCAATAAATTCAAAAAAAAATCATGGGAGGTAGAATTCATCCCATTAAAATAACACATCAAGTTTGAAATCAATTGCCCAAGTAATTAGGGCTTAATTAAGCTAATTAAAAAAATATTCAAACCCTAATTAATCCTTAATCACTATTCAAAATCAAATGAAAATATTTTTAATAGAAGCTCCTCTATTTTACCTTTCTAATGAGTATTTATTTATATTTTTTGAATTTTTCTAGAATTAGTTATGATTTTATAAAATTTCAGTGATTAAAATTAATTATTAAGCCTAATTAACCCCTAATCCCATTGGCACCATGCAGACCACTGATGTGGCAGCACTTTCCACATGGTACCTCGAGATTGAGCAATTAAATCATATAACGCAGCACTGATGTGGCGGCGACGGACGCGCTTTCATCCCCGCCATCCGATTTAAGATGAGACGGTGGGGATTAATCCCATTGTTCATAAGGGAATTAAATCAGAATTAATCTAGCTAAAGATCACAACCATCCCATCCAATCACACGAAACGGACAGTGAATGATCCATCATCCCGCGAGTGATGGAAGACAGACACTGTCCGCCTCTCTCCGCTCGATTCAAGCTCATCGGAGCTCATGGAGGCTCAGGATTGATCCAACACGTTCACAAGAGGGATCTAGAGGGATATAACGATGGGAATTACATGACATTAAGATTTTCTTCAAAAAAAGACCAACACCTAAGGCCAAAACTATAGTTTACTAGAAAAATACCTCTCTGAAGCTCAGGACCGGTGGCTAATTGATTGAGATAGCTTCGCCTTGAAGAGGCAAAGCTCTGCTGAGAAGATGGCACATTGACTCCTCACTGGCAGCTCTGTGGACCAACATCGGAATCCTCACCGAAGTTGATCTAGGAGGGGCTTCCAGTGCTCGAATTTCTGGGAGAAAATTTGTTTCACCTCATTGAGCTTGGTGATCGTGTGGGAAGAGTTAATTTAAAAATTATGGAGATTTGGTGGTTGGATGGAAGAGATGCCTGTTCCGCTCAGTTTCATCGTCATCTTCGACAGGGAAGCATTGGAAGCTTGGGAAATGCTCTTAGACTCATCCTGAGGTGCTCAAACTCTGAGGAATGTCAATCTCACGAATCAAAATGAAATGAGGGGAGTATACACCTCCCCTCCTCCAATTTGACGGTGGAGATTCCTCTGCCATTTGCAGGCTTTTGGCCATCTCAAGTGGCTGTGGGTGGCAAAGAATCCTTGAGCTGGCTCGATTTGAGTGGCTAAGAGAGGGAAGGTGGCTGTCCTTGGCTGAGGTGGCTATCTTTGGGTTTCTAAGTGTTCCAATGGGAATGTTTGGGTTAAGCCACCTCCACTTGGCTCATGGCTGACCCAAACAGCTTTGGGTCAGGTGTTTTAGTGGTCCTTGCATTCATTTGGAGCTTACGTTGGCATTCAAGGGATGGAGAGTGGGTTTGACCATCCAAAATTGGGTTTTGTCTCATATGGGAGGCTTTATCCAATGGGTAATGGGTCAATTTGAGTTCAATTTTGGTTTGGTTGGATTTGGGCTAACCCAACGTGACCCAAGGATGGGTCATGCCAAGTTTCAATGGGTTCGGACTTGATTTGGCTGGGTTTGGCTCAATTTGACCCATGTAGGTTAAATTGGGCTAGGTTATGTCAAGTTGATCAATTGTTCAAATTGGGTCAAACTAAGGGTTTAGTCAAGTTCAAATGAGTATTTGGAATGTTTTAGTTCAATTGGTTTGGTTTAATTTAGCTTGGATTTGATTTTGACCCATTTGGATTCATATGGGTCAAATAGGTCAAGTTGACCAATTTGACCAAATTGGCCAAACTAGCTTGGGTTAGCCATTGATTCATGTTCAATTGATCATTTGAAGATTATTTTAGGCTTTAATTTCAATCAATTTGATGATTTAGGCCAAATTGACCCTTTTGGTCAATTTGGGCTAAATGGGTCAATTGGGTTTAATTAGTCAAATTGGATTCAATCAAGGCTTTAATCATGTTCAATAATCAATTTGAAATGAATTTTAGCCATTAGTTTGAATCAATTTGGATTAGATTTTGATTTGACCCAATTTGGCCTTATAGGTCAAATTGGGTCAACTTGGGTCAAAAGGCTAATTGGGTTTGGTTTAGCTCAATTGATGGTCAAGTCATGTTCAAGGATTGATTTTAGGTTAGTATGAATTATTGGTTTCAATTGATTTGTCTTAGGGTGATATTTGGGTCATTTGGCTCATGTAGGTTAAAAGGATTAACTTGATAATTTTGGGTTGAACTGAGTTGAGTTGAGTTTGATATTTGATTTAGGATTGATTGATATTTTTTATTACAATTGGTTTAAGTTTAATTGGATTTTGGCTCATTTGAGCATTTTAGGTCAAATTGGTAAGGTTAGGTTGATTGAATTGATTTTGGCTTGATTTGTTTGATCGTAATTTTTGGTATGGCTTGGAATGATAATTGGAGGATTAATTTTCTTATGAGAAAATCAATTAATCTAGGCTTGGATTGAAGGAATTTTGGCTAAGTCCATTGGATTGAATCATAGGTTTAGGTTTAGATCATGTTGGTTTTGATTTTGGTTTGGGGATTTGGATTTGAATTAGGATTCAATTGGGATTTTGGCTATATTATTTTGAGGTTGGATTTTGGCTAAGGAGTTAGACATGGGTTTGGTTAGGCTATATACTAGGTAGGTTTCCTTAGGTCCTAAGACATAGCCTAATATTATGGCTAATCCTTCTAAATCTCTAGGCTGGGGTTAAGTGTTCACTTAGCCACTAGAAGTGTCATATGACTAAGGAGCTCTTAGTGTCTAGAAGACTCCTAGATCTATGATGGATAGATTGAATCCTCACTCCAAAAGTGATATCAACAAATATTTTTTAAAAATTTGGCAGCATAATGGCTTAGTAGTGCTAAAATTTAACTTTTAGTACAAAAGAACTCTTCTCCCTTGTTCTAGATTCGAGATCAATGGAGGCAGGGTCTTCTTCTCATGCTAAAACCAAGTTCAAGGGCAAAGGTCTTCAGATTTCATTATTCTTGAGAGTTTTGAGTTTTGGGGCATTCTTTCTAACTTTGGATCCAAGATCAACGGAGATATGCTTCTTTATTTTTCACCAAATCCAAGATCAATGGTGAAAATCTTCTTTATTTCCAAAAATTTTATTTATATTTTATAAATTTCTTATAATTAGATATTCATTTTAAAGTTCTTTCTATTTAAATCAATTTCATATCCTATTTATTTATTAATCCATGTAGTAGCTGACTCAACACGTGCTTTACAAGTGGCATGCCGAGATTGGTTAAAAATTATGGCTTGCACGGAGCCTACATGGATGGTGGTGGACATGATTTTGATTTGAGCCATTTGATTAAAGCCTAAAAATCTTAGATCTAACCTCCGATTCTAAAGGTTATCATGCAACGAGATTACAACCATCCAATATAATTAAATGGAATGGTCAATGCATGATTCTTCTCCTACCAATGGTAATAGATGGAAGCTAGAAACCTTTTGCCACTTGATCTGACCTATCTAAGTTCAAATTTTTGATTCCAACACATTCAAAAGGATAAACGAAAGGAATGCAAGGGTTTTTTATGGTTAAATCCTAATGAATCTTAAATTCATCTCACAAATGATGAAAAGGCTATAGGCTATCTATAGTTTTGAGATTTTGCCTCACTAGAGCCAATTTCTACTAGATTTCTCGCAGGTGGTAGCTTCATTGGAAAGAAATAATTCTTATTATGAAGATCTCCTATTGCATCACTGTCAATAGCTCTCAAAACCACATGTCATTGTGGGTTGTTAGAGTTTGGTTTTTCTTTATTTTTCTGAACTCAAATTAAGAGGGGTTTGTTTCATTTGAGTTCTTGAGGTTGGGGAAGGGTTGTGTGAGTTAATTCGAGTAGTGGGGTGTTGAAAGTGTTGATGGTGGTTTTTAGGTGTATGGCTTAAATGGAGGTTGGTGGTCCTTGGGTAGTGAGTGATATGGGAATCTAAGAGCTCTCTGGGATGATGTTTATGTGGATAGTGAGTATTTTGAGTGCTTGAAGTACCTCTTCTTTAGAGTGTGGAAGGCTCCTTATGTAAATCATTCTTTTGGCTTAGTTTAGCCATGAGGAGGTGGAGGCTTAGTGTGTTGAGGTCAAAATAGCTATAAACTAATCATATGCTCCCCCTATTGGCTGAAGAAGTTTGGGGTATTGGGCAACCCATGGTGTTTGAACCAAGGATTTCCCTTCGTGATTGCACTTTGCTTGAGTCAATGATTGGGAAAACTAGCATTGGGCAGGTTGGGTCAGCTAGGTTTGAGCTCAAGTAATGCTTAGGTGACTGCCCAAGTCAAAGGGAGGGATTGGCTTTTACTATTTTGAGATTTTGTCCTTATTTAGACCTTTGGTTCACCATGGGTTTTGGTTGAATCGAGTTCAACTTAAGCTAAGATCATTTGGTCTATCCCTTTGTTACTTAAGGGTGAGTCTAGCCAAGATTGGTGGGATTTGAACTTGGTTTGTTAGGGTTCGGCTTAAGGTGATTTATTTAGGCCAATGTAGGTCCACTTAGATCAAGTGGCCAAATTGACCAAACTGGTCCAATGGGACTATTGGGTTATGTTCATCCATCAATTTGGAATGTTTTGGGAGAGTTGACTTGGTCTAATTTAGGATCAAATTGAATTTGGCTCAATGCTTCAAATTGGTCCATTTGGGTTAAGTGCCCCAATTGGCCAAATTGAACCTTAATTAGGCATGGGTTGTATTCATTTGTATTTATGTGAAGATTTCAAAGTCTTTGATTAGTTCAATTTGATTTAGATTGGGTTTAATTTGATTTTGACCCTATGGGGTTTAATTAAGTCAACTTAGATTAGGTGGACCCATTGACCAAATTGAACTTCAATTAGCTTTGAACATATTTGATTGAGCTTTCTAAAACATTGGGCACGATCAATCTCAAATTATTTATGTTTAATTTTGATTTATTCTATTAAGGCCCAAAGGCCCAATTATGTTAAGTTGGGCTAAATGAGCCAATTAATCAAACTGGGCTTTAATTAGACTTCAATTAATTGTGATTAGTATTTAGGAGGTTTTTGGGGTGACTGATTTTAATTAATTTTGCTTTGACTTATTTTTAGGTCAAGGTGATCTACATAGGCCAAATAGGATTAGTTGTGTTTAGCGACCCAATTAGCCCAATCGGAGATCAATTGGGTTAGTTTTTTATATAATGGAATTTGATTTAAGGTTGGAATTTAATTGGTATAGTTTGATCTTGGCTTATAATTACCTAGGTTTGTTTGGACCATAAAAGGCTAGAGTTCAATTCCATTTGTCTTGGACTTTGATTTGGTGTCCCCTTAGTCACTAAGAGTGCCTTAAAGCTCTAAATGAGGAGATCCTATTACTATGATAGGATTCCTAAATCTAAGGAGGAGCATATATTAATCTCACTAAAAATGAGGTCAACAATCACCCTATCACTTATGATGTATCTTGGATGATACCTATATATTTAATAAAAATATTGGTAAATTTAATTCTTATTTTGAAGAATTCTTAATACTTGTGGAAATAAGAATTGTGATTATAAGAAGACCCTAGTTATTTGTTATGAATGCCCTTTTGACTAAGAAGAGAAATTCTTGAGTTTATTTACAAAAGTAAAAGATTAAATTAATCAAATTCAGCCTTAGGAGAATTTTCATTTTACCACTAACAAAAAATTCTAAATTAAATAAATTGAATGAGAAAGTCATGTAATTGATATCCCATAAAGACATGAAAGGAGAATTACCAATAGATCTATTATATGAGTTGTCATAATCCATGAATCTACTCCAAAGAATATTGAACTAATTAAGCCACCCACATGAAAAGGGACTTCTTAGTCCTTATAGCATTCCTACACTCCTCACTCTTAAGAATGATGACACTTAAAGTATATGCATTAATACTCATGCAATTAATAAAATAGCTAATAAGTATGAATTTTTCATTCCTCTAATAGATGGCCTATTAGATCAAATATTTGGTGCAAGATTATATTTTTAAATAGGCATAAAAAGTGTTTACTCTTAGGTAAAAAAGGCTAGGAAATGAATAAAAATGATATTTAAAATTATGGATGACCTATTTAAGCGGGTTATAATAGTTTTTCTTTAACAAGCACATTTTATACTTTCATGAGAAATATCATTGAAATGAGGCAACCATTCCTAAAAAAATTTGTAGTAATTTATTTTAATGATATCTTCCTCTTCAAGACATTCAATGATCATGATGAACATCATAGAAAAAATTTGTTTGAATATTAAGAAGTATGTCATTGTCATTGATTATATGAGATTTTTAAGATTTATGGTATCAATGAATAGAATATTAGTTGACCCCAAAAGTAAGAGCTATCAATGATTAGCCAATCCCATTATTAGTAAATTATGTGTTTTCCTTAAGTTAGCTATTCTTTATAAGAAGTTTATTAGAGGATTTTGTACTATCACAACCCCACATAGTGGGATACAGGCTTGTTGTTATTATTGTTGTTGTTGTAGTACATCAATTACTGATTGTATTTGAAAAGAAAATTTGTGTGAGAACTAGTCACTTCTAAAGCCTTTTTTTTATTATCTTTGAAGTATCCTATGATGTTTCATGAGTAGGTATATGAAGAGTCTTAAGCCAAGAAGGTATAACTTATAATCGTTTATAGTAAAAAAAATTTAAAAACTCTACAAAGTAGTATTTGACATGTAATAAAAATTTATATGCATTATTTCAAATCCTAGGGCATAGGAGGCATTGCTCCTACCTTAGAAAATTGTCTTATATTCTTATCACAAAGCCTTTAGATCCTTAAAATTATAAATAAAATTAAAACCCCAGCATACCAAATGTGTATGGTTTCTTTAGAGATTCATGCTTGCTCTTAAGCTTAAACATGAAGTAGAAAATAAAGTACCAAATGCTCTTGATTGTCGGCCAATGCCTTATTCACTATATTATTTTAGTAATTATTCAGATTGTTTAAATTAATTTAAAATCATAATTTTGGCACCACTTATAGTAATTTATTAGATGATCCCACCAAAGCTAATGACTATTATATGTTTAGAGATTGGTTCTTATTTAGAGGATATCACTTATATATTCTAATAACCTTAGAGACTTTATAGTCTAGTAATTGCTTGTTGAGAGTGTAACTAAGCAAATTGATAGAAATAAGATTATTAAATTAATTGAAAATAGATTTTATTAGTCTTTCCTTAAGCATAGTGTTTTTAAGATTATTACTATTTATAAGACTTATGCTTTGATTAACATAACCAAAATAATGGACTTTGCCTTTCATTACCTTCCCTTAGGAGTATATTAGTATGAATTCTTTTTGAGGCATGAAAAAAAAAATAATTGAAGTGGATAATTGAAGCATGAAAAAAAAAAATTTAATGCCTTGTAAGCTAAAAAACTTTAAGCATTAAGATTTCCTATTATCAAAAGTTAAATATAAATATAATGGTTTTATAAACAGATTTATATGATGAAGTCTATTTGAGGCATATCATGGATATAAACTTGATAGTCCTTTAGATATGTTAACTTTTCTTATGCATAAGTATATTTTTTATATTTTTCTTAAGAATTTTCATAAGATATTAATGATATATATAAGTATATTAGAGAGCAAATAAATTAAAATAATCAAATATATTAAAAAAAACTAGCTAATGCTTAAAAAATTTTAAAGGCTTTATGAAGATAAATATGTAATAATTTAGTGAGGTTCAATAGATTTCTAGCAAGAATCATTTCAAAGTTACATGCTAAGGGCTTTGATCCCTTATAGATTTTAAAAAGATTGCATTGAATGCTTATATAGCTAATAAACCAAAGCATTATGGTATTAGTAGCACTTTTAATGTCTTAGACTTAGTAGCATACACATAACTAACTATTGCATCTAATGAGTCGCTCAAATCTATAATCCCACTACTTGAGAGTGAGCCCACATCTAAGCATCTCTAAGCATCCACTAGCTCATTTTGGTGAGAAAGGTGACAAATTGATTACATCTTTAATGACTAAATAATAATAAATAGAAATCACAATCATTAAAAAATACCTTGCAAGATGAAAGGATTTACCATGTATAGAAGACAGGTTGATCAAGAAATAGAGCATTAAATGATTAATCCAAAATTATTTGGCAAATATCATGACATAACTAGCCCTGATCATTAGAGTTGAGTTCCCCATTCATTAAAAATGTTAGTGTGAGCACCACAATAGTTTGAGATAATTTCAGACTAATCTAATTTGTACCCATAACCTTGCTCAAGAAATATTTGATTGAATGACATTTATTATACTATACACTACCCTAGTTCTAGGTGATATTCAAAAATTTATTAACTCTTTATTATCATTTTTTAAGTATTGATTTAGCATTTTATAGGTGAGACTAGTTATATAATTTTGGTATTTTGACTATATCTTTATGTTCTATCATTTATTTTAAGAGATCTTAAATTAGTTGGAAAGTTAAGAGATTGTTCTACAACTATGTAGTCCACATATAAACAAAAATCTAAAGGGACATTTGGGATCACTTTTGCTTCTTATTTTATTTATTTTATGTTTTTATTTTATTCTATTTATATTTTAATTCAAACACAAAAATATTTGGTAGTGATAATTATATTTAAAAATATGTAAAACACTTAAAAGTTATTTTCAGTATTTTTAAGAATAATGATATTTATTTTAAAAATAAAAAATAAAAAATACTTTAAAATACACTAAACAAATATATTTTTAAAAATAACATAAAAATAAAAATAAATTTGATCCCAATAAGGCCCTAAATGTAACTTTAAGAAATAATTATATCTTTGGATATGATGAACATATACACGTTAATTTGTATTTTTTCCTTTGAGTTGTACTTGTCCTCATGTAAGGCATTATTTCATTGTGATGTGAGATATCTAGTCCTCATCTTCTTCTTTTTTCTTAATCCTTTGCATCCTACATATTAGGTAGGCTGTCAATTCATGTAGGCATTGTTCTATATATGAAAATCTTATTATTTTTTATGCCAGTTTTATACTCATGTGAGTTTTTGATAAAATTGTTTTCATGCCATGCTAATTTGATAAAACTAACTCTATGAGGCAAGGTGATGACACCTAAGTAATGAGATGCTATTGTTAATATATCAATATTCCAGAAATATTAATAAGATTATATTAATGTTCCTTATGCATGTTCTCTCTTTGATTGTTTGATTGTGGTCCCCTTGCTCTTTGCATCTGATTTTTGTAATGGATGATAATATAATGTATAATTTTTTAATGTGATTATTTTTCCATTGTGAAATCTTTATATATATTTTAATATTAATCAGAACTATGCTATAAGGTTTTGCATACTCATTGTTTGCCTCATTCAACAATTAAATGACTAGCATATGGATGTAGTTTCTATGTTATTTTGATCCTCTTATTGAGAATCATTGAAGACTGATACATCTCTTGTAATTCTTTTTAATAAAATTATTATTGTTTGATTTTTCTAACATTTATGAGCAAATCAAATTTATTTTAACAATATGATACTCTCATGAGAGATGTCCTATATTAAGATTTTGGTCACACAATATAATCTAAATTGTCTCACTACCTTTCGAAAATTTGAAAACTCATTCATAATAGGCTTGAAAAGGCAAAACTTTCATACCATGAACTAGGGGTGCAACCGAGTCGAGTCGAGCTCAAGCCGTATTGAGCTTGAGCTTGACTTGAACTCAGACTGTTAGCTCGAGCTCATAGCACATAAACCAAGCTTGAACTCTAAAATTAATTCGAGCTTGGCTCAATTAGTGTTTAGAAGCTTCGAGCTTGGCTGGTGGATTGCTCGATTAGGCTCGTTTATAGGCTCGTTTAGGAAATAATTTCATTAAAAAAGAGCAGCAAAAAAATTTAAAGAGCAATTAAAAAAATTAAAATATTTATTAAATTAATATATGAAATTCTTAAACGAGGAAAATATTTATTAAATTTAAAGAGCAACAAAACCTCTTTTGAGATATTTTTTATTACAAATATATGAAATTCTAAATTACAAAAAAAAATATAAACCACAAAAAATTAAATGCAGAAAAATGTATCTGTTTTATTACAAGAGGTTTTGTAAATTTTTTTTTGTAATGAAAAGAAATTACAAAAAAAATTACAAAAATATTGAAAGAAAAAATTAAATGCTCAAACAAGAGAGGTACATATAAATTACAGAATTAAACATTCAATCTCTCAAATTGTTACACAAAAAAAGAAAAACATAGAATTAAATTAAAATCAACATCTTCTATTGATCCATGCCACAGTATGTTAGAGTCTTTAATGGAGAAGTAATCCAAAGCTCCTACTTATACTCTTTGAGCATCCAACCACCTAATCAAAAAATAAAGACTAAGAGAAAATAAAATTATAAGAATCTTAAACGAGGCAATTACCCAATCATAAAAATATTTTACAACATACCAATGGAAGGAAGGGCATAATTAAGTAAGCATAAAGAATAAGAGAAAATAAAATGGATAAAGTTAACAAAAGGCTCAGGCTCAGTTATAAATTATAATATCTTAAAGAGCAACATTATATGTAAGCATCCAAACTTCAGAAGAAGGGTTACAATTACATATATAAAAAGAAGATAGAGAGGGAAACATCATTGCCATCACCGATACCTCGTGTAGCCCATCATCCAAGTCCATCATCGATAAGGAAGGGGTGAATTATTACTAAAAGAAGATAGAGGGAAACAACAAATACTACAGTAAAGGGTGAATTTTTGTAAACCTGTAGGAAAAACAACAACCCATGAGGCCATGACTATCTCCAGATCACTAGCAACCCAAATCCAAAGGCAAAACCTCCACCCAAACAGCAAAATAGTAGAAGATAAGCAGCACCAAATAGAGGAAAGCCATATCATAGAGAGGCCAAGAGGGCAACTAGAAATTATCATCAAAACCATCACCAAGGCAGCCAAAAGAATAGCAAATCCACCACCAACAACAAAGAGGAAAATATCAGGAAACAAGGAGAGCCAAATAAACCATAGGGAGTCAATACCAACAGCCAACATAAATCCTAAAACACCGCCACAACACAAGCATCCTAGGCAAGATAGTAGCCACAAAACCCCTCAAGCACCAACCTTAATAATAAGTCCTAAATGAGACCAAAACCACATGAGCTCATATCCTCCATCAACAAAACAACCAATAAAACCACCCAGGCCAGCAACCAACAGGAAGAGCAACAAGAGAAATGAAAAGAGAAAATTAACTCCCAAACCGAGACAAAGTAGTTGCACCCAACATAATTACTGTAAGACAAGTAGTAGCATCCAAACCACCATAAGGCAAAAACCGAGACAAAGAAGTTAGTTAGAGTCCACTAATGCTTGCTCAACAAGTGCTTCAATTCCACCTACTCCAACAAAACATATAATCAGCCAACCATCAATATGAATTAAGAAAGCAACATAATTATAGAAAAAATAGTAGACAGCAGGTAGCATCCAGCCAACATAAGGCAAAAATCGAGACAAAGAAGTTAGTTAGAGTCCACTAATGCTTGCTCAACAAGTGCTTCAATTCCACCTACTCCAACAAAATATATAATCAGCCAACCATAAGGCACAAACTGAGACAAAGAAGACAACTAGAGGGCATTGATTCAAGCTCAGAAAATGTTCAAAAGTAGCTACCAGCACACATCCAAGAGATGAGCAACTATGTTAAAGCAACTACCAATATCCAAGGAATATATGAGCAACCATCAGAATATCGACTTAGCTACCAAAGACACATCCAATAGATGAGCAACTACAATAAATACCAACATCCAAGGAATGTATGAGCAACTTTATAAATTTTGATTTCAAAATCATTAGCATCATAGCTATCATCATCCTCTAATATTTTCAAAATTATCACTTTTGTGTAGATTAATATTTAGTGCAATCAAAACATTTTAAAATGTCTACTAAACAAAGAATTGCTAGTAAATTATAAAGAGTTTAAATGTCAAATATAAACCACATAAAGTCTATTTAAAAAC
The DNA here is from genome assembly GCA_021442155.1 of Cymbidium sinense. Taxonomy (NCBI): domain Eukaryota; kingdom Viridiplantae; phylum Streptophyta; class Magnoliopsida; order Asparagales; family Orchidaceae; genus Cymbidium; species Cymbidium sinense. The sequence goes on from CM038224.1 coordinate 91,006,274, forward strand.
ATGTAAAGTCGACTCTCTTCATATTCATCCACTTTTCCTTTATGCAACTGTAGAGGACCTGGTATCTCAATCTCTTCATCTTCATCCTCTTCCTAATAAATATTCAATATAGTATAATATTAATATCATTAAAAAAATTATACTAAAAAAAAATAATTAGAAGGTAAATAAATACCTTAATTCTCCCTTTCAAGTAATGAGAACTAATCCAATTAGACCCACATATGAGAGCAGCTTTCAACTCCAAGCTTTGAGCGATAAGTATCAACAACTCTCTCCGTGCTAAAGGTCACTCGTAAGCAACCTAATTGGAATAGATAAAATATCAACAGCCATTTTTGAGAGTATGTGATATTTAAGATGCATGTTTTTCCACCAAGCAATCACATCAAAACTACGACCTTCTGGAATTATCTCTAACCCATCTTCAAGGTAGTTATCCATCCGACTTGGGCCTTCTACTTGATTTTTTCCGATAGATAAGCAAGAAAAATCATGCCAACCACTATATTTTCGCAAGTAAGAGTATCCTGGTCACTGCCTACATGCTACTTTCACCTCTAAATGTCCCACTACTTGTAATATCGCCGCTTCAAGGTATTCAACATATTCTTCATATAATTCATAAAGTACGAACATATGCAATATTATGATTGCTTTCATCTCCTTCATAGATCATAGGGTAAGCAAACTCAATGACAACAAATTTCATTGGGTCCATAATTGCACCAAATGTCATGCATTGCATTAATATTTTTAAATTTTTCTTTCATTTTGTACATCATGTGCTTGATGAAGTCATCAGAAGATAGTGCACCATCATTCAGTACTTTTTTTATAGTGCAAATTTGTGAGAGAAACAAATTAGATGTTGGGTATTCAATGTCTGAAATGATATTAGTTGCCTCATTAAAAAAACCAAGAATATCACAAACCTTTTTTATTTTATTCCATTCATCTTCTGTAGGGCAATTACAATATGTAATCTCCCTCTCACTGTATGAAAAGAAAGCTTCTTTTAGTTGAAGTGCAACTACCAGCATATTGTATGTAGAATTCCAATGTGTTGGGCAATCCATGATAAGCTTTCTTGTTGGTAGAACGTTGAACAACATCGAAATTTCATTACCTTGAAGCATTGATAAAATTAACCGTGTCATAATTTTCTCAACAACAAATTTTATACATTTGACCCCATCTTTCACCATTAAATTCAAAATATGTGCACAACAACGTACATGGAATAGTCTTTCCCCAAAGAATAATTTTTCCTTATCCGTAAACCATCTTTTAATAACTTGATAGCCTTATCATTATTTGATGCATTATCAACTGATATGGTAAATATTTTATTTTCAAGACCCCACCCGTTAGGGCCTTATAGAATGTGTCAACATTTGAGGTATGTGGAGGCGTAAATGTAAAAAACTAAGAACTCTTTTGCAATTTCCAGGTTCACATAATGTAAAGGACCATATAAGATATCCGTTGATTCTTTGATTTCTAAATGTCAGTAGTAAAACTCACTCTATTTATACTACTCAATGAATGCTTTAATTTTCTTTTTTCCTTTTCATATACTAGCATCACATCACCATGAGCAGTTGTTCTAGAGAATTTAGAGAAGTATGGTTACATGGACTTCAAAACAAGATTAAATAAAAATTCTTCCACAATCGAGAAGGGTTTTTCATTAATCAGAATATAATGAGCAACCATCTCTCTAACTTTTGTTTGATCAAATTTAAAAGTTATCGAAGTTAATCCCTCCTGATTTATTTCTAATAAACTGTCAAAATCTTTTGGCTAAAACTGTAAAAAAATTTTGCTTCATCAATGTGCGTACTCTAACTACACATCAATCTAAATGCCTCCTAAATGTGTAGTTGCACCAGTATTACCTATAGCCAGCCTTTTCTTGCAATGAATACATTTGTCTTTTTTTTGGCCATCTGGAAGAACAACTTCTTTAAACTCCTCCCAAACACATGATGTTTTCTTTCTTTTTCTTAATTCAATTGGATTTTCAAGATCAGCTATATCATCACCCTTGTCAACCAAATCATTAATAACTTCATTCTCCCCCTCAATATTATTAACATCTACATTGCTATTACGTTCCTCCATATCAATTTGGACACCCACAACTAGATTATCACTGCTTAAATTTACTAACACATCCTCTCCAAGTGGTGGTGTTGCCATTTTTAAATCTAAAACGAAAAAATGATAAATTACAACATAATGAATGAAGAAGATAAATGATTTATAAAATATTAAAAAACTCAAAAATACCAAATTGCTCACTGTATATTTGCACTTTGTAATAATAAAAAACTCAATACTCTATCTTCTATCCAATAATTCTATAATTCACTGCAAAATAGAAACCAATTACCAACATAGAAAATCATTTCATTGCCACTAGACATAGTGATTTATAAAGCATAATGAATTAACAAAAAGAATAATGAACTGCTCCATTACATAACATGTTTTATAAAAAAGGCACCAAGTATGTCATAATGAATTTTAGTGTCAGTTAAAGACAAAATCCTACCTAAAATAGTTGGAAGAAGCAGATAATGATCATAAATGATAAAACTACTTAATAAATACTTCTTACTACAAATGTTCACACATATATACCATCATCCAACAACTCACCAATAGCAATTGAACCATAAACCATCAAAATAACCATAAACAAGAGAGGTTGCCGCATTGAACCGGGTTATCAACCCTAAACAAAATTGATTTAGTTGTTGAACAACAACAACCTACAAGTTACATAAACAAATCAAATAATTGACACAAGTTACACAACCAACATAGCCATTACTCACTAAACCCTAATCTAAAAGAACATCACAAGTTGATTCACAACCAAACATCAAAACCAAAGAACATCGATTTTAGAGTCCATCACAAATCCTACCTAAAATAGTTGGAAGAAGAGAGATAATGACCATAAATGATAAAACTACTTAATAACTATTTCTTACAAATCAAAGTTCACACATATTTACCATCATCCAACAACCCAAATAAAAAAACAATTGAACCATAAACTATCAAAAAAACCATAAACAAAGGATAAGAGGATGTTGCACATTGAAGTTCTTGAACCCTAAACAAGTGCGGATAATCAACACAAGTTACACAACTGAAGTTACCGAACATAGCCGTTACTCATTAAACACATAATCCAAAAGAACATCACAAGTTGATTCACAACCGAACATCAAAACTAAAGAACAGCAAAACCTAATTTCGAATGGCTTCACACACCCAATCGGAAGCATCATAAAATCGAAATACCAGATGTGAGCATAAAGAAAATGAACCAGCCAACCAAGATCAAGTCGATCTTGCTATCAGTGAGAAAAATTTGAAGCCGGAAGATGAGGGAACTCAAACCGAGAACCCGGAAGAGGGCAGAGAGCGGTAGGAGAGAAAGGAGAGAGACTTCAATGGGCCGAGTGAAGGCGATTGACAAGCAGTGAGAGACGAGAGGCGAGGCGACACTCAAGAAGCTTGCGAAATTAGGGCAGAGTCGGCAGTGGGCACTCAGCACTCGGCAGAGAGCGGCGGATCATATAAGTTAGGGTAGAATACTGGAATGTGAAACGTTGAATTGTTGATCGCTCCGCTGGTTAATATTCTCATATCCCCCGAGCGGCTCGACAAACAAATGAATCGAGCTTCCGCTAACTCGAGCTCGAGCTCATTTAATATATCGAGCCTGCCTTTGAGCTCGAGCTCGACACTAAAATGACCAAGAATGAGCGAATTTCAAGTCGAGCTTGAGCCATGAAAGTAGGTTGACTCACCGCCATGAACATAATAAGGTTTTATATTAAAAGTTTAAGAAAATAAAAAATAAAATCTTAACATCTTATGGGATAGGGCAGCAATAAGAGACGTGTTGAATAGGCTTTGAGGGTGATCATTGATACTAGCTATCTTTAATAGAAGGGAGAGATGACACATTATGAGCCAACCAACAATGCTTCAATTGGTGTTGCAACAAGGATTTATTCGCTTATGATAAGGGTGGGGAGAAGTGGAAATCAAAGGGAAGCAGAGGGATTAGGAGTATTTTAATTTCTGTCAAATAGGTCAAGTTTACAAATGAGAAATCATTTTTTAGAATATTTTCTAACATATCAAAAATTAGCATAATACTTCATTTACTCTAAATTACATATTAATGTGGTGTTCTAATTTGGAGTCATAGGGATACCACATAAATCTTAGGGAGTACTTATTGAAGTGATCGAGTGTGATATTGAGATAAGATGTACTATCTCGAAGGATAGAAACATAATCCTACAATGGATCTGAACACCTAAAAAGGACTCCTAAGGCAGATGAGTCTTCGAATATACCAGGGATTTTTTCCCAACTTTACAATGATAAAGTAAAGCGGGGTTTATTTTAAGCTGGGTCTTTAGTTTCTTATAGAGGCAAGCTCTCATAGTTAATTACATCCCAAGAAATAAGAATTTCCTAAGGGTACCCTCGATTAAAGTAGTCAATAAATATCTCCAAAGATTTCAAGGCTATATTATCAAAAGATTGGTTGTTATTAGAAATCAAATGGGAAGAAATCAAATAAGAAGACTTATTTATAGATTCCAAAAGAGAATAACTAGGAAGCACACTTGATACTAGAAAATATAGTGAGTACTTCAATCTACCTTATAGTGAGGCTTTACATTTTTGAAAGAGAGAAAGTTATTTTGTTTAAGTCAAAATATTATTAGAATGATAGGACTTATAACCCAACAACATAAGATTGTAGGAATGTCTAAGAAGTGAGGACTTTTACTCATAGTAAGAGAAAATAAGTTGCCTCAGAACCTAAATCTAAAATTCTTTAGCACCAGCTAGAAGCATGACCAAAATATAATCAAAAAAATGAGATATAATAGTTTACCTCCACAAGAGATAAAGACACATCCCAGCTCTTCTGCACTTACAACTGCTTCGAGTGGCTACCAACTAACACCACCTACACTTTAAAATCCTGTAGGTCGGTATTATGCAGATGCAAGATAGTTAGGTTATTATTTAATTAGGAAAGAGGCTAAAGTCCTAAACTCAGTCCCAAAGAGACTAGATAATATTTGGTATGCAAACATGACTTTGACTAATGTTAAAACTTTATAAGTTTTTTTTAAATCATTTGATACATTTATTTTTAGACCAAGGCTTGAGACAATTATGCATACATGCATGATGAAATTAAGTTATGGGCAAAATCAACTAAAAGTGATGTTCTCCACTACAAAGGATGACTCTCAAAGGTCAAGCATATCCCCTACCGTGTAAGAGTGGAGATACTCTCTATTCAAGAGTGACACAATATGATATGCATGTTATTATAGCATACAATCATTCAGCTAAAGGGTTACTAAATCTTTTATTATCTTAATTAAAAGTCTAGGCTTTAAAATGAGGTTGTGAGTTGGATTGAGATTTAATTATGAGTTACTTAGTGAGAATAGAAAATTTAGATTTATCCTAAGGAGCCTACTGCTTTCAAGCCACACAATAAATCATCAATTTTAAGAAACCTAAGAAAATCATAGCATTTCTATTGCACAAAAGAATAAAAGGCCAATGCGATCGGGTACTGTCGTACACCCCAAAAAAGGGAAAAAGTTGGGTAGTCGAAATCTACCTTTATAAAACCTGGATTACAATTGAATGTTACAATTAAAATAAATTTTAAAGGAGTCTTCAATCTTTTGTTCTTCTTTCTTCCTTGGATTAATTTGCTCCAAGCTTCACAAGACCTCCTAGGTCTTTGCCTTCTAGTCACTGCTCATCCTAAACCCGATAGCACTAATCATAATCTTATTACAAAAATTACATATTCATGAAAAATAAAGTCTAACTACACCTACAAAATAGACATTTGGTAAATAGGCAAATATGTCAAGCAATTATATTTCATATATTTGGACTTAGCACCCTACACTTGGGAAGCCAAGCCCACATGTTCCAATTGGATTATGCTTAAGGCCCATAAGCAGCACGTGCAAGCAAGAACATTTATATTTATTTATCATTACAGCAGCTCCATAGCATAATCCCCTGCATAAGACATCATTAGGCTAATAATGATCAAACATCCAGTCTACGCATAAATAATCCTAACATCCTGTCTAAAATATTAGATCATAAAACAAAACACATCACCATAATATACACTGGCCTAAATTAATACTAGAATCAGTGACTTAGCATTCTAATGTGTGTGCTAAGGCTTTAATGTGGTATATCTTGGTTAATCTTTGAAAGTATGATTGTTTAAAGTTTTGGAATTATTTAAATTAATCATTAGAGATGGTTTCACTTTAAGTCTTTTAGTAGACTAATTTATTTTAATTTTCATGTTCTCATTTTATTTAATACCTACTTAGCATTTAACTATTATAAAGAGAAGAAAAAGACTTCGCTCCTTCATCCGTATCATAAGTTATTTTCTAAAGATAAGTTCTTATAGCTTTGGTCCTCTTAGTGAACAACTTATGAATTTTATTTTATTGAGCCTAAGTTTATATTAGTTTTAAGGAACCTTATTCAAACATGAAAGGCATCTTGGGATTAATGAAACTAAGTCACCATCACATGAGTAATATTCCACCACTTCCTTTCATTACTAATAACATTCATATTCTTTCATTTTTTTTTAGCTCTATTAATACTTGATTTAACATATGTACATACAATATACCCATATTTTTGCACACTTGATGAATGTTAATGCATAAGTTTGATAGAAAAGAGAGATTTCAACTCATAGCTAAGCATATGCAAACATGTATTAAAAATTTAAGTAAGTATGTGCCATTATTAAATCAGGAAAATTAGATTATCTAAGACCTCCTTGGGACTACTTAAAGCCTCATATTTTTGGGATGTCCAGACTATATATTTGTCAAATCAATACATGTAAACATATACACAAGTATATACACAAGCATAAAATTAAAATCATGCAAAAGTTATAGAAAATCTTATATGCATGCAAACTTTAATGACAAGAAAAGAAAAGTTTTATCCAAATTAAACAAGTACGTACCATTGTTAAGCCAGGGAAGTGAGATTATCCAAGACGTCTTTGGGGCTACTTAAAGCCTCGTGTTCTTCAGATGTCCATACTATATACTTGCTAACTCAAATACATGTAAACATACACATAAAACATAAAGATAAAACAATCCATTACTATCTTTAAGTTACAACTAAATGGGAACTTCATTAAGTATTTACAATAAATGTTAATTTAAACTTCACACTATTTGATTCATTATTAACTTATAATCTCAAAAATAATTTGAGTCTTATTAATGATAATAGCAACACCATATAATAACATATATCCAACTCATGAAGCTTAAATGCAATCATATTCTTTTAATTTTTCTTTCTACGACATAAACACATGAAAAAATGGCATGCACATTTATAATAATTGAAAGAAAGTAATTAAATGTTATCACATAACATACTCAACTTCATTGAATCCTAAGAACAATCAAACTAAATAAAAATTCCTTAACAATAACCAAAGCTTTTATAAGATTTAATTTTGATGTTTAAGCTGTTAAAACCTAAAGAGGAGAAATGATACTTAGGATTCACCCCATCCCATGTTGGTTATTTGACATGTTTAAAGAAAGAGGTTAAATATTTTTTTAATGAGTTGATTATGTTCAAGCCATTAATCACATCAATTTAATTACCCATCCCCAAGCTTCTTTAATTTAATTAACCACTTGATCATGAGCCTTCAATGATATGCTTTTGGAAAATAAAATCAACAATGCACTTAAAAGAGTCTAATATAATTAGGCTCATGCTTAAGAGCTAATTAAATTAAAGGAGAAAATATTTAAGTTAAATACTCTTATGATTTCCCCACACCAATGGGATAATCATAACTTCTTTAAGACTTTATGCTATTAAACACGTAAAGGGATTAATGGGTTATATTTGAGTTATCTAAATCACTTTTAATTATAATTTTTATTTTATTATTGATTTTTCTTAATTATTCCTTAATTATTAAACACATTAATTAACCCTCTTAAGGAAATATACTTGAAACAATAACTAGGAATGGGGTCCTAATTATTTCTCTCATCATATCCACTATTTACATTGAGTAATTAACACTAATTATTTAATTTTTACTATTCATCAATTTTAATAATCATTTAATTAATTAAAGAGGGCACTTAGGATTAAAATTATAAAATCTTCAAACACATGACAAATAATTATAAGACAATTATGGGAGGCAGAGGACATCCCATATAATCATCCCACCAAAGTTGAAATTAATTAGCCAAGTAATTTGGCTTTAATTAAAGTAATTAGCCTGAATTTTAAACCTTAATTAAGAAATATTCATTATATATTAATTGGGGATTTTATTTATGTTAAATTATCCTTTGTCTAAGCTTTCCAAATTGAGTTTATTTGTATTTTTTAGGTTTTTATATAATTAGTTATGACTTTTTGAAGTTAAGGCTATTTAATTATGTTTTTAACCTTAATTAATCCTTACACCGTCGGTGCCACGCAGTCGCTAATGCAGCGCTTTCCACATGGCATCGTGGTATTGGTCACTTAAATCATTTGATGTGGCGGCTAACTCAATGATGGCGGATGTGGTTTCGTCTCGGTCATCCAATCTCGGATTGGACAGTCGAGATTAATCCCGTGATTTTGAAGGGATTAAATCAAAATTTCTATCATTATTAATTATGGTCGTCTATTCTAATCACATGAAATGGACAGTCGATGATCCATCATCCCTCGAGTATCGAAAGATAGACACCATCTTCCTTCCACTGCTCGATCTGAGCTCGTCGGAGCTCATTCAACGATGTAATCGACTTCAAAATGATCAGGGAATAAATCTAAGAAGATCCTACGATGGAGATTGCACAAAAATATGATTAAGGCTTGTTTATTTCATTAAACGAAGCTTCATTAATAGTTTCGATAAGCAAATAACTGAGTCAGGCTCAACAAGATTTTTTTAAATGAGCTCGAGCTTGAACACCATCCTAAGATTAGAGGAGCTAAATCAGCTCGAGCTCAATAATGACAACGAGCTTGAACTCAACAAACCTCTGCTTTAAAAAATTTCGGTTCTTTACCTAGAGATGATATATCCTTAGAGAAAGATTTTAAATCGATTTGCCTCTCTCTACATGTAATATACAATACTTATGATTATGTGTGCACCGTAATTGGTTGGCATAATTATTTTAATGACAATTATTTTAATGATTTTAAATTATTTTCAAATATTAAAAGTTATTTAATAACTTTTATAACATATAATTTGGATTAATAATTTAATTAAAAAAATTTATTTATATGTATATGTCTTCGACTTTCAAAGTAATATATAAACTTTATTAAATATCTAATTTCTAAAATAATATTAATCTCTCAATAATATTAATATGAAATAATATAAATAGTTAAAAAATTCTAATATTAAAATTTTTAAAATAATTTATAAATGTTAAGAAATCTATCTCTCTCTCCCCGCCATCCCGCCCGCCAACAACCCCACCGCCACCCCCGCCACCTCCACACCCCCTATTAACATATCATTTTTAAAAATTTTCTCACAATGCCACAAGGCAGATCAGACCTGGTTCACAGTTCAAAGGAAAATTAACTTTTATTGATTTTCGGTTCTACAAGATTCAAGGGCTTAAATATACATTATAAAGAATCTGCATGAATAAGGCAACTATGTGACTGTAGTACTTGTGTGACAGTAAAACACGTGTGATTGTGCAATTTAAGATATTGTATGGATATGGAATAGTTGGCTGGTCTGGGTGATAAAGTCATAGTTGAACAAGTTCTGACGTTATAGATTATGTAATCTTGCCATTCAGGATGATGGTACCAAGGCTGTGTGACACCAATAAGATCAAGTATGGTTCTTGTGCCTAGTTTATCTTCTGTAGGCTGTGTGGTAATGAACTTGCATTGTTATACGAATGATTATATTATTTGGGGCTTGTGTGACCTCATTCATTAGCAAGGTAACTTTCCAAGGAAAGAAGTAAACATACTCAAAATGTTCTCGTTTAAAACTCAGTTGAACTAACAAGATAACCTCTACTGACTTCTTCCCAATTATATTTCGTGTTCTCGTTGATATATTTTTCGAGCTAGATAAAGAACAGTCAATGGAGACCCATCATACCGTGGACGGTAATATGCAGGCATTGCGGCATTCCTCCACACAAACTTCCAAAAATGGTGGATATGGCTAGTCACAGGAAGGTGAGACCTTTCTTACCATGGTTCAATTTGCCAAGCTATCTGATAAAATTGAGTGCTATTATAATCTCAGTCATGTTGGTCATCATTTAGTCCTATTGTTGCACTATAGGAAATACGGTCTTTAAAAGCGAGTTTTCTACACAATTAAAAGCAATATTCCGCATCATTATACACAAACAAATATAAGTTGAATTTAACATTACAAGTCATAGGACTCAGATACATATGAATGCAAACACCAAATTCACCATTCAACTCCCAAAAAATATCTGAAAATAAAGCAAATATTAAAAGCTTAAGCTCAGTATAATTAATATAGCAATGCAGTATCCAATAAGATTAACAATGTAAATATAATGAACAAAAAAAATTTTGAATTTGCAACAACTCTATGTATGCATTGATTATTATATCATTGTTCTCATTGCCTATACAATTAAAAACAGCATTTCACATTTGAAAATAAAAATACATCTAAATCATCTGAACATAACATCCATATTTAACTTATAACTTTCTTAGAAATTCGCTAAAATAGATAAACTCAATAACCTGATAAAGGGAATAACCTCAACCAAAATTAATTTGAGAAATATCTCAATAAAGTATTTAGGGTGGTTAATATACATATAACGAAGAGAAACAAATTTATAATCTATTACTAGCTCTAAATATACGTCAATCACTACAACATAGCTACCTTTGCCCATAGCAAACCAATAATCAATTGTGTCAATCCATTCAAAGTAAATCACATTTGAACCAACATAGCCCTCCTTATTTAACTTACAACTAACTTTCTTAGAAATTCATTGAAACAGATAAACAATATGGCAAGATAAAAGAGCTCAAGTTCAGCCAAAATAAATGTTAGGTGTAGTATTTTAATTAAATATTTAGGATGATTGCCATACATATAATTAAGGGAGATAAATTTTCAATCTGCTACCTGCTCCAAACATGCATTAATCACTACATCATAGTTATCTTTGCTCATAACAAACCAATGATCAATTGTGTCAATTCATTTAAAATAAATCACATTTAAAAATAATTTTACAACTAAATCATCTACACATAATCATCCATGCTTAACTTACAACTAACATTCTCGAAAATTCATTGAAACAAATAAACATAATGGCATGATAAAAGGGTTCAAGCCCACCCAAAATAAATATGAGGTGTAGTACTACAATTAATCATTTATTGTGATTAACAAGCATATAATAAAGGGCAACAAATTTACTATCTACTACTAGCTCCAAATATACATTAATCACTACCTCATAACTATCTTTGTTCATAACAAACTAATAATCAACTGTGTCAATCCATTTAAAGTAAATCACATTTGAAAATAGTATTATAGCTAAAGCATCTGAACATAGCCATCCATGTTTAACTTACAACTAAAATTCTTAAAAATTTATTGAAACATATAAACACAATGGCATGATAAAGATCTCAGGCTCAGCCAAAATAAATGTGAGGTATAGTATCTAAATTACTTATTTAGGGTGATTAACATGCATATAATGAAGGATGACAAATTTATAATATGCTACAAACTCCAAATATCCATTAATTACTACGTTATAGTTATCCTTCCTCATAACAAACCATATCCTAAATCATAAAAAACATTTAACAATTTAATCATTTCATATGAAAATAAAAGTACAATTAAATCATTTGAAACCATCCAAATTTAACTTACAACTACATTCTCACTAATGCATTTTAAAAATTAAATACAATGTCATGATAACGTCATAATAAACCATCATCTCAACCACATTTTCTTCTTGTTACCCACAAGTCAATCATCAAAGGGATGATCATGGACTCCTTATTTTAAAAATTCATATATTAGTCTATGATATTACAACGACTTATAATATAAAGTATTAAATATAACTAGTATCATATGTACCTATGAACTATCTGTGGATGGAAAACAATAAAACTGTTGCATGAACTATCTCATCTTTGATTGTATTGTTTGAATTTGATCCTTCAATCTTGACAAAAAAAACAAAGGTACTACCACTACTACTCTCACCTATTGTTTTCATGCTTTGTGGAAAGTATCATGTTGGAGTGAGGTCCAATCCTTGCGTTCGTACTCTCCTTGGTGCTCAAGACCCAAAGCTATTTTGAAGACCCTCTTATTTGTCTCTAAGTTCCCATCCTCTAGTATTAGTCTTTGCTCAGAAAGAAGTTCACAAGCTTAAGCTTGGGTAAAAGAAACACAACTATCATTAAGTTAAATAATGTTATTCACATATATACTGATGATAAGATTCTGTAATATTATTGATCTTCACTTAACAACTTTACATGACCACAAGTCATACTTACGCATTCTATTAATTTTACATAGTTGCAAGGATCTTAAATAGACTATTTCAAGTATAAAATAGAAGTATCTTATGTCATCAAGATCAACACAAATTATTTAACATAATTTTATACTATCTTCTTCTTTCTACACATAGAACTCACATGACCCATTGTATGAGGACAAATTTATTTCTTGCATTTTCATTATTCTTTGTTGCCCTAGCCGATAAAAAATATTTTAAATTTTAAATTTCTTGATGCAATAATAATTAAAGCTATGATGATATTTACCTTGTCGTCTGGTTACAACCACTAGGTCGCCAATTGACACCACTGACCTAGATTTACTCCTTTTGGGATAGCCATAGCAATTTCTTCAATGGGTTTACTATCCCAATACTCATACTTCAAGCTTGTCTTCTTGTTGCACCATTTAATACCCATAGATTGCAAAATCCAAGGATGAATTTGTGCAAAAAATTCAAATTTAGATTGTGAAATAATATAAATTTGAGACATTAATAAAATAAAGCCATTCAAATTAAAAATACAAGTAAATATTTAATACCTCAATTTCTCCAAGGATTCTCTTCTTAAAAGGTTTCATACCCTTATTGCACCAATCTAGAAAAGTGATTGGTGCCAAAATAGGGTCTCTAGCAACAACGCCCGTACAACATTCTAAGAGAATGAACTTAAGAATGTTGCAAGGTATACCACTTTCATTCACTTCTATATACACGCTTGTGCTTGTGGGAAAACTTTATATATTAGCACATGTTGTGTTGATCTACATCATATAGGAGTGCCTTATCTAAAATAATTAATAGTAGTATTACATAGCAATAAGAATTAAATTTTATAAACAAATATTACATACCAACAAGCCAATTTCATAGTTTGATCATGTTGTTTGTGTACTAATTAAATGGCATGTCAGTTTTTGTGTACCACTGTGGTCATGCTCCATTGGTGAACTAGATGTATAGAGGTATATTGATTATCAAAGCTTCTATTGCTCTTATTCATACTAAATGTACCTCTACTGATGCCTTTTTTTAGCACTTCTTAATAAGTTTCCATCCATCATTCCTGCAAAATTTGTGAGACATAAAAATGAATGATTATAAGGTAGATTGAAAATTGCTTTTAAAATTAAAAGGTAATAATAACTTACATCACAATTTTTTATCTTCCACATTTTTTGCCACTTTAGTGTTACTACATGAAACGTTTGAATCTAATACATCTATTGGCTTAACTTAAGAACAAAATTTTAATTAAGATTTTTAAGATCGTGAATGTAGAAGACAAGCTCTATTTAAGAAGAAAAAAATAAATAGATCATTTTTGAGCTTATCTCCTATACGAATCAAATGAGAAAAGTTTATTAAAGCATATCAATATTGATCTTGTTTTGCACCAATTGCACTTGAATAATACAACTAAAAATATATTGGAGTAATTAATGTCAATCATATCATTAATTCTTCTATAAAATTTAAAATATTCAATCTTTATAATGTTAACAACAACATAATTTTGGGTCTTCTTATTCTCATCTCAATTGTTTGTATGAAAGTCATATCCATTAATGTTAAATACTTTATATCTTTTTACAAGTTTATTTGGCCATTTGACAAGAGGTTTGACTTCATATGTTATGAATGGATTGATAATAAATAAGATTTATATTTGGAAGTTATATTAGTAATTATTAATATTACCTAATGAAATAGTTATTGCTAAGTAAATAAGAAGGCCTATAACTTACTATTTGACTCAACCAATCATAAACCACTTATTTATAAGCTTGTTAATATCTGAAGATGTAAGAAGTGAATGTCGCCACCTCTTTCTTTTCCCTATAACTTCAGTGTGCTCTCTATATGATGTAATGTTAGCATAATGATCAAGCACATATCTGTGAGCTTGCAGTAATGGTTTATCATCTAATAGAAATGTTCTCGCTTGATCTGAAGGAATGACAACACTTAAGAACTTATATTGTAATCTCTCCTCATTTGTTAAGGAATTAATGCTAGCGGACTAGTATGATAAATCATATCCCTCAAAGTATTTAGAACAAAAATATGTTCCTCCTCAGTAATGTATGCCTCTGTAATTGACTTTTTTGGTTGTGTTGTATTCCTAATATAATCTTTTAGTACTAAGAAAAACTTGCATGTGGTAAAAATGTAAATATGTAGTCTGAATTTATTAAAATAATTGGAGTGAATAAGATATATAATTGCATGTTACCTTTCAAATGGATACATCAACTTGTATAGCACAAGGCCACTAAGTTTGACATCATCCACTAAGTGAATAGGTAACTGAATCATAATTATGAAGAATGATGGCAAGAAATATTTTTTTATCTTACATAAAGTTAATATAATAGCATTTTATAATTTCTCTAACTTATCTAAAATGATGACCTTGGCACAAACTGACTACAAGAACCATGATAACTCCACAATACCCATGACTTTTCTTTGATGGTGCATAAGATCACATTGTAATTGAAAAAATAACTTTTAGAAGAATATGGTAATCATGACTTTCAAGCCCAAAATTTTACACTATTGACATTAATACATCTAGAAATGTTTGACCTTTAGGCATCTTACTTTTTTTTTTTCAAAACTTCACTAATTATCAATTTATATTTCTTTGACATTTCCATCATTTAGGATGCGAGTATGTAATTTTCTCTTCACTCTAATATTAATTAAATCGTGTTTAGCTTACGGGTTATCTTTAGATTTATCAAAATCTAATAGAGTGTCAATGAAATTATCACAAATATTTTTCTTTATATGCATTGCATCCAAATTATGGACTGATAAATTATACTTCTATTAAGGCAAGTAAGAAATTAGATTTTTTTTTCCAAGATGTACACTCACTTTGATGCTTTACTATTTCTACATTATGTCCTCTTTTAAAACCATTTTATTTAGATTTATTTCTTTGCCAAGAGTGAATAGTAAATTTTGTACTTGTGATAGAATTTGGCTTTCATTGTTCCTCCTAGGTGTTGACCTAACTTTTCTGTGACAAAATATATGATTTTTGGGAAGCCAACATTGATGACCTAAATAATATGATTTTTTTTATTTTTATATAACCATTATGATTTTGTGCTTTAGGCATAACAAGGACAAGAAAATCTTCATTTAGTGCTCCATCTAGATAACATATCAGATGCAGAAAAAATCATTAATAGCCCACAACAAGACTGCATGCATATTAAAAAAAAATCTTTAGTAGTAGCATTATAGCATTGAACTCCATCCCACAACTTAAATAACTCATGAATCAATGGTTGAAGTTAGAAATCAATGTCATTTCTTGGACTTTTTCTCTTGATATAATTATTAATAGAAGAAAGAAAGATTCCAACCTAAGGTGCCAAATTATAGGGAATTAGAAGAATGGGCTAAATGCTATAAGCAATGCTTAAAATTTTAAATGGATTGAGCCCGTCACTGGCCAAATTGAGATGAATATTTCATGGATTTGTAGCAAAATCAAGGTATCGAATGTCAAAAGACTTCCATGCTTCTTTATTTTCTAGGTGTCGTAGTGAGCCATCTGTATACTTATGCTTATCATGTGAAATATCTCATCAACATATCTCTTTATTTTAAATAACCTTTCAAGGATTAGGATTAAAGATAAATAGTGAACCACTTTTACATGACTTTTCTTTTCACCTGAAATATTTTCTTATAATTGACAACCCATCTTGATGTACCATAAATTTGACATTCCTCCTGATCAAATATTTTTATGATTTTTTAAACTCATATATAGTCTTTGGAAATAAGTCCCTTCAAGATCAACTAATAACTTCATTAACATATTGAAAGATCTTGCACTCCAAGAATGTAAACATGTGAAACAAAATAGGTGTTAAATAAAAGATAAGTGTGAGAATGATATGCACCTAATATATAATTCTACTATACCATATTTTACTAATCTTGTATTCTTCTAACCCTCATTTGATTGGTCTTTATTGTGCTCCTCATGCTTACCCATCAAGTTAAATGAAATTTTATTTGAACAAAATGTATCCCACAAATTCGTTCAATATCATCTGTGTTTAGTTTTTGAACTTGGAGGGTTAGATGATCATGTTTTGATTTGGCACTAGTAGCTTCATGTCTTGCACAATCATCAGAAGTATTATGTTCTACTCCATGTCGATTCCACACAACATATCTAGTGAAAATGTATTTGGAAATTAAGTGATCCTTCACATCTTGCATAGAGAGGAAGTATCTATTGATACATAATATACATAGGCATAAGATTTACCTAATGAATCTTTGCTCACACTCGCAAACATCAAAAAAAATTTCAACTCCTTTGATGTTCTCACAACTCTATTTTGGTTTGGTTATCCAACTCTTATCCATTTTGAAGTCCTTGTAAAGAAAAAAATTCATATAGTCATCCAATAAGTCATTGATGATAGGTCAGTTAGGTGATGACAAAATGTTTAAGAATGATACAAACCATAGCAAAACAAAAATTATCTAAATAAATCCAAAATATTCAAATTCATGCTCACCTATAAGGCTTGTTTGAGTAGCTAGGATAAGGCTTATTTGAGTAGCAAGCTTTAATTTATCTCATAAGGCTTGAAGCTGAAAAACACTTACACCTGTATTGGTGAATTGCTTTCAAAATTTGTTAATTGACTCTTTGAAACTTGCATGATTTATATGGTACTTCACTCTCTCAAACTTGTTAATTCCAAAATTAGAAGATTACTATTACCATAACCCTATAGGTCATTATAATAGAAATTCAAGTGATGCAATCAGTCACTCTTAGAATAGATTTGAAGAGAAATTTTAATCATATATCTAACTTGCACTTCCAAGATTGAAAATTGGATAAAGAAATTTTATTCAACCTAAGTTTTATAGATGCCTCAGAACATCTATCAATAAATTTTTCAACACCTAAACTTATAGATATGATTAGCATACAACTAGATTAATTTAATTTTAACTTTTTTACGAAAGTAAGAATGAATTCATCACTTATTTAAATCTCAAACACCTTATTTCATCTTATCAAGTGGCTATGGTAAAAAATCACATCTCCTCCATAACTTGCAATTTCACACAAAATATAGCATAAAATATGTTGAACTCAAACAAACCAATCCACAAACAAAACTACCAAAAAAGCTAGTTCATGGAAAAAAAAAATCATCAAATGATGAAGACAAATTTTAGATCAATTTAAATCCACAACAATATTTTTAAATCATTAACAAACTTTAGGACTATTCTACAAACCAATACATGTGATATATATATATATATATATATATATATATATACTAATGTCTATCAAAATATATAGTTTTCATTATTTGACATATGATATTTATAATTTTGAAGATCTATAGCATAAATTAATTTTTATGATCAAGTAGATTGTAGATCTAGAAGGATTTGAAAGGAAAACAATTACAAATACATATTTAAATACATCTTTAAACTATTCATTCTCACATTTTTTTTTTATTAGCATAGCGAGAAAGATGGCTAATATGTGTTCCCCATAATTTAACAAAAAATAGAAATTTAGAGTTTTCTTGTAATCTTCGTTCCAAATAATAAGAATTGGAGTGCTTCATAACAAAGCTCTATTGAAAAACTTTCTATATAAAGGCCTTAACGTTAACATTTGTAGCAAGAAATGGTTTGTTGCAAAGCAAGTAAAAAAAGAAACTAGAAGAGAAATAAGTGATATCACCAAAAATTTGAAGATCTATAACATAACTTAGCTCTTAAGATCAAATAGAGTGTAGATTTAGAAAGATCTCTAGCATAATTTGTGTCGTGGATTTGCTGGCGAACGATAAAGCAGTAAAGCAGCTGTGAGAGGGGTAGCGACCGGATTCGCTAGGACATGGAGGGGAAATCGAAAGAGGGAGGTGAAGAAAACTGCGAGAATGGTCTGTTGATCGACTCAGTCAGCTAATAATTGGGTTTTGATAGCAGTTTAAGCCACTGCATACAAAAACACCTTAAACCAGTTTTAACTGCTGCAAAAAGTCCCTATTTGCAGTAGTTCAAGAACCACTGAAACTAACTTCTGCCTAGGATTATACATTTTAGTGGTGTTTCATTGGTATCATTTTACCCGCAGCTCTACTGAATGCAGCTTTGCCAATAGCAACTCTTTCAAGTTAATGCATGATAGTTAATTAACCATCTCTATTAAGAGATCCTAACATTTACGCGTACTGATCAGGAGGTTGGATCTTCATCCTTTTATGAAAAAAAATCATGGTTATGGTTTCGTCTCCATGATAAAATTTGATGCTTTTTCTTTTACTTTTTTAGAGTATTCTACCAATAATTAAAATCTTAACAAAGAAGAATGTTCTAGGATATTTGTAATAAATAGAATGACTCTAGAGCATAATTACTAGCATAAAGAATAAGATTTTAGGATATTTGTAATAAATAAGAATACTCTAGAAAACATTTTTCAAAAAGGAGTTGTAAAATTATATGTCTTTAGTTTTGATTTTTTTTTTATGCCTATAAATAAGCAAGGCCATGTTGTTTAAGCCATGTTGAAAATTATTTGACAAAAATTAGTGATAAAATTTACTTTTATGGAGCCAATTTTTCTACCTATTTCCCCATTCAAAATAATCATAACAAATTTTGCTTATTTAGCACTTTTCTTTTCAAAAATTTATAATATTTGATATTAAAGCTTCATTCGATCATGCATTAGGTGTTGTAGAAATCTTATCTAAAATCTAATCTACTTGCAATGATCGACACCAATGGCACTTTCATCCTGATTCTAATCTTTAATGGGAAAACCTATAATCTTTGGTTCATCAAAATTATGACATTTTTGTAATAAAAAATTATGAAAAATCATTAAAGAAGCATTTAATATTCAATATTTCAAAAAATATGTCAACTCTTTTGGTGAAAAATAGATGGTTCTTGAAGAGAATCCACAAAAAGACTCTCAAGCATTATACATTTTACAACAAGCAGTGAGATGATATATTTTGATGAATCATGGATGCAACACTACTAAACAAGCATGAAACATGCTGCAAGAGGAGTTTCAAAAAATTAGAAGGGTACATGCTATCAAATTGCATAATCTTTAAGCTTTCAAGAATATTAAAATGAATGATAAGGACTCTGAAAAATATTATTATGCTAAATTTTAAAAAAACTATTAACTAAATGAGAACCTATTGAGGAATAATTTTGACAAAGAAATAATTAAAATGATAATAATTTCTTATACATAAAATATGACATCGTAATTTATAAAGTTGAAGAATCAAAGAATATAACAACTTTGTCATCGATATTACTAATAGGATCTTTTAGAGCACATGAAAAAAGATTGAATAAATAGAGTAAGAACTGTACAAAAATGCACTTCAATCTATCACAAATTTAAGATCTCATAAATCAAAAGAAGGTCAGAGAAATTCATTAAAAAATTTTAAAAATAAAAATGATCAAAGGAAAAGTAACAAGTATCCTTTATTGGCATTTATGAAAAAAACCCACTTGAAAAAATATTGTTAGTTTAAATGAGAACAATGCCAAAATTATAAAAAAATTTAGCGCATGTAAAATACTTGTCGCTTTAAGAAAAATCATCAAACAAATTTTTTAGAAAGAAAGATGATAATAAAATTCTCTTCTAAACCTGCAAAGTTGCATTAGTATAGAAGAAAGATACTTCGTATTTATTTAGTGGTTGTAGTAATCACATGATAAAAAATAAAAAAATTATTTTTGTTGTTTTGACAAAATCAAGACAAAAGTCAAAATAGAAAATTGTGATTTCATAAAGTTAGGAAAAATTTGCGACACCATATAAAATTTAGGAATTGCTTATTTAGTTAATCAAATTAGTCATAAAGAATAAACATAGTATCTCAAAAGATAAATATGTTATCTTATAATGGATTTAATCACTTAACTAAGGACTCCTAAGTTTAATGAGTCTTATTAATATTCCAAAGATTCTTCCCTTGAATAATATAAAAAAATAGAACAAGATTTATTTTATTTTGGGAACATAATTCCCTATAAAGGCAAGCCCTTATAGTTAATTATAACTTAGGAATAAGAATCTCTTTCTAAAAATACTCTTGATTGAAGAAATATGTATTTATTCTATAGATTCTAAGTTAGTTCCAAAGGAAAATCATAATTTAGAATATCAAAAGGGAACCCTACAAAGTGGAAGGAGTTTTTGGAAGCCAAACATGATAAAGTAGGAAATTTCCATAGATATTGGGATACTTAGTAAACATTTCAACTATTCTACCATTAGACTTTAAATTTTGGAATTTAAATTAAAGTTTGAGTTAAAATTTTATTACAGATCTAGGGCTTATATTCTTGCAGCACAAGACTATAGAAATGCCTAGGATTGAAGACTTACTCTAGTAGAATGCTTCAAATCCTAACTCTATAATTGCTTCTGACATAAGTTAGATGCTCAAACTAATTTCATTTTGGGAATCATTAGTTCTTTCTCTTACTTAAGAAAATAAACTTATCCCTGACTCTTCTAGATTTATAACCAGCTTGGGAGGGCTGCTAGATAACACTACCTAAGCGAATTTTAAATCTATGATTTCAAGTCTCATTAATGCAAGATGGGTAGGTTGTTGTATTTTAGAAAAGAATCTAAGAACCTAAACTCACTCCATAATCCCTAAGATCATGTTGGGTATGATATATATTTAACTAATAGAACAAATTTCAGCTTTTATATTTTAACTCACAATTCATTTAAGGCTTTTGAGATATATAGTTTATGTCTATAATAAGATGTAATTAAAACTAATGGGTCAAATCAAGAAGAGAAGACAGATTTCTCTAAGAAAGTGGTCATCCTCAAAGGTCGGATGCCCTCATGTGCAATGGGTGAAGCGCCCAATTCAAGAGTTTAGAATAATATGCTAGCAATATTCACAAATGCTAATTATTTTAAAAGTTTGAGTTATTCCTAGGGCTTTAATTTATGTGAGAAGTTTTGAATTTTCTTATTTTTGTTTAAGTTGCTTAGATTTAGGTTGGGTAGAAAATTAGGTTTTCATAGGAGCCTAATGTCTAGGCATTCATCATGAAACCTAAAAAAATAGGTGATTCTATTGTGCGCCCAAAGTAAATCAAGGAAAATTTAAATTAAATGAATAGGCCAATGCAGTAAGGTGTCATTGTACACCCTGGAAGAAAGAGAAAAATGGGCAACCGAGCTCTACCCTTATACAACCCGCCCTAGAACTATAAGTCTAGATCTATAGGTCTTCCTCTAGGATTGCTTCCTTCTTCAAAGACCTCCTTCAGCTTCACAGGGGACCACCAACTACTGTGGTTAGCTCCTGCTATTTCTAAACTCTATAGATCTTAACATAATTGTAGGCTCAAATTATATTTAAAATTCAAAAGAAAATTCCTAAGCCCTGCAAAACAAATGTTAGGAAATGCAAACAGCACGCTAGCAATTATATTTGTAAACATACGAGCTTAGCATTAGTTGTTTGTCAAGCTCACTTGTCCTATTGGGTAATACTTAGGAACATAAGCATACCTACAAGAAAATAATATTTATATATAATTTATTTTGTTGGTCCCTTTTAGGAACATAAGACATCATTAGTTCTAGAAAAAATGTCTTATCATCCAGTCTAACGGATTAATAGTTCTAGCCATCCAGTCTAAAATATTATACCATAAAATGCTAAAACATCACATCGCATCATAGAAAATCACAAATCGACCAAACTTAAATCTAGGGTCGGTGATAATATTCTAGTGTGTGAAGAAAATGGGCTTGTGTGGTAAGACTGTATTAGGTATTTTAAGTTCAAGTTTTAATTTGAATTTTCAATATTTAATTTAATTTATTTTTGTGATTTTTTTAATTTACTTTTTATAATTTCTCTTCATAGGTATGTGTCATTGTTATGCCAGAGATTTGAGATATCAAGACCTCCTTCGGAGCAATAGCCCTGTCACATTGGGTGTCCAACCTATATATCATATATTGCTAATTATAAAAATTTTATTTTTAGTCTTCTAATTTCTTTTAATCATAAATTTTATTTAATTTATAATGGATGGTTTCAATTTAAATGATTTAATAATTTATAATTTTATTTTCATTTTTAGATTCATTTTATGTTAAAATGAAATTTAAAGTTATCAAGAATGAAGAATATAATAAGTTTCACTTAGGTAAAACATATTCTATTCAATATCATAAATTCTTGTAGAATGAAGTTTTTACCCTAAAGTGAAGACTCATTCTAAGGGTCAAACTAAGGTCCTAAGTATCTTGATTAACTTTTCTTAAGTTCTATTAAGTTGGGTTAAGTTTGACTAAATTTTTAATTTTAAATTGGTTTTGAATTAAGATTCATTCTTCTTAATGTTGATTGTTTAAATGATTTAATTTATTCATTTGTTTACTTTTTATTTTGTTTTGATCAAATGCTTATTTATTTTTATATGTTTTAATGATTTAATTTAGTTGATTTAAATTGATTTTATTCCTTTATTTCATTAATGTTATGGGTATGTATATATTAACTTAATAAATTTTGTAATTTCATTCTTTCATTTTATATATGTTATGTTTGTTAATAATTGTGTTCATTTATTTTTCATATTCAATCTTTTTTGACTTGGTTCATTATTCGTTTGGTTGTGTTTATTTTATTTTATTTGTTTGATTTTAATTGAATTAATTTTATTCATTATTTCCTTCAAATGATTTGATTCAAGTGATTGGGTTCATTTGATTTAATTATTTCATTAAAGTTTATGTCTATTAATATTTATGTTCATTTAATTTATTTGAATCTAACTTAATTCATTTAAATTAGTATTATGATCCATTCTTGATTTAGTTTAGGTTTTGCTTTCACCATGTGTTAAGATTAGCTCAACCCCTTTAGATTAAATTTTGTTTATTATAACCTAAGGGACTTAGGCTATTTTGGGCACCAATCCTAACCTAGGCCATTTCAAGTTTCTAAATCATTTTAAGTTTAATTGATTTAGTTAATTACTTTTATTTGCATTTAGAATTGAATTATTCATTAACTTAAATGGACATAAGTAGTTTTCCTATGTTTATTAGATTAATATCTTAATTCAAATTTTAGTTTGATTTCATTAATTTATTATATTTCAATTTCATAATGTATTGATTAATGTATTATTTAAATTTATTTTATTTTAATTATATTCACATTTCATGAATGTTATTAGTATTATGTTAATGAACTTATATTAACTTACTTGAATCCAACTCTCATTTTATTCTTGGTTTTAGATAGGTTGTTTCAAGTTGAATTTTAACTCCTTAAAATGAGATTGTACCCATTTTTAAGCTAAGTCAATCCATATGTTTAAGTTATTTAAGTGTGATTAATTTATTTATGTTTTAGAATTATATGACTTATTCACTTAAACAATTTTAGGGAATTTTTATATCAATGAGTTTCACATTTAAATATAAATTATAAAGGTTAGTTAGTTCTGATTTTAATTGATTAATTAGTTTATTATGGATTTCCTAAATTGATTATTTAAGATTTGATAAAATTCATGTCTTTATTGTTTCATTAAACTCTAATGCATAATTAATTAGATTTTCTAACTTTAGAGTGTTAAAAAAAATTTTAAGTGTTCTGATATTAATTGAAATATTTCAAGCTAATTTCATAAATTTTTATAATTTTTATAATTTTTTGATTTAATATTTCATGTAAATTGACCTAGAGATTTGGAAATTCAATAACTTCCAATTCATATATCAATTTGCCTTGAAATTTTTATGGCAAGAGGGGTTTCTTGCCAATTTGATTTTTCTAAAGTTTCACTTTAATCACGTGTGCATTTTAAGATTAATTAAAGTTTAATTATTTTATTAAAACCTAAATCAAGCCTAATTTAGATAAATTTACTTAAGGGTTTTATTTTTCTTAGATTCTTCTGTAGAAAATGCATCCATAGAAGGTTCATTTAAATTTTTTGGGTTTTGGCTGATTTACTATGATTTTTCAAAAATCATATTGATTAATTAAATTAATTATGAAATTAGGTAATTTTAAGGATTATTAGGTTTTAGAGAGTTTCAGTGGGTTATTTAGATTCATTATAGTTTATTATAATAATTTAAGATAATCTTATAATTTTTTATAGTTTTCTTAATTTTGAATTAATTTATTTCATTAAAATTAGGGTTTTACGGTTTGAAATTCAATATCTTTTGATTTACTTTAAAATAAATCATGAATTTTTTTTCTTAAAGTGTATATTACCCCTAATTTCATTCTTCAAGTTTCAAATTAATTGAAACAGTTGTTTGGGGTTAATTTGAGTTTGATTATTTTCATTCAAACTCAAATTAATCCAAAATTATCCAATAAAAATTAGAGATTTTAGGTTAATGAGAGGAATCCATAATGCCCTTAATTGCATTTTTTATGTATAGTTTATTTTTCTTATGATTTTTTAAATTTTTTGTTAATTTTTTGTAATTTTTAAATTCAAAAAACCTGAACTTCCTACTTAAGCATGTCGAAGCCATTTAGCGCCACTTTACACGCGGCACCGCATGATTCGTCCATGTGAATCTCACGTTAAAATGGCAGCAGGACACGGTTTGATCCGGACCATCTGTTCGAAGATCGTATGGCTTGGATCAAACCCATGGCTTCTTACGGGCATTTAATCAATTGGTTTAGCTAATTCTCGACCTTATATTCCAAATAGAAGGAATGGATGATGAAAATTAGACTTGTTCAATGACAGCGGAAGCCGTCAGCCATCCGTCGATTCCAAATGATTTTCAACGATCCAACTGTTGAAATCACTTGATTTTAATTCTGAATCCATCGAAGACTCACATAGATCATGCCTATACAGCTCAATTTCACTTGAGATTAAGTTTCTTTCACAGAGGACCAAAACTGAAAGTAAAAGAGGTTTGGTTTTATGCGTACCTCATTGACGGCAGTCTCAGGCAGTGGGGATGACTCGATTAGCTTTGTGAAGGTTTGATGAGCCTTTAGGAAGGAGTAATTGGATTGCCTCCCCATGGATTGGTGTGGAGACCAAGCTTTGCACATTTTTTAACAAGTTTGATCATTTTCTGGCTTATCGACAGTGTGGGGGTTGGGGATAGGTTGCACTCAACTTTATTTTGTTTGGGGAAGGTGATGGGATGCTCAAATGGGACTGAGAATGGCTCTCTCCTTGATTTTCATCTCTGGTCAAAACTTTATCTAAGTTTTCCTCTTGCCTTGGTCAACCAAGGTGGAGCTAGCCTAACACATGTCCAAGGGTGTTAAGGTGGAGGAGCAAAGAGGAGTCGATTGGGAAGAGAATTTGTCTTCATGTACTCTTATCTTGTCATGGAATATTCCTTCCCTTGGATTGACTTGGACTTTATTAATTTTCTTAATCTTGGATGCCAATTATCCTAAGCTCATCTTAGGATAGGTTTGGATGTATTCCAAAGTGTTTGGTTTAAGCTTGGGTTCAAATCTTTTGAAATTATGCCACTTAAGAACATTTTTATATGGGTTGACTTAGTTTGCTCCATTCAATGGATTAGCATTAGATTGATCCTTTAGTTATATCCATTTAATCATTTATGATGTTTTTAATCAATGGGTTTTATGGAATTTGAAGTTGATCATTTTCTTATTCCATGTTTAACCCCTTCTGATTTAAGTGAGTTTGGTTGAATTTAATTGAGTTAAATTGACTTGCTTGGTTCAATTATAATATATTTATCTTTCAATAATGTTAATCCATGTATTTGGAATGGATTATATTAATTAATTTCACTTATTTAGAATTTAAAACCTATTTTGGCTCAACTAGAATTAGGTTAGGATCTTGGAATATAGGTACCATTATAGGTAAATTAATGGAATTAATATATATTATGGTTCATAGGAAGATAAATATTTTATGTGTTCAAGAAACTAAATGGGTTGGGGAGAAGGCCAAGGAGATTGATAGTGTAGGTTTTAAACTTTGGTATTGCAAAAAAGTCGAACTAGAAATGGTGTAGGATTATAGATAAAAGTTTGAAGGATAATGTTATAAATATTAATAGATGTGGAGATAGAATTATAGTTTTACTTATGGTTGATACTAAGATTATCAATGTTATAAGTGTCTATGCTCCTCAAGTAGGTTTGGAGGTGTTTAAAAGAAAAATTTTGGAATGAATTAGGGATTAATACAAAAGATACCTCTTGAAGAAAGTATTTATTGGAGGAGATTTAAATGGATATGTTGGTAGAAGATTTTAAAAGTATTCATAGTTTATGGATTTGGAGTGACTAATGAAGAAGGTAGGCTATATTAGATTTTGCTTTAGCTTATGATTTTATACTAACAATTTATTTAAGAAAAGAGATGAACATATTATTACTTATGAAAATGGATCTAGTAAAACATAGATTGATTATTTTTTGATAAGAAAAATAGATCGCTAGATAAAGATTGTAAGGTCATTCAAGTGAAAATCTAAGTACCCAACATCGATTGTTAGTTTTAGATTTTAAGATAAAAGGCTATAAGAGAAAATAAACCAAACTATTATCCTAGAATTAGATGAAAACACTTAAAGAACACAAATAAAAATATTTTTAAGAGCAAGCTATAAGAGATTAGAATTTGGGATGTTTATGATGAAGCTAACATTATGTGGGAAAAAATAGCAAGTGAAATTAAGCAAGTTGCTAAAGATGTGCTAAGAGAATCAAAAGAAAAAGCTTCTTTTAATAAGAATTGTTGGTGGTGGAGTCGAGTTTGCAAGAAAAGATAAAAATAAGAAGTATATTATAAAACTTGATTTAGATGTAAACTCGTGAGAATTAGGAAAGATATAAAGTGGCTGTAAGATTCTAAGAAAGATATGATGCAAAAAATTTAGCTTTTAGTGATTTATACAGATTAGATACCAAAGAAGGTGAAAGATGTATTTATAAGTTAGCCAACCAAAGAGATAGGAGAAGTAAAGACATATTTCAAGTGAGGTGTATTAAGGATGAAAATAATAAAATGTTTTTTAGAAAAGGATATTGAAAATAGGTGGATAAGGTATTTTGATAAACTTTTCAATGAAGGATCTGAAAGTACGATTGATTTTAGCAACCTTAATACCCTAAACAAAAATAGAGATTTTTTTTTATCATCTTATTAGTAAATCTGAAGTTAGTGAAGCTTTAAAGAAAATGAAATGTGGAAAAGCAGTAGGACTAGATAATATTCTAATAGAAGTGTGGAAATGTTTAGGAGATCAAGGAATTTCTTGGCTTATAAATCTTATTAATGTCATTTTAAATAATAAAAAGATGCCAGATGAGTGGAGAAAGAGTTTGTTGGTTCCTATATTTAAGAATAAAAGGTGATGCACAAGAGTGCAAATTATAGAGGAATTAAGTTAATGTGACATACATTAAAATTATGGGAGAGAGAAAGCATGTTACAGTGATACGTGGTTCTCACAATACTTTCATGCGTAGATCTACTATGGATGCTATACATTTGTTAAGGGGTTTGATGGAGAAGCATAGAGAAAGTGGAGGATCTACATATGATATTTATTGATTTAGAAAGCTTATGCTAAAGTTTCGAGATATTCTTTGGAGAGTTCTAGAATAGAAAGAAGTTAATATTGGTTACATTCAAGTCATTAAGGATATGTATACTAGAGACTTTGTGTCCAAATACAAGGAGGATTGACAAAATATTTTCCTATTTCAGTTGGATTACATCAAGGATCAGCTTTAAGCCCTTATCTTCTTACTTAAGTTATGAATATTCTTACTAGGCATTTACAAGAAGATGTACCTTAGTGTATGCTTTTTTGCTGATGACATTCTTCTTGTTGATAAGACTAGAGAGGAGTCCAACGAAACTTGAATTATGGAGGTCAACTCAGTCAAAGGTTTTCGCCTAAGTAGATCTAAAACTGAATATATGGAGTGTAATTTTAGTTGTAGAAGTTCTAGTGGTAGTGTTGTGACATTAGGTGAACAAGTCATTAATAAGAGAAGCGTTTGATATTTAGGCTCTATTGTTCAAAATGATGGTGAAATAGATAGATGTTATTAGTAGAATTCAAGTTGGATGGTTGAAGTGGAGGAATGCATCGGCCTATTATGTGATAGAAAGTTCCACTTAAACTTAAGGAAAATTTTATAAGATGGTGGTAAGACCGCAATGACTTATGGTGTAGAATGTTGGCCAATAAAAAAGAGAAGCATAATTAAGTTAAGTGTTACAGAGATAAGATGCTTAGGTGGATGAGTGGCTTTACTCTTAGATAGAATGCAAAATGAGTATATTCAAGAAAAGTTGGAGTAGCTAGTGGTAGATAAGATTAGGGAGATTCGCCTTAGATGGTTTGGCCACATAAAGCGAGTCCGATTTAATGACAGAGAGTAGATGCATTTGATTTACCTTATGTTAAGAAAGGTAGAGGTAGACCTAAAAAGACTTGGTAAAGATGTATAAAAAATGATCTTAGTATACTTGATTTAAATGAGAATTTGATAAATAATAGAACACAATGGAGACGAAGGATTCATGTAGCCTACCCCACCTAGTGGGATTAAGGCTTGTTGTTGTTGTTGTTGTTGTTGGTTTTAATGGGTTAAGATTGGATTAATTAGGTTAAATGATTATATTAATCAATTTAACTCTAATAATTGGTTAATTTATGTTTAATAATTATTTTTCAATAATTTTGAACAATCAATTTGAATTTATTTCAATTTGATTTTGATTTTGAATTCAAGAAGGCTCATTTAAGCTCATCTAGATCAAATGATCTACTTAACCTAATTAAGTCCTCAATGAATTTATATTTCATTAAATTCATATTTAAATATATTTATTTTATCATTTGGACCATTTGAAATGATTTCATTTGGTCAAATTTAGCAGGTTGACCTTTGACTTGATAAGACCCACATAAGTCAAACCTATGTAAAAAAGGATTGACCATATTTGACTTTGATTTGGACTTGATTTTATGCTTGTCATTTGATTTCATGATTTCATTTGATTTTAATTTATGTATGTTTTGATTTAGTTTTAATTTCCTTAAGTTTAAGTGACTTTAAGGTTAAAAAGGATAACTAGGTAATTATCATATTCACCTTGATTTAAGTTTCCTTAGATTTAGATTTCAATTATTTTGTATTTAGATTTAAATTTAGTCTAGGTCTATCCAATTCTATTGAGTTAGGTTAGACCTAGAAAGGTACACTAAGTCAATAAGTAAAGTGTCCTAAGTGTCTAATTAGGAGATTCCTGATTTAAGATTAGGTGTCCCAATTATTAACTTTAGGAATGATGTTAACATCATTCAAAAATGTGGTCAACATCTACATTTTTAGAGATATACTTCCATGACTTGTGAACAAAACAAATTTATTGAAATTGTAAAGGATATGATGAAGACACTCAAGTTAATCGATTTAAGTTGATGCACTACTTTCTCGAGATAAAAGCATGCCAAAAAAAGATGAGATCTTCATCTCATAAAAGAGATATACAATAAGCCTTCTAAAGAAGTTAAAGATGAATGCTTGCAAGATAGTAGCTACTCCTCTAGACAACAAGGCAATCATGAGGGAAGACAATGCACTAGAGGTTGTCAACATAGTCTATCAAAGTCTCTTTGGAAGTTCACTTTATTAAATTATTACAAGCCTAGATATTATGTATGCAACAAGGCTGCTCTCATGATTCATGTAAAATCCAAACCATGTTCACCAAGGTGTAGTTAAGAGAGTGCTTAGATATATGTAAGGATCAAAAGACTACATATATGGTATGAATCTACTCCCATCTCATGACTATTGAGATCTGAGATAGAGTGGGATCATTGGGATGATGACATGAAGAGCACCTCAAGGCACACATTCAAATCGATCTAAAATATTTTCTTAGGCAACAAAAAGTAAGCAACAAACACACAATCATTAGGTAGAGCAAAATATATTATAGCAACTATGACTATAATCCAAGCTATATAGCAAAATTCATATTTGAAACATAGGTGAGCCATAAAAAAAGAGAAATAGAAATCTATTGTGATAGTAAATTAGTTATAACAATGAAGAAAATTTTGTATTTTATGGCAAAATTAAACACATTGGCATCAAGTATCATTTCATCAAAGAACTTGAGAGATTAAACTAAAGCATTATAAGAGTAAAAAATAATTAGTATACATAATCACAAAGGTGCTTCTAAGAAGAAAATTTGAGTTGCTGGGCGACATGATTATAGTACCAAAATTTGCATCAAAGAGAATTGATAAAGTTTGATACTTATTTCTCTATTTTTCTAAGTATTCGACTAATAATAAAAAGTTTGATTAAAGAAGAATGTTCTAAGAAATTTGTAATAAATAGGAAAACTCTAAACTATGGTTGCTAGTATAAAGAAAAGATTCTAAGATATTTATAACAAATAGAATGATTTTAAATAATATTTTTCTGGAAAGAGTTGTAAAATTATAGAAGTCACTAGATTTGATTTCTCATGCCAATAAATATGCAAGGTCATCGTTAGCCAAGCTAGAAACTACTCAACAAAGGCTAATAATAAAATTCTCTTTTCTAGAGCCAATTTCTCAACCTATTCCCCTCATTAAAAATCATCATAGCCCATTGATTAATTAGTAATTCATCTTCTTTTAAAGATTTCCAATGCTCAAAAATTCAAGGCATACCACTAGACTACAAGAATATCAACAACCTCGTTGCAACATTAGGAAAATTTGACAAAATAATGATATCTAATAATTATTTAATTTATGTTTAATAATTATTTTTAAACAATTTTGAACAATCAATTTTGAGTTTATTTCAATTTGATTTTTATTTTGAATTCAAGAAGGCTCATTTAAGCTCATCTAGATCAAATGATCTACTTAGCCTAATTAAGTCCTCAATGAATTTATATTTCATTAAATTCATATTTAAATATGTTTATTTTATCATTTGGACCATTTGAAATGATTTCATTTGGTCAAATTTAGCAGGTTGACCTTTGACTTGATACGACCCACATAAGTCAAACCTATGTTAAAAAGGATTGGCCATATTTGACTTTGATTTGGACTTGATTTTATGCTTGTCATTTGATTTCATGATTTCATTTGATTTTAATTTATGTTTGTTTTGATTTAGTTTTAATTTCCTTAAGTTTAAGTGACTTTAAGGTTAAATAGGATAACTTAGTAATTATCATATTCACCTTGATTTAAGTTTACTTTGATTTAGATTTCAATTATTTTGTATTTAGATTTAAATTTAATCTAGGTCTATCCAATTCTATTGAGTTAGGTTAGACCTAAAGGTACACACTAAGTCAATAAGTAAAGTGTCCTAAGTGTCTAATTAGGGAGATTCTGATTTAAGATTAGGTGTCCCAATTATTAACTTTAGGAATGATGTTAACATCATTCAAAAATGTGGTCAACATCTACATTTTTAGAGATATACTTCCATGACTTGTGACAAGTAAAAAAAATTTATTGAAATTGTAAAGGATATGATGAAGACACTCAAGTTAATCGTTGATGCACTACTTTCTCAAGATAAAAGCATGTCAAAAGAAGATGAGATCTTCATCTCATAAAAGAGATATACAATATGCCTTCTAAAGAAGTTAAAGATGAATGCTTGTGAGATAGTAACTACTCCTCTAGACAACAAGGCAATCATGAGGGAAGACAATGCACCAAAGGTTATCAACATAGTCTATCAAAATCTCTTTGGAAGTTCACTTTATTAAATTATTACAAGCCTAGATATTATGTAAGCAACAAGGCTGCTCTCATGATTCATGTAAAATCCAAACCATGTTCACCAAGGTGTAGTTAAGAGAGTGCTTAGATATATGTAAGGATCAAAAGACTACATATATGGTATGAATCTACTCCCATCTCATGACTATTGAGATACAGATAGTGAGTGGGCAGGATCATTAGATGACATGAAGAGTGCCTCAAGACACACATTCAAACCGATCTAAAATATTTTCTTAGGCAACAAAAAGTAAGCAACAAACACACAATCATTAGGTAGAGCAAAATATATTATAGCAACTATGACTATAATCCAAGCTATATAGCAAAAATTCATATTTGAAACATAGGTGAGCCATAATAAAGAGAAATAGAAATCTATTGTGATAGTAAATTAGTTATAACAATGAAGAAAATTTTGTATTTTATGGCAAAATTAAACACATTGGCATCAAGTATCATTTCATCAAAGAACCTGAGAGATTAAACTAAAGCATTATAAGAGTAAAACATAATTAGTATACATAATCTCAAAGGTGCTTCTAAGAAGAAAATTTGAGTTGCTAGGTGACATGATTATAGTACCAAAATTTGCATCAAAGAGAATTGATAAAGTTTGATACTTATTTCTCTATTTTTCTAAGTATTCACTAATAATAAAAAAGTTTGATTAAAGAAGAATGTTCTAAGAAATTTGTAATAAATAGGAAAACTCTAAACTATGGTTGCTAGTATAAAGAAAAGATTCTAAGATATTTATAACAAATAGAATGATTTTAAATAATATTTTTCTGGAAAGAGTTGTAAAATTATAGAAGTCACTAGATTTGATTTCTCATGCCAATAAATATGGTCATGTCACGTTAGCCAAGCTAGAAACTACTCAACAAAGGCTAATAATAAAATTCTCTTTTCTAGAGCCAATTTCTCAACCTATTCCCCTCATTAAAAATCATCATAGCCCATTGATTAATTAGTAATTCATCTTCTTTTAAAGATTTCCAACGCTCAAAAATTCAAGGCATACCACTAGACTACAAGAATATCAACAACCTCGTTGCAACATTAGGAAAATTTGACAAAATAATGATATCTAATAATTATTTAATTTATGTTTAATAATTATTTTTAAACAATTTTGAACAATCAATTTTGAGTTTATTTCAATTTGATTTTTATTTTGAATTCAAGAAGGCTCATTTAAGCTCATCTAGATCAAATGATCTACTTAGCCTAATTAAGTCCTCAATGAATTTATATTTTATTAAAATCATATTTAAATATGTTTATTTTAACATTTGAAATTATTTCATTTGGTCAAATTTAGTAGGTTGACCTTTGACTTGATAAGACTCACATAAGTCAAACCTATGTAAAAAAGGATTGACCATATTTGACTTTGATTTGGACTTGATTTTATGCTTGTCATTTGATTTCATGATTTCATTTGATTTTAATTTATGTTTTTTTTTTATTTAGTTTTAATTTCCTTAAGTTTAAGTGACTTTAAGGTTAAATAGGATAACTAGGTAATTATCATATTCACCTTGATTTAAGTTTACTTTGATTTAGATTTCAATTATTTTGTATTTAGATTTAAATTTAGTCTAGGTCTATCTAATTCTATTGAGTTAGGTTAGACCTAGAAAGGTACACTAAGTTAATAAGTAAAGTGTCCTAAGTGTCTAATTAGAGATCGATTTAAGATTAGGTGTCCCAATTATTAACTTTAGGAATGATGTTAACATCATTCAAAAATGTGGTCAACATCTACATTTTTAGAGATATACTTCCATGACTTGTGACAAGCAAAACAAATTTATTGAAATTGTAAAGGATATGATGAAGACACTCAAGTTAATCGATTTAAGTTGATGCACTACTTTCTCGAGATAAAAGCATGTCAAAAGAAGATGAGATCTTCATCTCATAAAAGAGATATACAATAAGCCTTCTAAAGAAGTTAAAGATGAATGCTTGCAAGATAGTAGCTACTCCTCTAGACAACAAGGCAATCATGAGGGAGGACAATGCACCAGAGGTTGTCAACATAGTTAATCAAAGACTCATTGGAAGTTCATTTTATTAAATTATTACAAGCCTAGATATTATGTATGCAACAAGGCTGCTCTCATGATTCATGTAAAATCCAAACCATGTTCACCAAGGTGTAGTTAAGAGAGTGCTTAGATATATGTAAGGATCAAAAGACTACATATATGGTATGAATCTACTCCCATCTCATGACTATTGAGATACATAGATAGTGAGTGGGCAGGATCATTAGATGACATGAAGAGCACCTCAAGACACACATTCAAATCGATCTAAAATATTTTCTTAGGCAACAAAAAGTAAGCAACAATCACACAATCATTAGGTAGAGCAAAATATATTATAGCAACTATGACTATAATCCAAGCTATATAGCAAAAATTCATATTTGAAACATAGGTGAGCCATAATAAAGAGAAATAGAAATCTATTGTGATAGTAAATTAGTTATAACA
This sequence comes from Cymbidium sinense, assembly GCA_021442155.1. Taxonomy (NCBI): domain Eukaryota; kingdom Viridiplantae; phylum Streptophyta; class Magnoliopsida; order Asparagales; family Orchidaceae; genus Cymbidium; species Cymbidium sinense. The sequence continues at coordinate 91,041,370 of CM038224.1, forward strand.
ATGAAGAAAATTTTGTATTTAATGGCAAAATTAAACACATTGGCATCAAGTATCATTTCATCAAAGAACCTAAGAGATTAAACTAAAGCATTATAAGAGTTAAAAATAATTAGTATGCATAATCACAAAGGTGCTTCTAAGAAGAAAATTTGAGTTGGTAGGTGACACGATTATAGTACCAAATTTTGCAACAAAGAGAATTGATAAAGTTTGATACTTATTTCTCTATTTTTCTAAGTATTCGACTAATAATGAAAAGTTTGATTAAAGAAGAATGTTCTAAGAAATTTGTAATAAATAGGAAAACTCTAAACTATGGTTGCTAGTATAAAGAAAAGATTCTAAGATATTTATAACAAATAGAATGATTTTAAATAATATTTTTCTGGAAAGAGTTGTAAAATTATAGAAGTCACTAGATTTGATTTCTCATGCCAATAAATATGCAAGGTCATGCTGTTGTTAGCCAAGCTGGAAACTACTCAACAAAGGCTAATAATAAAATTCTCTTTTCTAGAGCCAATTTCTCAACCTATTCCCCTCATTAAAAATCATCATAGCCCATTGATTAATTAGTAATCCATCTTCTTTTAAAGATTTCCAACACTCAAAAATTCAAGGCATTAGTGATATTCTCTCCAACAAGTAAGAAACTTTGTTCTTTATTCCCCAAAGCTCTAAAAGATGCTACTTGAAAGTAGTTTCCCACTTTCTGGTAAGTATTATAAATTTGTTTAGCAAGTTGGAACATTTATGGTGATCTAAGTATCATTCATAAAAGATGGAAGTGCCATTACACGTAAGGTCAAAAAAATTTGACAATTGATTTTAGACAAATATAATATGATGAGCGATCCATCTAAGAATCATTCATAGGAGGTGGAAAGTGCTTTGATAATTGAATTCAAACAAATTTGTTTTAAATATATTAGGTCATTGATAATTAATGATGGTTAAGCGTATCTAGAACTTGGAAAGCATGTGAACTAAATCTATAATATGCTTGGTAATCTTTATAATCATTAAACTACCTTTTAACACCTAAACTTTGTAGAAATTCCCATTGAACATGGTAGAGAATACATGAGTAATTCTTAAAGACTAGAGATCTATAATGATGCTTGTAATAACACAAAAACCACTTGTACTATCTTTTATGCTTCGATTTAGTTCTAAGAATTTAACGAATCACATATGGTGGCACACACCACACAATTTACTATTACACTTCTTATTAGCAAAGATTTATTTATCATTACATGACATATATCTTCTCTTCATAATTTATAAAGGATTGTCAAGTGAAAGAAAATACTTGATTATGTTAAATTCACTACAACATTAGTTTTATAAATTTGTACTATAGTTAGAACTATTTATTGAGTAGATAATGATTATCTAGCTAATCATAATTATAATAATATTTGTTACCATCCTATTATTATTTGATCAATCTTAAGGACTTCTAGGTGTCTCTAAAAAGTCTCTCAATAAAAGATTAGCAAGCACACCTTGGTCAAGGGATCAAAAGATAAGATCCAATCAATTACATGATTATTATATTCCAACCTAATATAACCTTTATTCTATATTAAGTTATATCAAGTCAAGAACATAATAGAAATTTACCCAAGATCTATTTACAAGAAAGTTTTTATTATTTTTAATTATATAATATAAAGCTAGTGATCCACTAAGTTTTAAATAATAATAAAAAAGAATAATAGTCATCATCTCATTTTTACATATGTACATTAAAACAATTTATATTTAAAATATTTATATATAATAACCATAGTGCTCTAATAAATCCAACAATATATTTTATTTGTGATTACAAAAGGGTGCATCTAGAATGAAAAAACATATTTGCATCAGTAATGATTATGACCTCACTCTATTGGGCCCTATCATTTCATGAAAATATATAAATATTATAAAAATAAGTGAATAGTTAAGTAGGTTATACAAAACTTACAACTACATTTAATGCATGAAAATAGAATAAAATGAATGCTAATAAATTACATCATGAAAAGTATATATGCTTATGTGTAGGTATCATGCATATAATATAAATCATAACCAAAGTATATTATTATAGTGTCATGTGTTGCATTATAGCAATAGCAATAGCAATTTATTTAATTCATATTATTAAATATGACATTTAAAGAGATACCCACCATTATATATATATATATATATAAGTTAAACACATTAGATAATCATATAATATCATGTGGTGTTTTCTTCTGTACTAATCATAATAAGTCAACACATTATCATATTATGCTAATTTAATAATAATAATAATAATAAAGTTGCATAATACTTAGGAGTCATCATCCACAACCCTTTAATACTCAATTTATATCATGTCTTAGCCTTATATCTCTCATTCTATATAAGATTAACACTGCTAACTGATATTTAATGAAAAATCCATTTGCCTACCCTCTTTTCTAGGATATCATATCTCATCTAATTTGAATCAAGTTAGTCTTTCTTTCAGATAAACATCTTAAAATATAAATAACATATTTCACATTTTGTCTCAATTTTTATCTCATGATGTTAATTACAATGTATATAAATTTACATCTAAATCAAAAGGAGTGATATTTATAATATATAATTGTATGTTTAATTCATATGTATAAATCATAATAGGTGAATTATAGCAGGCTTACATAAAATTTCTTCATTGTTAATATGTGTTAACCTCACTTTTGGAGTAAGGATTGATCCCTCCCATCTTAGATCTAGGAGCCTTCTAGACACTTAGACTTTCTTAGTGTTAGGACACTTCTAGTGATTAAAAGAACACTAAACCCATGTCTAGAGACTTATGGGGCATAACCCTAAGCCTAGAGTTTACCTTAGGACAAGTAGGTTTCACCTACCCCAAGGCCTAACACTCATGCCCATCCACTCATCCAAACTTAAGCTCATGTGATTGGAGCTAAAATAACTCAAACCTATTCAATTAATAATTGAATTTGGTTCTCCAATACAAGCTCTAAGCCAAATCAATTTGGACCTTAACCCGAGTTAACCCACCACAATCTTATAACTCCATTCAAACCCATTCTAACAAACTAAACTCAATTTGATTTTCTCAATCACTCTAATTATTCAATAGATCATTTCAAACTATTCCAACATTTGCAATCAAGCTCATTGAACTAAGTGAATTTGATCAACCCAAGTTAGCCCATTTGACCTAAAAGGTTCAAATGAGCAAAAACCCATTCAAGCCAAAATTAATTGCAATCAAAGCCACCAATCAATCTCAAATTCATCATTGAACACATCCCAACCATCCATAACTCCAATTGGTCCAAGTTGACTTGACCAAGTCACTTGACCCGAAGTGACCTAAAAGGGCTAATTAATTCAAACTCCAATTAAACTCCCATTGGATCAAACCAAGCCATCCAATCCCTTCATTGATGATTGTAGGTCACTATTGAACACTCCACTATAATTAATTGAACCTAATCAAGCCAATTTGTTCTTTTTACCAAAGTTGACCCAATTTGACCCAAAGAGTCAAACTGAACAAAATCAAATCCTAGACCAAATTGACTGAAACCAATGCTTCTAATTAGTAACCAATTGAATATTGAACATGATCCAAACATTCAATTGGAACAAATTGGTTAACCTAATCCACTTGACCTACTTAGCCCAATTTGACCTAAAAGATCATATTGAACCAAATCATTCCCTAATCCAAATCAATCTAAATCAATTCAAATCAACTCTCCTAATCAATCACCAATGATCAATTAAAAATAAGTCTAACCCATGTTTAAGCCAATTTGGTCAAATTGAACATGTTCCATTGGACCCAAATCCAAATCTAACTCAAATTTAATCAAATTATTTACTCTTACTCATTCTAAATGATCAATTAAAGTTTCCAAACTCTCACTTTGACCCAATTTCATCAAAATGGTCAACTTAGCCTAACATGACCCATTTGACCTACATGAGTCAAATTGAACCAAACCCAACCAAACCAAGCTCAAATCTAACCGAACTTAGCATGACTCATCCTTGGGTCACCATGAATCAGCCTAAGTGGGCCCAACCCATGGTGAACCCATTTTGGGTTAAACCTATTGAACTAAGCCCACTAAATGAGACAAAATCCCCATTTAGAAGGGTTCTCCAACTCCCACCCCTTGGCAACAACCTTTTGCCTTTCTTGAACAAAGGACCACTAACCCAACCCAAGGTTGTTGAGTTCAACCTTAGGCCAAGAGAGAGTGAGTTCACCCATGGGCAACCATTGGTCCACCTAAGGAGGAGTGTACACCTCATGGTAACCCACTACACTTCTCTCGGTCTCTCATACTCATCCACCTCAGCAGTCCCATGCCACCTTCGACCACCTACTCTAATCGGATAGCTACCAAAGGCTGAACAAATCCCAGCACTTGGTTTAGCTGGGGAGGAGTATACACTCTTCCTCATCCATTCAAACTCAATAGAGAGCTTCCCTAGAGCATTTTGCACAATCCCACCCTCTCGAGCTTCTCGTGCACCCTACCAATGGCGAGATCAGCTCGATCTGACCCAAGAGTTTCATCCATCCTAACTCCTCAAACCTACACCAAACTCAAATTAACTCTTCTCACACCTTCACCTCACTTTGGCGATTGATTCAAATTATTTCTCGAGCGATTCGACCACTAGAAGATGTCCCTAGACCAACTCCCATGAGCTTTGCAATGGAGTGTGGTCCATAGATCGATCAATGGGGAGGTAGCTCGAGATTTTCTCAACAAGACTTTGTCTCTTTAAAATAACACTACCTCTATTGAACCACCAATCTATAGCTCCAGTGAGGTAAAAATCTGGCACCCATAGTCTTGGCCACTAGGTGTTGTTCCTTTTTTAGGTGAATCATGTTTTTGTGCAATCTCATCGTAAGATCTCCTTATATTTATTCTATGATCATTTTGGAGTTGATTCCACCTTCAAACAAGCTTCGGAGAGCTTGGATTGAGCGGTGGAAGGTGAACGGTGTCCGTCTTCCGGTGCTCACAGGACGATGAAATATTGGCCATCCATTCTACATTATTAGAATGGATGGTCATGATTAATCACATTAGAAATCTCGATTTAATCCCTTCAAAATCACGGGATTCTCAACCATCTGATCTGAGATCGGATAGGCGAGATGAAACCACATTTACCGCCACTAAGTTCGGACGATTTAAGAGACCAATACTGTGGTGCCACATGGAAAGCACTACCGCATCAGCAGCCGCATGGCACCGACGGTTTAAAGGATTAATTAAGGTATAAAAATGTAATTAAATAACCCGAATTTCAAAAAACAATAACTAATTGTAGAAAAATCTAAAAAATACAAATCAACTCATTTTGGAATAGAAAGCTTAGACAGAGGAGAATTTAACAAAAATAAAATCTCCAATTAATACAAAATGAATAGTGCTCAATTAAGGTTTAAAGCTCATGTTAATTAATTCTAAATTTGGTAAGGTGATTCTATGGGATGTCTTCTTCCTTCCATAATTTTTTTGAAATTATGTCTTGTGGTTTGTAGATTTTAGAATTTAATCCTAATTGCCCTCTTTAATTAATTAAATGATTATGATGAATAGTAAAAAATAAACAATTAGTGTTATTAATCAATGTAAATAGTGGGTATGATGAGAGAAATAATTAGGACCCCTTTTCTAATTATTTTTCAAGTATTCTTCCTTCAGAGGGTTAATTAATGTGTTTAATAATTAAGAAATAATTAAGAAAAATCATTGATAAAATAAAAATTAAAATTAAAATTGATTTAAATAACTCAAATATAACTCATTAATTCTTTTATGTGTTTAATAGCATAAAGTCATTAAAGAAATTATGATTATCCTATTGATGTGGGGAAATCAGAAGAGTATTTAACTTAAATATTTTTCTCCTTTTTCATGAGCTTAATTGCATTAGACTTCTTTAGGTGCAATGCTAATTTTATTTTCCTAAAGCATACCATTGAAGGCTCATGATCAAGTGGTTAATTAAATTAAAGAAGCTTGGGGAAGGGTAATTAAATTAATGTGATTAATGGCTTGAAGCTAATTAGTTCATAAAATATATTTAACTTCTTTCTTTAAACATGTCAAATAACCAACCTAGGATGGGGTGAATCTTAAGTATCATTTCTCCTTTTTAGGATTTAAAAACTTAAACATCAAAATTAAATCTTATAAAGGCTTTCATTAGTGTTAAGGAATGTTTATTTAGCTTGATTGTCCTTAGGATTCAATAAAATTAAGTATGTTATATGGTAATATTTAATTACTTTCTTTCAATTATTATAAATGTGCATGCCATTTGTTTCATGTGTTCATGTTATATAAAGAAAATTTAAAATAATATCATTGCATTTAAGTTGCATGAGTTGGATAAATGTTATTATATGGTGTGGCTATTATCACTAATAAATGTCAAATTATTTTAAAATTATAACCTAATAATGAATCAAATAGTGTGAAGTTTAAATTAATGTTTGTTGTAAATTCTTAATGAAGTTTCCATTTAGTTGTAACTTAAAGATAGTAATGGATTATTTTATCTTTATGTTTTATGTGTATGTTTACATGTATTTGAGTTAGCAAGTATATAATCTGGACATCCTAGGAACACGAGGCTTTAAGAAGCCCCAAGGAGGTCTTTGATAATCTCACTTTCTTAATTTAACAATGCAACATACTTGCTTAATTTCATTTATGTGTATACATGTGCTAGAATATAGGATAAAACTTCTCTTTTCATGTCATTAAACTTTGCATGAATAAAAGATTTTATATAAACTTTACATGATTTTCTTTATATGCTTGTGTATATGTTTACATATTTTTGAATTGGTAAGTATATAGTCTGGACATCCCGAGAACATGAGGCTTTAAGTAGCCCCAATAGGTTTTAGATAATCTTACTTTCTTAGTTTAATAATGGCATGTACTTGCTTAATTTCATTTATGCGTATACACATGCTAGAATATATAAAAAATATTTTCTTTTCATGTCTTTAAACTTTGCATGAATAAAATATTTTATATAACATTTACATGATTTTATTTTTATGCTTGTGTATATATTTGCATGTATTTGAATTGGCAAGTATATAGTCAGACATCCCAAGAACACAAGGCTTTAAGTAACCCCAAGAGGTCTTAGATAATTTTCTCTGGTTTAACAACGGCATGTACTTGCTTAAATTTCTAATACATGTTTGCATATGCTTAGCTATCAGATGAAATCTTTCTTTTCTATCAAATTTATGCAATAATATTCATCAAGTGTGCAAAAATATGGGTATATTGCATGTATATATATTAAATCAAGTATTAAGAGGGCTAAAGATGAAAGAATATGAATGTTGTTGATAATGAAAGGAGTAGTGGAATATTACTCATGTGATGGTAACTTAATTTCATTAATTCCAAGATGTCTTTCTTGTTTGAATAAGATTCCTTAAAACTAATCTAAGCTTATGCTCAATAAAAGAAAATTCATAAGTGGTTCACTAAGAGGACCAAAGCTATAAGAACTTACTTTTAACAAATAACTTAGGATAGGGATGAAAGGGCCAACCCTTTTTCTTCTCTTTATAATAGTTAAATGCTAAGTGGGTATTAAATAAAATGAGAACATGCAAATTAAAATCAATCAATCTACTAAAATACTTGAAGTGAAACCATCCATAACGATTAATTTAAATAATTCCAAAACTTTGGACAATCATACTTCCAAAACTTAACTAAGATAGACCACATTAAAACCTTAGCACACACATTAGAATGCTAAGTCACTAATTCTAATATTAAGTTAAGCCATTATATGTTATGGTGATGTGTTTTGTTTTATGATGTAATATTTTAGATTGGATGTTAAGATTGTTTATGCGTAGACTAGATGTTAGGTCGTTAGTAGCCTAATAATATATTATGCAGGGGATTGTGCTAAAGGGCCACTATAATAATAAATAAATATAAATGTTCTTACTTGCATGTGCTACCTATGCCCCAAAGCATAATCCAATTATGATATGTGGGCTTGGCTACCCCAACTGTAGGGTTAAGTCCAAGTATATGAAATATAATTACTTGGCATATATGTTTGTTTAGCTTATATCTATTTTGTATGTGTAGTTAGACTTTATTTTTTATGAATATGTAATTTTTTTTAATAGGATTAGGATTAGTGTTGTGGAGTTTAGGATGAGCAGTGGCTAGAAGGCAAAGACCTATGAGGCCATGTGAAGCTTGGAGCAAATTAATCCAAGGAAGAAAAGAAGAACAAAATATTGAAGACCCCCATAACATTTATTTTAATTGTAACATTCAATTGTAATCCGAGTTGTATAATGGTAGAGCTCGGTTATCCAATTTTTTTCTCTTTTTTGGGGTACCCGGCTGCATCGACCTTTTATTCTTTTATGAAATTCAAATGTTTGATTATTGTGTTTACTTTGTGAAATATAAATGGCATGCTTTTCTTAGGTTCCTTAAAGTTTGATGATTTGATATGTTCCCAGGATGCGGTAAGCTCTTTAGGGTAAATATTAAATTTTCTACCCTTACTAAGTAAATCATAACTAAATTTTATTGCAATTCATAACCCCACTCTAAATCTTAGGCATATAATCAAGATAACAAAAGATTTAGCAACCCCTTAACTAAATGATTGTATGCTACAACAACATGCATATCATATTGTGTCACTCTTAAATAGAGAGGATCTCCACTCTTGCATGATAAGGGATATACTTGACATTTGAGAGTGATCCCTTGTAGTGGAGAACACCTCTATTAATTGATTTAGCCCATAACTTAATTTCATCATGCATGTAGGCATAATTGTCCCAAGCCTTGGTCTAAAAATAAATGTGTCAAATGATTTTAAAAACTTATAAATTTTTAACATTAGTCTAAGTCATGTTTCCATACCAAACATTATCTAGTCTCTTAGAGAGTGAGTTTAGGACTTTAGCCTCCTTCCTAATTAAATAACAACATAAATATCTTGCATGTACATAAGACTGGTCTTCATGATTTTAAAGTGTGGGAGGTGTTATGCCACTCTAAGTTGTATAAGTCCAGAAGAGTAAGGATGTGTCTATTCTCTCTTATAGAGGTAAACCAATATATCCTATTTTTTAGATTAGATTTAGGGTGTGCTTTTAGCTGGTGCTAAAGCATTTTAGATTTAAGTTCTGAAGCTACTTATTTCCTTCGGGCTACAAGTATAAGTCCTCACATCTTAGGCATTCCTACAATCTTATATTTTGGGGATATAAGTCTTAGTATTTTAATAAGATTCTGACTTAAACAAAATAATTTTCTTTTTCAAAAATATATAACCTCATCATATGGCAGATTAGAGTATTCACTAGGCTTCCTAGTGTCTCAGATACTACATACTTATCCTCCTATGGATTCCATAAATAAATCTTCCCATTCAAACAATCCCATTTGATTTCTAATAATAACCAATTCTTTGATAGTCTAATGTTGAAATCTTTGAATATGCTTATTGACTACTTTAATCAAAAATATTCTTAGAAAATTCTTATTTCCCAAGATGTAATTCCTTATGGAAGCTTGCTTCCATATGGAATTAAAGAACCTGACATAAAATAAACCTTAACTTATCCATGAAAAGTAAAGGAAAGATCTTTAGTATATACATAGACTCATCTACCTTAGGAGTCCTTATTAGGTATTCTGGTCTATTTTAGGATGATGTTTCTGTCTTTCAAGATAACACATCATATCTCAATGTCGACCTGATCACTTCAATAAGTATCCCCTGAGATCTGTTTGGTGTCTCTATGACTCAAAATTAAAACACCATAATATGTTGTGATACAATTTTAATAAAATTTTAGAAAAAATTTATACAACTCAAATTAGAAGAAAATTTTTCTCAAAGATAAAAATATTTCATGTAAATTCAATATGCATGTTGAGATGTGCAAAACAACTAGAGCAACAACATACTAAAATTTATATGGTTAAAGTTTTTAAAATATTTAGAAATTATGATTTTTATATGTTTCAACCAAACTAAAATTTAAAAATCACACAAAAAATAAAATCATCAAAAATATATATAAAATAATAATAGCTTATCTTAAGCTAATCAATTTTTGAAATTAACCTACCTTGCAAAAATAATCTTAAGATGTCCAATCCATAATCTTTTCTCTCTTCTCTCTCTCTCTTCATCCCTTTTTTTCTCTAATCCCCGTCATAATTTAGAGTAGTGGAAATTGGTTAATATAATATTATATAAGGGATTATACATTATAAATAAAAATAAAGGGCATTTATAATTATGAAATTATTTAATTTTAATCATAAAATTTATATAAATTCTTAACATGAAATTTAAAATTTTAAAATTTATAAAATATATTTATAAAATAACACGTCATGTCTAAAATATTTATGTAAAAGTAATTTAGAAAACATATACCAAATGGCTCTAGAAAATTATTTGTGCTAACATGTGTTAATTGTTTTAAAATTTTTAATTAAATAATCAACATTCTATTTCCATATTTATATCCATTAAAATGAAAAAAATTAGTTGAAATTCATAATGCTCTACAATGTGTGGAGATGATTTACAAATAGAACTTATAATGATATATATATATATATATATATATATATATATATATATATATATATATATATATATATATATATATATATATATATATATATATATTATGATTGGGCTTTATATTTTTGAAATTTAAGAAGAATTACATGTTTGAGTTGAATTTTTATTTGAAATCTAGGGCTTACAATTCCACAACACAAGATCATGAAAATGCCTAAGAGGTGATGATTTATATTTGTAGCCCGCAAAGGGTAGAGCAACATCGGATCCTAAATTTAGGGAGCTTTGGTGAGGGCTAAAGCACAACCTAAATCTAAGGATTATATAGTTTACCTCCAGAGATGATAAACTCATGTTGGACTTACAACCGCTTGGGTGGTAACTAACCTCCTACAATTTTAAATACATGTAGGCAAGTCATATGCTTTGCAAGATAGCTAGGCTTTTATTTATTTAGAAAGAAGACTAAGTCCTTAAACACACTCCCTAAGATACTAGATCATGAAGGGCATGAATAAATGACTTAATCTAATACAAATTTTGTTAAGTTTTACTTTGATTTTTGGACAATTTATTTGACATAGGCTATGGGATTTCATATGCCTAATATAAGGAAATTAGTTATGAGCCAAAATTAGCAAGAAGGAGGTGTGTTTCTACCATAGCTCCCAAAGGTCAAGCTATTTTTCCTAGAAAATGTGGAAGCCTTCCATTAGAAAGAGTGAAACAATATATTTTATGCATGATGTGAGACATACAACATCCAGTTAAGGGGTTGCTAAATCTTTTATTATCTTAATTTATGTCCTAGGCTTTTTAGGTGAGATTATGAGTTATTTAATTTTAATTTTGAGTTGATTAATTGGATAGAAAATTTATTTTTCTCTAAGAGCCTAATCGCATCCAGGCCATTCATCAAACAATGAAGAAACTAGAAAAATCATGTCATTTCTAATGCACAAGCTAAACTAATATCATACAATTTTATAAAGCTAGTGCAAAAGAATAAGAGGCCGATGTGGTCAGGTACCACCGCACAACCCAAAAAGAAATGAGGGTAGCTGAGCTCTACCCTTATATAACCCAGATTATAAATGAATAATTATAATTTGGAAAGAAATCATGTTATGGGGGTTTTCATTCTTCATTCTTCATTTCTTCTTTCTTCATTTCTTTCTTTCTTTCTTTCTTTCTTCATTTCTTTCTTCTTTTGGATTTGACTTGGGATGTAGTTTTCTCCAAGGCTTCACATGGTACATAAGACAAGGTCTTATGACCAATGTTCATCTTAATCCCCCATAACATTCATTCCAAATCTTAATTACAAAATTACATCAAAATGGGAAAGATAAATCTAACTAAACCTACAAAATAGAGATTAGCTAAACATATCACACAATCCCAAGTAGTTATAAGAATAATTTGGACTTAGCACCCCACACATGAGTAACCAAGTCCACCTGTCCTAGTTTGGATCATGCTTAGGGTATAAGCAACCTGCATAGCAAAAGCATTTATATTTTTATTATAGAGCCCCTTAAGCACAATCCCCTACAGAAGACATGATTAGACTAAGATCATCCTATCATCTAGTCTACACACATACACCCTAACATCCAATCTAAAAATATTATATCACAAAATAAAATTAGGCATCAAACCATGCACCACCCTAACATAGAGCTAGAAATGGTGACTTAGCCTAATGTGTGTGTCAATTAAGACTTGTGTGGCATGTCTTAGCTAGGCTTTAAGGTTGGAATTTTCTAAGTGTGAAGGGTTCAACTTAGAGGGTGGTTTCATTTTAAGTGATTTAGTTTATTTGTCAACTTTATTTGATGATTTGATTTGGTTTAAATGAACCTACACTTAATTACTAAATATTGTAAAGAGAAGAAAAGAGAAGAGAAATTCTCTTTCATCCCTACCTTAAGTAATTTCTAAGGTAGATTCATTAATGATTTTTCTTCGGTGAATATTTTATTATGTGTTTTAATTAACCCTAAGTTTAGATTTTCTCTAAATAAATATATTCAATAAGAAAGGCATCTTAGGATTAGTTAAGGTGAATTACTATCACATAACACACAACCATTTATTTCTTTCCACCATGTACATCATGCATATGAATAATCCTAAGCATACCTATACATATAATGCAAATCTTAGCACACCTTAATGATGAATGTGAAGAGTTGTTGTTTAAGAAAATTTGGATATTCCATGAATGCATATTTTTATTAAGTAGAAAAGAGGAACTCTTTTATCCATTAATCAAATGCACATCTACATGTATAAAAGATATAAGTGAGTATGGCCATTATTTTCTACACCAGGGGTGTAAGGTACAAGACCTACTTGGGGCTACTTAAAGCCTCGCAACCCCGGGATGTCCGGACTAATATACCACTTTTCTGAAATACATATGTATGTACAAAAGGAATAAATGGATGAATAATCATGCAAAAGATTTTTGTTTGATTTGGTTGTATAATTTACATGTGTAATGTGAGGATCCTTCTTAAGTCATAACATAAAAGTGTATAGGAGTAGATTTAAACAAGTGTTATGTTCTTTTCAAATGAACTATACACTTTGCAAATCCTATTGAAATACATGGTAAAAAAAGAAAAGAAAATCACATAACACATCTTAAGCTATAATCAAATGCAACCTTATAAGTACTTATAAGTAGCATCACTTCATTTATAATCTTTGATTTATAGGTTTTGAAAATAGTTTTGATTTAATAGTGATAATAGCCATTGATATTCTTAACTTTAGCCAAAACATGCAATTTTACATAAAAGGAAACATTTTATTTAATTGATTTTTCAAAAGTTATGAGTGCATGAATTCATATGACAAACAACATTTAGCATGCTTGGAAAGAAATAAAGTGATGTATATGACTTCATTCACCTAATTAATTCTAAAGATAATCCTATGAAATAATATCATTTAAAGTGAATCAAAATTCCTTAAAGAGATTTTTATTTTACTTTTGATTTGACTTAGGAAATATGAAAAGAATTTACTGGTCCTAACCCATTTCTCCCATGTGTGAATTGGTTTAGTTTAAATTTTAGAACAATTAGGTTGATTTTATGTTTTAGTTAGGTTAAGGTGTGAATTAAATCCATTAATTATCCCTTACCTATATGACTTTAACATAATTAAATAAATAATTATGAGCCAACATATGATATGCAATTATATAGAATTTAAATCAACAATGTTCCTATGAAATAAAGGGGCCTAATGCAATTGGCTCATAATTATTGATTAATTAAGCTAAAGGGTTTTATTAAGTACTTTCATAACCTTCCCACACATGTGAGTTGGATATGATTTTCTCAAACTTACCTTAGGCTTTTCAACACCTAAGGATCTACCCAACAAAAGATTGATTAACTCCAAATTGATTTTCAAAAGTTTGATTAGAATAAATAAGTAGATCATTAGTGGATTAATCCTTAATTATATTTGGATTAAGAAAGAAAGGGGGTTAAGGGAATAACTTAGGGAAAATATCCCAAACTCATTCCATATACCTTTTTTTTACTTAAATAAAATTTAATTATCTCAATTAAGGGATTAAATCACTATTCATATGCTTAATTACTCTTAATTATAATAAGAGGGTGATTAGGGGTTCATTAATTAATTTTTCTAATTAACTCATTAATAAATTCTAAGAAAATTAACGGAGGTAGAAGTCATCCCACAAAACATGTCTGAGAAATTTGGAATTAATTAATTAAGTAATTAGGGAGTAATTAAGGTAATTAAATTTTTAATGAAACCCTAATTAAGGAAAATTCAGTGTTCAAAATTAATTAGAAATAATTTTATTGGACTCCCCTTTGAAATATCTTTATAATGAGCTCTCATTTATATTTTTTGGATTTTTCTATATTTAATTATGATTTTATGAAGTTTCTATGATTAAAGGATAATTAGAATACCTAATTAACTAATTACATGCAGCCATGTGGTGGATTGGTTATTTAAGTTATCAAATCGCTTATGCATCAGCGGTGACGCGCTTTCTCTGGGCGTCGATCAAAGATCGGACGACCAGGATTAATCCTGTGGTTCTAAAGGATTTAAAACAGTGGATCTAATCAATTTAATTAGGGTCGTCCATCCAAAACATGCGGGATGGATGGCTCATGATTCATCCTTAAGTTAGGAGGGTCCATCCTCCACCGCTGATCAGCTCACTAAGCTGATTAGGCTAGGATTTACCCCACACCATCAAGAGGTGTAGGGAAGAACATCCAATGGTTAGAATCTAATGGGATTATAATTCCCTTCATAAATGACCAAGCATTTTTTAAGGGAGGATTGATTTTGAATAATACCTCGCTGGAGGCTATCACCGGTGCTTTCAACGCAGGAGGTAGCTTCGTCTAGTGGAGACAAAGCCCTGTTAAAAGTATCAAGTCTTGATTTGAAGTGGATTGTTCAATTGACCAAGCTCCCCTTCAATGTCTTTTGGCTTGATCAAGGTGAGGCTTCCCATGGCTTGGAGGCTTGGGAAATCACTTGCTTGAGCTCGACTAAGTCCCTTGATGGTGCTTGCAAGAGTAATTTGAATTTGATGGAGAATTGAGTGAGTTGGAAATTCCCTTCACCTCCCCTATTTCAGCTTTGAAGAAAACCGAGAAGGAGAAATTCAAGATGCTTGGAAATGGCCTAGGGAAGTTTAAAGGAGCTTGCTTTCAATCACTCTAGCTCAATCGAATGCAATGTCTCTGGTTTGAGCAGGAATGAGGGGGAGTATATCTCTCCCTACTTGGATCGGACGACCAAGACTTTCTTTACCATTTTTGATCAATTGCTTTGATTAATTGGGTTGTTTAAACTGTCAGGCACTCCATGTGGTTCGTTTTAGGCAGAGGAGTGGAGGAGAGGGAGTGCCCATGTGCTAGGTGAGTGTAGGACGTGATTCAAGTGGACAATTTGCATTGGAGGGGTCAGTTTGGCTTTGGGTTGGGTCATGATGGACCCAAACCCATTGGGTCATGTTCCCCACCCTTCTTAATGTCCAAATGGACCACTGGGAAGATGCCAAGTGGTCATGAGAAGGAATTGGCCAATTTCTAACTGAATTTGGCCATAGGATACCCTTTGACCTAGGTATAAAATGATTATCTAGCCTTGATTTTGATTTGGCACATTTGAAATGATTCAAAAGTGGGTTGGGCCAAATTTCAAGTAATTTGGAGTTCATTTGGTTTGAATTAGTTCAATTTGGCCTATTTAGGTCAAGTTGGGTTAATTTGTTAGGTTGACCAATTGGTCAAATTGGGTCAAAACATGGGTTATGTCAAGTTCAAATGATCATTTGGAGCTTATGAGTATCATTGGTTTGGTTCAATTTAGTTTAGATTTAGTTTTGGATCATTTAGGTTCATTTAGGTCAAATGGGTCAAGCTGATCAATTTCAACCCATTTGACCCAATCGGGTTAGGTCATGGGTTGGTTTAGGCTTGGTTGATCATTTGAAATATTTTGCAAGCATTGGTTTCAAATAATTTTGGTTTGGTTTGATTTCAAGTTGATTTGACCTTTTAGGTCAAGTTGGGTTCATGGTCAATTGGGCTAGGTTGGGTTTAGTTGGCCAATTAAAGCTTTGGTCAAGTTTAACAAGTGATTTAGAATGAATTTGACCCATTGGTTGCAATCAATTTGGCTTAGATCAAGATTTGACCCATTTTGACTTTTTAGGTCAACTTAGGTCAAGTGGCCAATTTGGCTTGGTTTGGCTCAATTGATGGCTTGATCAAGTTCAATGATTGATTATGAACTAGTTTAGGTCAATGGTTTTAATCAATTTAGATTATGGTGAATTTTGGCTAGTTTGGGTTTCATTTGGGCTTGGTTAAAGGCTAGGTTTGACTTGGTTTGACCTAATTTGAGTGATTGATCATCCTAGGATGATTGTTGCTCATAATGTGAGGTTTAAATAGGCTTAGTTTAATTCAATTTGGGTTGGATTAGAATTTAGCTCAAAAAAGGTCCTTCACTTTGGGTCAAGTGAGCCTAATTGGGTCAATTGGCTTGATCAAGGCTTAATTCAAGTTTGGTTGAACACATATATGGACTTATGATTGAAATATAAATCTAATAGTAAGTGATTTGGATTCAAATGGGTTTTGAATCATTTGACAATTCCAAGTTCAAAGGATGGACATGGGTTTTATTTGGGTTAGTTTGATTTTGGTTTAATGATTGAAGTTCATGTTTATATTTGGTTTGTGACTGAAAGAATGATTGTTTGAAGAGAAAATTCAAAGGTTTGGATTGATTTGAGAATGATTTGGCTAAGTTAATTTGACTTCAAGATCTTAAATTATCAATCAATTTATAAAGTTAATAGAATAAAATAGCTTGTATTTATTTAGGTTAGATTTGCACTTGAGTTTGGAATTTAGTTTTGGTTATTTTAATTTATATTTTATTTATATTTGTGAATATAAATGAGAATATAAATAGGTTATGAGGAAATCTTTTGAGTTTGGAGTGATTTGTATTTGATTTGAGCTAAGTCCATAAGATGAAATCAAAATGACTTAGGAAAGATTTTTGGGATTTGAATTCAATCATGGGTTTCAATCATTTGATTTGGAATTGATTCATGATTTGAGAAAATCCATTGAGTTGGAATTTATTTAAGGTTTGATTAAAATCAATTGAGTTGAAATTGATTTAAGATTTGGTGGAATTAATTTGAATTTGAAGTTGATTTGAATTTGAAGTTAATTTGACTTTGAAGTTGATTTGAATTTGAAGTTGATTTCAATTTGAAGTTTGATTTGAATTTGAAGTTTGATTTGAATTTGGAGTTTGACTTGAAAGAAGGAAGTAAGGATTTGGAGTTTGACTTGAAAGAATAAAGTAAGGATTTGGTTCAAGCTATAGGGTAGGCAGGTTTTCCTAATACCTTTAAGGCATGGCCAATTCCTATAGCTAACTCTTCTAAGTCTCTAGGGTTAGGTTAAGTGTTTGCCTAATCACTAGAAGTATCTTAAGACTAAGGAACTCTTAATGTCTAGAGGAGTCTTATGTCTAAGATGAAGAAGTTAAAAGCTCACTCCAAAAGTGAGGTCAACACTTGTGCAATAGAAAAAGCATGCCTCTTCTTAGTTTATTTGTGTTTGGTGATTGTTGTATGGCCTGAATGTGATTAGGCTCCTAGGATAAAAATTAATTTTTCTACCCAAACTAATAACTCATAACTAAATCTCTAAAACAACTCAGAATCTCATGTAAAAGTCTAGGCATTAAACCAAGATAATAATGCTAGATGTTGTATATTTAATATCATGCACAATCATCTTATTTCACTCTTCTTAAGAGAGGGCTTCTATCTTTACCAGATAGAAATGGGATTAACCTTTAAAATCCTATGATAGAAGAACACCTATTTCTCTTTTGATTTGGCCCATAATCAACTTCTCATGCATTTTAGGCATACAAAATCCTATAGCCTATGTCAAAATAAAGAGTCCTAAATTAAATAATATTTGATAAGAATTCGCATTATATTAAGTCATTATTCATACCCCTCATGCTCTAGTCTCTTAGGGAGTGGGTTTAAGGACTTAGTTTATTTTCTAAATAAATAATAGCCTAACCATCTTGCAAAGCATATGACTCGATCACATATTTTTAAAATGTAGGAGGAGTTAACTGGCTACCACTCCAGGCGGTTATAAGTCCAGGGTGGTTTACCCTCTCTTGTAGAGATAAACTATATACCCACTTTCACCATAAATTTAAGTCATGCTTTGGCCCTCACCAAAGCTCCCTAGATTTAGGATGTGAGGTTGTCATTTCCCCCTTGGGCTACACGCATAAATCCTCACCTCTTAGGAATCCTAACAATCTTGTGTTGTTAAAGTATAAGTCCTAGTTCTCTAATAAAATTTTAACTCAAACATGTAATTTCTCCTCATTCTCAAATATATAAAGCCATAGGATAGATTAGAATGTTCACTAGGCTTCCTAGTATTAGGAGTATTTCTTACTCATCTCCTTTGGCTTCGATAATAAATCTCTCCTTTCTATCTATCTCATTTGATCTTCCAAATATAATCAATTTATTGATAATCCTATCTTTGAATTCTTTGGAGACAACAATTATCTACTTTAATCGAGAGTATTCCTAAGGAACTCGCCTTTCTTAGGATGTAATTAACTATGAGGGCTAGCCCCCATAGGGAATTTTAGAACCTGAATTAAATAAACCCTACTTTATTCATCCATGTAAAGTAGGGGAAAAATCTGTAGTATAGTCAAAGACACATCATGCCTTAGGAGTCATTATTAGGTGATTAGGTCCATCGTAGGATTGTGACTTCTATCTTTTGAGATAGTACACTATTCCTTGATGTCATACCTGATCACCTCAATAAGTACATCCTCAGATCTTCATGGTGTCCCCCTCACATATACACATGACACACATACCAAAAAAATAAACATCACAAATTTTTCTAGCAACTCTGCTAGGGATGGTTCCTCTCTCCATCTCTAGTAGATGACTGTTGTCTCCAAGCATCGATAGTGGACTTGCATTTTATGTGAGTCTGAAACTATCTTTCCATCTATTTTCACTTAGCTTATTTTATTTTTAAGCAAAGTTATCCGACATCCATTAAATTTTGGGACCTCACTCCGTGTAGGTCTTGAAACCCTTATTGGGTGCCCAAATAGGTGAGAACAGAATTTATCAATGAAGGTAGAGATAATAAAATTGAGGAGAGTCTTTGCCATTTGATTTTTATTTTAGAACCCATACTCAACCAATTTAGGTAGGTTGGTTGGGGTTCGAAAATTTGAGAAGAGATTTTTGGAGATATTTATATTTTGTGTATCTTATTTGAAAATATTGATGACTTAAAAGAACATCTACTTAGAAAATTTTAGTATGCTAAGAAGAGGTTGTGATTGTGTGTTTGAAAATTTTTGTGAGATATGTTTTGCTTGTGATGTGTGATTGTGTAATATGTTGGTTTGAAAATGGGGCTTCTTACTTAACAAATTTGATATGTTAAGTAGAGGCCGCATGTGTTTGATTTATGTTGAAAAATGAGACTTTCACTTTAACAAATTTAGTATGTTAAGTGAAAGTCAAATGTGATTGTGAGATAAATTTTCTTTTCTTTGAAAATGAGACTCCCACTTAACAAATTTGGTATGTTAAGTGAAGGCCAAGTGTGATTGATATATGTTTGAAAATGAGACTCCCACTTAACAATTTGGTATGTTAAGTGGAAATCAAAGAGTGATATGATTTGAGAATGGGATTCTCACTTAAAAAATTTGGTATGTTAAGTGGGAATCAAATATGGCATGATTATGTGATTCTTACTTAACAGATTTGGTATGTTAAGTAGAACTAAATATATGCTTTGAAGATGAGACTCTCATTTAACAAATTAGGTATGCTAAGTGAAAGCCAAATGTATGTTTTGAAAATGAGACCCTCATTTAACAAATTTGGTATGTTAAGTGAAGGTCAAATTCATGTTTTTTTTTAAATGAGACCCTCACTTAACAACTTGGATATGTTAAGTGAAAGTCAAATGTATGTTTTGAAAATGAGACTCCCACATAACAAATTGAATGTGTTGAGTGAAAGACAAATGTATGTTTTGAAAATGATACCCTCACTTAACAACTTGGGTATGTTGAAAGCCAAATTTGTGTTTTGAAAATGAGACCCTCACTTAACAAATTTGGTATGTTAAGTGAAGGTCAAATTCATGTTTTGAAAATGAGACCCTCACTTAACAAATTTAATATGTTAAGTGAAAGTCAAATTCATGTCTTGAAAATGAGACTCTCACTTAACAATATGATAACTGAAAGCCAAATTTGTGTTTGATTTAAAAAGATATTCTCACTTAACAAATTTGGTATGTTAAGTGGGAATCAAATATGGTATGATTTGCTCTTGAAAAGAGAGAACCTTTAATTCTAACACATCTGAAATATGTTTAAGTGAAGTTTCAATTTTATGCTATGATTTTATTTGAAAATGGATTCCTCATTCAATAATTTTGAGTATCTTGAATGGGTATGGTCATTTTCAAGAATGTGCTTTGAAAGATGGAAACTCAACTCTAACATATGTGAAATATGTTAAGTGAAGTTTCAATTTTATGCCATGATTTTATTTGAAAATAGAATCCTCATTCAACAATTTTGGGTATGTTGAATGAATATGATTATTTTTAAAAATGTGCTTTTGAAAAGAACCTCCATGTAGCAATCATAGGGATTATTAAATGGGGTTTGATTATGTGAGTTTTGTGAAAGGTGATTTTGGAAAGTGGCATTTCCCAAAAGAGTTTGTTTCATTAAATATAAGATAAACCTTGCCTCACCAAGCTATTGGTAAGGAGGTTCTAAATCTTTATTATCTCTCCCTTCATTGATAAATTTTTTTTTCACCTATTGGGGAGCCCAATAGGAGTTTCAAGACCTATACAGAGTGAGGTCCTAAAACCTAAAAGATGTTGGCTAACTTTCCTTAAGAATGAAATCAGCTAAGTGCCAATGAAAGGAAAGATAATCTTGGACTCACATAAAATGCAAGTCCACTATCGATGCTTGGAGAAATTAATCGTCTACTAGAGATGGAGAGAGGAACCATCCCCAGCAGAGTCGCTAGAAAATCTATGGTGTTTATTTTTGGATGTTTTGGTTTGAGTTTGTATATAGGGGGGACACCACATAAATCTGAGGGTATACTTATTAAGGTGATCGGGTACGACATTGAGAAATAGTGTACTATCTCGAAAGATAGAAGTCACTATCCTACAATGGACCTAATCATCTAATAAGGACTCCTAAGGCATGATTGGTCTTCAAATATACTAGAGATTTTTTTACTACTTTATGTAGATGAATAAAGTAAGGTTTATTTAAACCAAGTTCTAAAGTTCCTTATAGGAGCAAGCCCTCATTGTTAATTACATCTTAAGAAAAATGAATCTCTTAAGAATACTCTCAATTATTGTCTCTAAAGAATTTAAAGATAAGACTATAAACAAATTGATTGTATTTTAGAAAATCAAGTGGATGGATCAAAAGGAGAGAGTTATTATCGAAGCCAGAGGAGATAAGTAGGGAATGTTCATGATACTAGGAAGCCTAGTGAACATTCCAATCTATCCTATGGTTGGGCTTTATATTTTTGAAATTAAAGAGATTTTATATGTTTGAGTTGATATTTCATTAGAAAGCTAGGACTCATACTCTAACAACACGAGATTGCTAGGATGCCTAAGATGTGAGGATTTATGCAGCCCAAAAAGAAATGGCAACCTCAGATCTTAAATCTAGGGAGCTTTGGTGAAGACCAAAACATGACTTAAATCTAAGGCGAAAGTGGGTATATGGTTTACCTCCATAAGAGAGAGTAAACCACCCGACTACTGGATTTATTATCGCTTGGAGTGGCAGCCAGCTAACTCCTCCTATGCTTTAAATCCATGTAGGCAAGTTTTATGCTTTTGCAAGATGGCTAGGTTGTTATTATTTATAAAAAAAACTAAGTTCTTAAACCCACTCCCTAAGAGACTAGAGTATGAGGGGTATGAATAATAACTTAATCTAATACAAATTTTATCAAATTTTACTTAATTTTGGACTCTTTATTTTGATACGAGCTATAGGATTTTATATGCCTAAATGTGTGATGAAATTGATTATGGGATAAATCAAAAGAGAAAGAGGTGTTCTTCCATCATAGTCTCTCAAAGGTTAAGCCCTTACTATCTGGCAAAGATGGAAGCCCTCTCTTAGCAAGAGTGAAATAACATGATAACCATGACATTAAACATAGAATCATCCAGCTAAGGGGTTGCTAAATATTTTATTATCTTGATTTAATGCCTAGGATTTTATGTGAGGTTATGAGTTATTTTAGGAAATTTAGTTATGAGTTGTTAGCTTGGGTAAAAAATTTAATTTTTTTTTTCTATGAGCCCAATTGCATCTAGGTCATACTACAATCACCAATCATAAAGAAACTATGAAAAGGCATGCTTTTTCTAGTGCACAAGCTAAATGAAATATCAAACAATTTAATAAAACTATCATAAAAGAATAAATGGCTGATGTGGTCGGGTATGACCGTATAACCCAAAAAGAAATGTTGGTAGCCGAGCTCTACCCTTATACAACCTAGATCATAAGAGAATAATTATAATTACAAATGATGAATGTTATGGGGGTCTTCATTCTTCATTCTTTATTCATTTC
This sequence comes from Cymbidium sinense, assembly GCA_021442155.1. NCBI lineage: Eukaryota > Viridiplantae > Streptophyta > Magnoliopsida > Asparagales > Orchidaceae > Cymbidium > Cymbidium sinense. The sequence continues at coordinate 91,064,323 of CM038224.1, forward strand.
TTCATCTTCCATTTCTTCATCTTTTACTTCTTCATCTTTCATTTCTTCATTTGATTTGCTCCATTTGTTTCTTCCTTTTGACTTGATTTGGATGTGCTTGCTCCAAAGGCATCACATAGTATGTAAGACTTGTTCTTGTAACCAATGCTCATCCTAATCCCCCATAACACTTATTCTAATTCTAATACAAAATTATATTAAAAGAAGGAAAGTAAATCTAGCTACACCTGCAAAATAAATGTTAGATAAACACACTATACAACCCAAGCAATTATATGAATACTTTGGACTTAGCACCCCACACACATGGGTAAGTCCACCTATCTAACTTAGATTATGCTTAGGGGTTATAACTTGCACAAAAGCATTTATATTTTACTACAATACCCCTTAAACACAACCTCTGTAAAGCTGATTAATATTGGCCTAACATCCGCACACATACACTCTAATATCTAGTCTATAATAATACATTACCAAATAAGCATACATCAAATCATACACTGCCCTAACATAAAGCTAGAAGTGGTGACTTAATCTAATGTGTGTGCATTAAGGCTTGTGTGGTATGTCCTAACTAGGCTTTGGAGTTATAATTTGTTAAGTGTGAGGGATTTAATTTATAAAAGGTTGATTTCTCTTTAAGTGATTTAATTGATTTGAAGATTCTACTTAGTATTTTCTTTTATTTCATATGGCCTACACTTAACAACTAAGTATTATAAAGAGAAGAAAGAGAGGGAAATTCTCTTTCATCCCTACCTTAAGTCACTTCTAAAGCAAGTTAATTAATCAATTTTCTTTAGTGAATGGTTTATTATATGTTTTAATCAATCTTAAGTTTAGGTTTACTCTAAATGACCTTATTCAATAAGAAAGGCATCTTAAGATTAATTAGAATGAATTACTATCACATAACACATATTTATTCATTTATTTCCATCATGTATATCATGCATATGATTTAATCCTAAGCATATGTATACATACATTATATGTCTTAGCATACTTAAGTAATGAATGCAAAGAAGTATATTTGGAATTTAAATATTTCAATTGATTGAATTATGAATGCATGTCTTTTTTATAGAAAAATGGATTTTCATCCATTAGCTAAGTACACATTCACATGTATAAAAGTTTTAAGTGAGTGTGTCACCATTGTTCTACACCAGGGGCGTGAGGTATAAGACCTACTTAGGACTACTTAAAGTCTCGCAGCCCCGAGATGTCCAAACTAATATACCACTTTTCTTATATCCATATGGGTGTATATGCAACTATAAGATTATGAAAATCCATGCAAAAGTTGTATTTGATTTATTTGATTTATGCTTCTTATTCATTAGTTATATCATACATACATATGTATAAGAGTTTTAAGTGAGTATGGCATCATTGTTCTACACCAGGGGCATAAGATACAAGACCTACTTGGGGCAACTTAAAGCCTCACATCCCCGAGATGTCCAAACTAATATACCACTTTTCTTATATATATATAAATGTGCAAAAAGAATCACAAGAATGAGAAGTCATGCAAGAAGTCATATTTGATTTGATTATATAATTTACATATGTGATATGAAATTCTTCCTAAGTCTTAGCATGGAGATGCATAGGAGTAGATTTAGACAAATATTGTGTTCTTTTCAAATGAACTATATATTTGTAAATCCCATGCAAATCCATATAAGTTAAGGAAATAGAGCTTCATATTGCATATCTTATATTATCAACACATGCAAATTTATAATATTCGTAATTAACTTATAATTGATTTATGGGCAATTGAAGATAACTTTTGAATTAATACTAATAATAGCCACACCTACTTTTAATTTAAATCAACACATGAAATTTGACATAAAAGAAACTATTTCATTTAGTTAATTTTAAAAGAAATGAATGCATGATTACACATGGCAAGCAACATTTAACATGATTGGAAAGAAATAAAGGAATATAAGCACATGATCTCATTCATTCCAATTAATTCCTAAGGACAATCATACTAAATAAAGTTATTTAAAATAAATCAAAGTTTTTTAATGATATTTTTAATTTTGAGTTTGATTTGATTTAGAAAATGTGAAAGAGGTTTACTAATCCTAATTCCATTCCCCATGTGTGAGTTAACCTGGTTTAATGAAGAATATTTAAGTTGATTTTATGTTTTAATTAGGTTAAGATATGAATTAAGTGAATTAATTAACCCTTACCTACATCACCTTAAGTTAATTAATTAATTAATAATGAGCCAATATGATATGTAATCACATGAAAAGTAAATTTGTAATGCTCCTAAGAAATGAAAGGGGCCTAATGCAATTGGCTCATGATTAATAGTTAATTAGGCTTAAGAGATCTCACTTAACAACTTTTATGATTTTCTAACACATGTGAGCTAACCATAATATAATTATCTCTCACTTTGGGTTATTGAACACCCAAAGAGCTACACAAGATTGATTAAAGGTTGCTTAGGTGTGAAGTGAATGGATTTTAAATTATGTTAATCAAGCTTATTAATTAATTGATTGAATTCTTTGATTATATTTTGATTATAATGATGAAATTATCTTTGGAAAAGGGATCAAGGACAAGGCCTCAATCCTAACCTCTAAGTCATTTCCAACACTAAATTATGCTCTGATTTTTATCTTGGAGATTAATTAATTAATTAAGCAATTAATTACCTCATTAATCATTAACTAATCAAATTCCAAAAAGTAAAGAAAACTAAGGAAATGAATTGGGAAAAATATCCCAATCATATTTCGTAAGCTCCCTTACAATTCAACAAAGGTAATTAAGCTTAAATAATTAATTAAATCAATATTCATTCACTAATTATCACTAATTAAATTAAGAAAGTAATTAAGGCTTAATTAATTGATTTTCCTAATTAAGCAACTAATAAATTCTCAAAAAATAGGAGAGGTAGAGGTCATCCCCCTAAACATCCATTGAAAATTGGAGATCAATTGGGTGATTAATTAAGGAATAATTAAGCTAATTAAATTTCTAATTAAACTTTAATTAAGCCAAAATCACTGTTCAAAATCAATTAATAAAATTTTCCTAGATTCTACTCTAAAACATCTTTAAAATGAGCTTGAGTTTGTAATTTTTGAATTTTTCTAGGATTAGTTATAATTTTTCACCTTAAAATGGATTAATTAGGCCTAATTAAGCCTTAATCGCCGACCACATGGTGGCGCTTTTTTCACATGGCATGATGGAAGTGGCTATTTAAGTTATCACGCCAATGACAGTGGTGGACGCGCTAACTCCGTGGACCATTTGATCTAAGATCAGACGCCCATAATCAGATCTGTGATTTAGGAAGGGAATCAAGGGATCTAATGCAAGATCTAATTAGAGTCATTCATTCTGATCACGCGGAACATATGGTTCATGATCTATCTCATTTGCAAACTATAAAAGATGAATGTCGTTCATCTTTCCCTGTTCAATCCAAGCTCACTCGAGCTCGAATTGCCTCCAAATCGATCCCACACCTTCGGGGAGGGGAGGCGCACGCATCTAACTATCAAAAACTCATGACATTCGAATTTACTTCCCAAAAGACCAAGCTATTTTCCATACAAGGCTCAGCTTGTAAAATTACCTCATCGGAGCTAATGTCCGACAGTGGGATCGATGGAGGTATTCTCCTTGAGAGCCTGAGAAGCTTTAAGCTTAATTTTGGGTAGAGTGCTCGGTCAACCAATCCACATACACAAATGCTTCAGCTCTGATCGAACTCCTATCTCTGGTGCTCGGGAAGGCTTATAGATGATTTGGTTGGCTTCGACGGAGTAGGAGGATGGTGTGGGTTCAAGAAATTTGTGTTTGATCAAGTAGGGGAGGAGTATTGCTCAAAGAAGTCGTGTCCTATTTCAGCTTTACTCAAAAAAGAGAAATGTCGATCGAGGAGGGCTTGGGAATATTTGGAATTTCTCTGAGGGGTTTCGAAAATGGCTTGGGGACTCACACAATGCCGAATGACTTCTTTTCCACTCGAATTGAGGGAGTATTGGCCAAAAACTTGCGTGAAGGATGGACGGGATGGGTTGGCTTATTTCAGCCAGTAGGCTGCCATCAGGGCACCGAAGAGATAATGTTCAACTCCACATGGCTCGACTTGAGTGGAGGGAGCCATGGGAGGAGCCTCTAAGGCTGGTGTGCAAAGTTTCCTTTTGGTTTTTCCATGAGGTGCTCGATTTGGCTTGAGTGAGGATGAGTTGAACTCCCATTAGTCCTTGGCCGACCTAGGGTGGGTTAGCAGAGCTAGGTGGGTCAAGTGGAGCCCCACTTGAGTGCGTGAAGGCTACCATGGTGATGGGGAAGTCAACTTTACTTGTTAGCATGAAGATCCAATGAAAAGATGGTTTGTCCAATGGCTATTCCCCTTGGTGAGGCCCACTATAGATTTGGGCTGATTTGGGAATGAATTAGGACATGTTTGGGTCAGGTTTGACCAAGTCTTAAGGTCCCATGAGTTTGTTTGGATTGATTTGGCTTCATTTGGTCAAAATGAGTTCATTTGGGTTAGGATGGGTTGGGTTGATCAATTGGTCAAATTGGGTCAAACCAAGGCTTGGGTTAGGTCCAAATGATGATTTGGGAAGTTTTGGTTTAATTAATTTGGATTGGTTTGGCCTAGGTTTGGATTTGACTCACTTGGATTCAAAAGGGTCAAATTGGTCAAGTTGTCCAATTTGACCAATTTGACCAAATTAAGTGGTGTCAGTTCAATTGGTTGATTGAAAGTAATTGTAGGATTTGGTATGGTTTTAATTTGGATTTGATTTTGGCCAATTTGACCCTTTAGATCAATTTAATCAAGTTGATCAATTGGTCAACTTGGGCTCAATTGGCTTCAGTTCAATAATTGATTTGGAATGAACTTGAGCCATTGGTTGCAATCAATTTGGATCAAATCATGATTTGACCCATTTTAGCTTTTTAGACCAATTTGGGTCAACTTGGGTCAAATGACCAATTAGGCTTGGTTTGGCTCAAGTGAGGGTTTGGTCATGTTCAATCATTGATTATGAGTTGGTTTGAATCAATGGTTTTAATCAATTTGTCTTATGGTGGATTTTGGCTAGTTTGGGTTTCATTTAGGCTAAATGTTGACTTGGTCAAAGGCTAGGTTTGACTTAGTTTGACTCAATTTAAGGCAATTGATCACCCTAGGGTGGTTGTTGGTTATGTTGTGAGGTTTAGAAGGGCTTAGTTCAATCCAATTTAGGTTGGATTAAGCTCAAATAGGTTCCTTTATGCCACTTTGAGTCAAGTGAGCCCAAATGAGTTAATTGGCTTGATCATGGCTTGATTCAAGTTTAGTTGAACTCACACATGAACTTAGGATTGAAAATTAAATTCAATTGCAATTGGTTTGGAGCCAAATGAGTTTTGGTTCATATGACAATTTCAAGTCAAGAGAGGTCAACATGGACTTGACTTGGGTTGACTTAGGTTTCATTTGATAATGGTGGTTTCTATTTATATTTGGGTCAATGATTGTAGGAATGATTGAATCATGAAAGAATCCATGAGTTTTAAATTGATTTGGATATCATTTAGCCAAGTTCAAGAATTTGGCTAAAGGGACTAAAATTTGGAATTTTATTTGATTTGGGTTTGTTTTTTTCTATTTTAATTTATATTTCATTTATATTTGTGAATATAAATGAAGATATAAATGGGTTTTGAGAAAATCACTTTGAGTTTGGAGTGATTTGGAAGCAAATTTGACCAAATCTAGGGATGTAGGTCAAAAGGGCTTGACTTTGGAATTGATTTTATTTTATTTATTTTTGATCATTGAAGGGTGGGTTTCATTTAAATTTATGAATATAAATGAAAGAATAGTTGATTTATAAGGAAATCAACCAAGCTCGGGTTGATTTGGATCAATACTTTATTAAGCTTATGGAGGTGGGTCCATATGGCTTAAGAAGGGTCTTGATTTGTTTTAATTTATTTTGATTTGAATTTGGATTTCATTTATATTTATAAATATAAATGAAAGAATGATTGATATATGAAGAATCAACCAAATTTGGGTTGGCTAAGCATATGAAGGTGGTTCATATAACTTAGGAAGAGATTTTGGAGTTTGGATCTAATCATGGACTTCAACTATTTGAAGTTGGATTTGATTTGGAATTTGAATTGAGATTTGATTTGAGAATGAATTTGATAAAAGCTAAGTCCATAAGATAAAAAATCAAAGGGCTTAGGAAATATTTGGAGTTTTAATTTAATCATGGGTTTCAATCATTTGATAGTTAGATTTGATTTGGAATTTGGATTTAAATTTGAGGTTTGGTCTGGAAGAAGGAAGCAAGGATTGGGTTTAGGCTATAGGGTAGACAAGTCCTTCTAAATTCCTAAGGCACAACCTATTCCTATGGCTAACTCCTCTATGTCTCTAAGGTTAAGTTAAGTGTTCACCTAATCACTATAAGCGCCTTAAGACTGAGGAACTCTTAGTGTCTATAGGAGTCCTAGATCTATGATGAGGAAGTTGAGAGCTCACTCCAAAAGTGAGGTCAACAAGGCTTTTAATATCCACTATTTGGTTTGGTTCATGAATCTTTAAGAATATTTGTATGCATTACTAGTTTAAACCAAAAATCTTAAGTAAATTAAGTATATTTAATTGATGTGATTTAGCTTATTAAAAGGCTATTTTATTTGATCTTGAAATAGTGATTATTAGAATTGTGACTTTCGATTCGATTTCAATAAAAAATTTTGATAAAATTGAAAACTAAAATGTCAATAAAAAAAATCTAATTATGAATAACCAAAATACCATTATCATATATAATGGTATTTTGGTTATTTATAATTATATTTAGAGTTGATTTCTCATCTTCTCATCTACTCCTTATATTATAATTTGATTTTATTCTTTGCATTATTGAAACTAAATTCTTATTTTTCTAGAATATCGATTAAATCAAAATCAAACCGAATAAACTATTCCAATAATTTGTTAATTTGATTGTTTTTACTCAATTAAATGTTTAATATTTTATTTTTATGTTTTAGTGTTGTAAAAAGTGGTAGTATTATATGTTTTGTTTTGGGCAATTTGATTTTGTATGTTTAGCTATGATAATTTGTAGTTTGTGCTCACTGTACTTTGATATTAGAATTTATGTCACTATCTCAAATAGTTTTTAAAAATTTTAATATGAAACAACACTTTTTAATCATAATATTCCTTTGTAGTGTGCAGCAGTCAAGCCTTTCACATTTTCTATACACATTAGTCATACACCTACAACTTTTTCTCTTTATTACTCATGTATTCCTTATAAAATGTAATTATTACAATTTTTAACTCTTACAAATGTTATTATTAATGTATGTGTGTGTCTCATCTTTAAAATTAAATATGTTTGCCATTATCAATGGAAGGTACTATAAAAGAAAACAATGTGCTTGGCAATGGTGTTACCATCAAAAATTTTGCCAAAACTTTTTAGTGTACATCACACAAAAAACAAGGACAGAAATTTTTGTGAAACTTTAGCTTGAAATTTCTCTAAAAACTTGTTTAATTGTACCCAAGTCAATCCTACTTATTGTTTAGATTTACATTTTCTTCTTAGATTATATATATATATATTTACTTTGATTCTTCTAAAATACGTTATTTCTTGATGTAAATCTTCCTTCCTTTATATTTTTTTGTTTGTTTAATAAATTGTTTAACATCTACTTGCAAAAATCATACTTGAAGATTACATGGTGATCAAGTTGCAGGAACTTAACGAGGAAATCAAGTTGGAAAGGTAGGTTTGTCTTTATGCTAGTTAACCTTTTGTTGAAGCAAGAATAGTTTAAGGCCATTAATAGAGCAGGTCATAGAATTTACTCAAAGGGATGTCGTTTTGGTGCTTGGTTCCATTAAAATCTGCTATTATTGGTAACGATTTAAAAGCAGTTTTAGAGTCTGGATATTTAAAAGTATAAACGTTTCTTGTCTTGTTCGATATCTTTTGGAGAAAGTGCCTGGCTTTCTAATTTATTAATTTCAGTTATGTTACTTTTCTACTAATTATTTGCATGAGACAAGACATTGGTTTTGGTGAGCTTAAAATTTATACGGGTTTGCTTTAAGTGGGCATATATAAATGGATTAGGTGAAGATGATTGGTTAGAAAAGATAGAAAACATCACTCCCTGCCTTCTAATCAAAATATATTTAATAAAAGTTTCACAAAAACACATGTTGCAATACAAGTACTGAATTGTCAAATGTCAAGTTTGCTACAAAATGTTCTTGTCCGGAGAAGTTTATGACTTTAATACTAAAATTTGATTGAAAAATCTAACACGTAGTAGCATTCTTGTAAGGTTTTTACTGAAATAAATAGTAGAATAATTCATCAATAGGGCCTACTAATTTTTTGAAAAAAAAATACATAACATTCAGACTAAGATTATAATTATAGTTTTAATAATCACAAACATAAATTGATCTACAAGTGTGAGTTCACGTGTTTTAGGTCATGCTTCAAGTTTAAAATATTTATTTTTGTTGCATGCTAAAACCAAGCGGTAGAAAAGTTTACGCCTCTTTTGAAATCCAACACACAAGTGTATTTAAAGAGTGAACAAGAAAACTCAGAATTTTCACGGAAAACCAAAAGAGGGAAAATCACGAGCTCAAAAAAAAGCTTCCACTATGTATCTGTTTCAGAGTACAAAATCTTCCCGATAACACGAGTTCTATATAATTGGCTAATTCAAAGTACGCAATCAATAAACTCAGCTTAAATGAAGAGTTTGGTCACACCACATAGCTTAAATGAAAGAAAACTCAAAAGATCATACCTCCTTAGGCATGATCTTAGGATTTCCACTCGAGCAGATAGTGAAAGATCCATGCAATGAACCAAGAAGAGATGAGATATAATTGAAAGGGGAAGAATCGAGGCCTCATGAGATTAAAGAAGAAGAAGATGCTTGATTAACGAGTCGCAAGTGAGGCCATGCAAAATCACGATATGGGAAGTGTGGTATCCGCTATTTTAAAACATAAAAAAAACATATTTAATATATATTTAATATTCTTGAAAACAAAATATAAATTTATTTAAAAATAGAAAAAAATATAAACATAAAATAAGAAAACAAACATAATTTTTTTATTATTTTTTATTTTTTAAAAAAAATTTAAAAAAATAAAACAAAAATTGACCCCTTAAATTCGAGAAAATATTATGTGCGGAGTCTGGATGTAGCTCTACATCCGGACGCCAATCAGATTTGGACTTACATCAAAGCTTAAAAAACTAATTTTTGACTTTTACCTCACGATGAGGCCTTTTGTAAAATGACTGGACCCACTAAAAAAACAACGAATTCCAGTTTATTGTCGCTTATTGCGGATAAATTTATGTATTTTCATTTTTTTTATTGTGTTCATTCGTGCAGAGATTGTATTCAGCTCCCTCCCGGTGTGCATCAATATGAGCATCCGACCTTCCTCCAGGGTTGTGCTAATTCTCGGACATTAAAATTTGAGGTACTATCACATCTTCTCTGTCGAAACAACTCCATGAGATATTATTTCAGTCATTCTTGAACTTTAGAGATTTTAAGGTTTTCTCATTTGTTCTGACTGTTAGCATCTCATCTCATTCGTCAAATACAACTATATAAGGTATTATTCTATACTCTTTTTAAGTTTGTAGCCTTTAGCTCAATACATTTAGTACACTCAATATTGTTTTGGGTTATTTTATGTTTATACATCAATGTATTGAGATTTGGGCTATTTTCTATCTATTTTTCAGGTGTACAATCTATACACTCTAGAGTGTACACCTTTTTTTAAAAAAAAATTTTAAAGCACTGTAGGACTTTCAATTATGGATATAAATGATATTATAAGATATTTTGAGTGCTTTCCAAGAGGATTTGAGCTGTTTCTTTTTGAGGTGTACATATTGTACACTCTTGAGTGTACACCCTTTTTAAATTTTAAAGCACTGTGGGACTTCCAATTATGGATGTAAATAATATTTTAAACTATTTTGAGTTCTTTCAAAGAGGATTTGAGCTATTTTCTATCTATTTTTTAGGTGTACAATATGTACACTTTAAAGTATACACTCTTTTTTTTTTCTAATTTTAAAGCACTGTGGGACTTCCAATTATAAATCTAAATGGCATTTCAAGCTGTTTTGAGTTCTTTCGAGGAGGATTTGGGTGATTTTGGTGTTATTTTTTAAGTGTATAATCTATACACTCTCAAGTGTACACCCTTTTTTTTTATTTTAAAGCACTTCGGACTTCCAACTATGGATCTAGATGATATTATAAAATGTTTAGAGTTCTTTTCAAGAAAATTTGGACTCTTTTTATCTATTTTTCAGGTATATAATCTATACACTCTAGAGTGTACATCATTTTTTAAAATTTTCAAGCATTACGGGACTTCCAATTATGGATCTAAATAGTGTTATAAGCTATTTTGAGTTCTTTCTAGGAGGATTTGGGTCATTTTCTATTTATTTTTCAGGTGTACAATCTATACACTCTAGAGTGTACACACTTTTTTTAAATTTTAAAGTACTATGGGACTTACAATTATGAATCGAAATGGTATTATAAGCTATTTTGAGTTCTTTTTAGAAGAATTTGGGTAGTTTTGGTGATGTTTTCCAAGTGTACAATATGTACACTCTGGAGTGTACATCCTTTTTTTTTAAAATTTTTAAAGCTATGTGGGACTTCCAATTATGGATCTAAATGATATTATAAAATGTTTAGAGTTCTTTCCAAGAGAATTTGAGCTATTTTCTATCTATTTTTCAAGTGTGTAATATGTGTACTATGTAGTGTACATCCTTTTTTTAATTTTAATGTTTTTTGGGACTTCCAATCATGGATCTAAATGGTATTATAAGCTATTTTAAGTTCTTTCCAGGAGAATTTGAGTTGTTATCTATTTATTTTTCAGGTATACAATCTGTAAACTCTAGAGTGTACACACCTTTTAAAATTTTAAAGCACTGTGTGACTTCCAATTATAGATCTAAATGGTATTATAAGCTCTTTTGAGTTTTTTTCAAGAGGATTTGGGTTATTTTCTATCTGTTTTTGACGTGTCAATCTATACGCTTTAGAGTGTACACCCTTTTTTTAAATTTTAAAGCACTGTGAGACTTCTAATTATAGATGCAAATGATATTATAAGCTATTTTGAGTTCTTTTCAAGAGGATTTGGGATATTTTTCTATCTATTTTTCAAGTGTACAATTTGTACACTCAAGAGTGTACACCCTTTCTTTTTAAATTTTAAAGTATTGTGAAACTTCCAATTATATATCTAAATGGTATTATAAGCTATTTTGAGTTATTTTTGGAAGGATTTCAGTTAATTTTTATTTATTTTTTAAGTGTGCAATCTGTACACTCTGGAGTGTACACCCTTTTTTTTAATTTGAAAGTATTGTGGGACTTCCAATTATAGACCTAAATGTTATTATAAGTTATTTTGAGTTCTTTTCAGGAGGATTTAGGTAATTTTGGATATGTTTACCAAGTGTACAATTTATACATTTTGGAGTGTATACCTTTTTTTTAATTTTAAAGCACTGTGGGACTTCTAATTATAGATCTCAATAATTTTATATGTTGTATGGAGTGCCTTTCAATAGGATTTGGGCTATTTTCTATCTATTTTTCAAGTGTACAATCTATACACTCTAGAGTGTATACCCTTTTTCTTAATTTTAAAGCTTTGTGGGATTTCTAATTATGGATCTAAATGATATTATAAGTTGTTTTGAATTCTTTCCAAGAGGATATAGGTTGTTTTATATCTATTTTTCAGGTGTATAATTTGTACACTCTATAGTGTACACCTATTTTTTAAATTTTAAAGCACTGTGAGACTTCTAATTATAGATCTAAATGATATTATAAGATGTTTTGAGTTCTTTTCAAGAGGATTTGGACTATTTTCTATCTATTTTTTAGGTATACAACCTATACACGACTTTTTTAAAAATTTTAAAGCATTGTGGGACTTTCAATTATGGATCTAAATAGTATTATAAGCTATTTTGAATTCTTTCCAGGAGGATTTGAGCAATTTTCTATCTATTGTTTGGGTGTATAATCTATACACTCTATAGTGTACACATTTTTTTATTTTAAAGCACTTTGGGGCTTCCTATATCTTTTATAAATGGTATTATAAGCTATTTTGAGTTCTTTCCAGAAGGATTTGGGTAATTTTGGTTCAATTTTCTAAGAGTATAATTTGGTAGTAATGTTCTCATTATTTGACTTTTCATTTGAAGCTTAAAATGTCTATGAAATGGATAACTTTCATATGCAAGCCATATACCTTCAGAGTATTATGTGATTCCATTTTAGAACACTTCATTGAGGAAGTTGTCAAAATTTTTAGAAGGCTACATATTCATCAATTCATTATAATGTCTACCATTCAACAAGATCCGGCTGCTATCACTTTGCTCAAGTCCTAGTGGAATATTAAAAAGTAAGCTTTCTATATTGGTGGCCACTACCTTCCTTTCACAACAGATGAAGTTGCTTTAATAATATGGATGCCAAACAGAGAGGAGAAGGTTTTATGGCAGAAACCCCCATTGTCAAAGTCCAATTCAATAGATTTTAAAAATAAAATTAAAAAGGTCGATTGTCTTTTGAACTCAACACAGTTTATGCAGTTGTATATACAATTTTTGCTGTCAAATCTATTTTTATATATCACAATTACAGAGTGGCTTCAGACTTGATCTCCTATGCTGACAATATAGACAAATTTGCTGATTATAATTGGCCAAAAGCCATATGGAACTTTTTGGTTTCACAACTTGATGTGATTACATCAAAAAATTTGATGCATAAGGTATCAGGGTACATGAGTGACTTTGTCACTCTTTTGATTTTGTTAAACATTATAGCTAACATATTTAGCTCTTTAATGAGGATTTGGTTTTTGGAGCACACAATAGTGCTAAGCCCCACAATTTCTTCTGCAAAACCCTGTATGTTAGGATGGCTAAAATAAAGCTTACAAAGGAATCCATTAGTGGTTTGCAAGGAGACTAGGTAATGAAAATTAGACTTTTTATTTATATCAAAATTTATTTATTCATATTCAAAATTCTCAAGCTTTCTTATTTGTGTAACATAGGTCTTCCAATCATTTAAAGACATAATAGAGGAGGAGACCTAACTCCTTCAAATAGTATCCTCTATCCCACATCCTTCTCACAGTGATCCACAAAGGAGTCCAATTCCAAGTACAAGGAGTGAAGCCCTGAGTGGATCTCCTTACATCTCTCCTCGATATTCTCCTCCTTCATATGCATCTAGCCCGCCATCTACTACTACCCCCTAGAGAGTGCTGAGAAGGAGAAGATAGTTTCATTAATCAAGGCCCTGGGATACACTATCATATTTTGAAGCTACAATAACTCAGAGATTAGATGATATTACTTCATGGCTTGCTGTCATTGAAGCGAGGGTTGGTGGACAAAAAAGTCCAAGCATGGGAGAAGCTACTGAGGAGGCTAGCATTGGGGCAGCCACTGAGGCCACATATCCAAATGAGCCTTTGGAAACTACCTTAACAAAGAATGAGCACAAAGGCCCCACATCAAAAAATGGCATTACTCAGCCTTTAGTTGGTAGTATCACTCGCGCTGTCAAGGCAAGATAGGTCAGAAAAAGAAAGATGGACTCATCCCCATTCACAAGGGTGTATGAGAAGAAGCGGAGCATAACAGAGCTTGTTGTTGTTAACACATCAAATGTAGGGAGCGCATAAGAGGTAGTTTCTTTTCCATTATACTACTTTAATATAATAATGTTGATTTCAATAATTTTTTTATAAGTGAAGGTAGAAGAATATCCTACAATGAAGAAACAACGTGCAACTACTATAATAGTGGTTGAGGAACTAAAGGATATGGTATTTTTCATTTTAGAAGCTTCTACTTGAAATCATATTGGTTACACCTCCTTAAAGATGTGATTTCTTGCAGCCAGCTAAGGCGTAGAAGACCATTGAATTCGCATCAAGGGATGTCATACCCAAGACAATGTTTTCATCGACATCTTGTGCTCAAGGAAAAGTATGGCATTGTTTAATATATTTAATTCAGTTTCAATAAAATTGCCCTTTTAATTCAGATTGCTCATATGCCCATACTGCTCACATGCAGGTGTGATAATATTTTATTGGCCAAAATTATCGTTATTAGCAGAGGGTAAATTGATGAATTATTGACATATCAGTATTTGTCTAATGCACATGTTGATGCCTTCACCTATTTATTGGCCGAGAAGAATAAGATTTATCCTAGGTTATATGTCATATATCTGTACATATCATGTCTACACTAGTGAGTTTATGCAAGGATTATTGGTTTATAAGATGCATTTCAAAATATTTGTTAGTTATAAACTATTTAATTTAACTTTTCTTTGTATTCTTTCAGAGTTATGTCAAATTTGGCTATGAAAAAGAAAGCAAAATGTTTATACAATATTTTAATGGAGTTTCAAAGGGTTGATTTAATCTTAATTCTAATTATCAATTATCAGCATTGGACACTACTAGTGGGCATCTTAAAAAATGGACATGGTTCTTTTATGACTCACTACCGAACCCAGTCCATAAGGCTGTAGTTCTTGATATTATAAGAGTACTTGTCTTATTCAATTTTTTCTAAATGCATAATTTGTGATTACCTTATTGACCTTATTTTGGTGCATATGTAGATCAAACTACTTATCAAAGTTGCTCGAGAGGCTTTCGAGACTAACCAGAGGAATGGTCAGTCGAAGTGATCGTAGGTATACTAGTCCAAGAGAATAGCATCGATTGTAGTATGTTTGTATGCAACTATATAGAGGCAGTGGTTAGCAAACCTCCAATGGACTGGGCTGAGCACCAAGATTGGCCGAAGAAGATGAATTTCTTTAGAGCAGAGGTTGTTTATGCTATTCTCTATTTAAATATGAAATAACTAAATTATGGAATAGTGAATGCCTAAGGGTTGGTGTATATATGAAATGTTTGACCACAAATGTGTATGTAGATAATATCTTTATTTATCTATCTTGTACATATCTTCATAGATGTTTATAAATTTTGTAAGCTGCTATTTTCCATGAGTTCTTTCCAAGAGGATTCAATCTGTTTTGTTTATATTTTCCAACTGTACAATATGTACACTCTAGGGTGTACACCTTTTTTTTGTAATTTAAATGATGAGGAGCTTCCAATTTTGGATCTAAATGATATTATATGTTGTATTGAGTGCCATTCCATAGGATTTGAGTAATTTTTTTCAATTTTTCATAGTGTACAATCTATACACTCTAAAGTGTACACCTTATTTTTAAAATTTAAATAATATGAGAGTTTCTAATTAGAGATCTGAATGGAATTATAAGCTACTTTGAGTTCTTTCCAAGGGGAATTGAGTAATGTTGGCTTATTTTTCTAAGTGTGCAATCTATACACACTAGAGTGTACACCCTTTTTTTAAAATTTAAATGATGAGTGGCTTCCAATTATGGATCTCAATGATTTTAAATGCAGTATAGACTGCTTTTTAACAGGAATTGAGTATTTTTTTTTCAATTTTTCAGAGTGTAAAATCTATACACTCTGGAGTGTAAAATTTGTACACTATGGAGTGTACAATCTGTACATTATAGAGTGTACATTCTATTTTTTAAATTAAAATAATATGGGAGTTCCAATTACAGATCTGAATGGCATTATAAGCTATTTTGAGTTCTTTCCAATGGGAATTAGATAATTTTGGAGCAGTTTTTCAAGTGTATAATATGTACACTTTGGAGTGAACACCCTTTTTTAAAAAATTTAAATGATGGGGGCTTCCAATTATGGATTTCAATAATTTTATATGTTGTATAGAGTACCTTTCAACAAGAATTTAGTTTTTTTTTTTCAATTTTCAAGAGTATACAACATGTACACTTTGGAGTGTACACCCTATTTTTAAAATTTAAATAATGTGGGAGTTTCCAATTACAGATCTGAATGGCATTATAAGTTATTTTGAGTTATTTCTAAGGGAATTTGGGTAATTTTAAAGTAATTTACCAAGTGTACAATCTGGACACTCTGGAGTGCACGCCCTTTTTTAAAATTTAAATGATAAGAGGCTTCTATTTATGGATCTCAATGATTTTATATGTTGTATGGAGTGACTTTCAATAAGAATTGAGTATTGTTTTTTTCAGAGTGTAGAGTATGTACACTCTGAAGTGTACAATTTGTACACTTTGGAGTGTACACCTTATTTTTTAAAATTTAAGTTCTGACTGCTTTCTAGGGGATTAGGGTAATTTTACCTCATTTTTGTAAGTGTGCTCTTTTTTTTTTAATTTTAAATCACTGTGGGGACTTCCAATTATGGTTTTAAGTTATATTATAAGATGTTATGAGTGCTTTTCAAGGGGATTGGGGTAATTTTGCTCATTTATGTAAGTGTATAATTTATATACTCTAAAGTGTACACCTTTTTTTAAAATTTAAATGATGGTAGACTTTCAAATATGGGTCCATATGATATTTTAAGATATTTTGGGTGCTTTCCAAGAGGATTTCAATAATTCTGGATCATTTTTCAAAGTATAAATATGTACACTCTAGAGTGTACACCCTATTTTTTAAATTATAATGATGGAGGACTTACAATTATGGATCTAAATAATATTATAAGCTATTTTGAGTTCTTTGCAATGAGATTAGGCTAATTTTAGCTTATTTTTCCATAATGCAAAATCTGTATACTCTAGAGTGTATAATTTGTACAATCTAGAGTGTACAATATGCACACTCTGTAGTGGATTCTCTTTTTTTAAAATTTAAATAATGTGTTACTCCCTAATTATAGATTTCAATGACATTATATGCTGAATGGAGTCCTTTTAATAAGATTTGAGTCAGTATTCTTTAGTTTTTTAGAGTGTACATTATGTACACTATAGAGTGTACAATCTATACACTCTAGAGTGTACTCCCTTTATTTTAAATCTAAATAGTATGGGACTACCTAATTATAGATCTCATTGATATTATATGATGAAGTACCTCTGGGGATTTGAGTTAGTTTTCTTTAATTGTTCATAGTGTATAGTCTATACAATCTAGAGTGTATAGTCTGTACACTCTAGAGTGTACTCCTATTTTTAAAAATTTTAAAGTATTGTGGGACTTCAAATTATGGATCTAAATGGTATTATAAGGTGTTATGGTGCTTTCCAAGGGGATTTGAGTAATTTTGGCTCATTTTTTAAACTGTACAATATGTACACTGTAGAGTGTACTCTCTTTTTTGATTAGTTTTCCGCTCTCTACTCCCTAATTTTGGATCCATATGATATTTATATGCTTATGAAAGTAAGAGTGTTTAGTTTATATTTATTTTAAGTATACTTTATATACTTGCTTATTTTTTAAATTTAAGTAATACATGACTAACCTAAATTATAGAGTGTCTGACAAGAGGAGTATATGTTAATTTTAATATCCTGATTATAAGTTTTAGTTTATGTAATATGCTAGGTTTTATGTTTATAGTTGTACAAAACTAGTTCACTGAAATCAATAATCAAAGATATTTCAAAGTACAATAGTTGAGCTTCAAAGTATAATTGATAAAGTAAAATACTTAAAATAAATGAACTGAAAATTATACATTTATGTGAACATAAAAATAATGGGCTTCAACTAAACATAAAAGTAGTAATTAAAAGTGGTTGACTCTTTTTCATGCATCATAATGTGTCCCTCTAATAATGCCCATCATCACTTGGTGTATACTTTTGTCGGCTAACTTACTATTGAGCTGGAGTAAAATTCTTGATATATATAATAACATTAAATCAGTTTCTAAAATCGAAAGCAAAAATAAGGCATTATATCTTGCATCTATAAAAGCATTCGGCATTATAGAGAAAGGTGTTACAATAGGTGACTCTCTTTGTTCTCTAGCCATTGAAACTTTCGTTTCTATATAACAAAAAAGCATAATGGATCAAAATTTGAATATTTGAAGATTGTAATATTAAAACAATTAGAAAGTACTCTTGGCTTTCTTATTTCTCTTCCAAATCCTTTCAATCTTGCATTCTGCACATCTTATTTGGGTCCTTCAGTTAGTTATTATAATTGGAATCTCTTATGATAGACTTCTTTTTCTTCTTCGTATGCTCTATTTGAGGTGAATTCTCGCACAATATTGAATCAACATTGTTAGCTAATTTCTTTAAAGAATCCAATATATACTGCTTAGCTTCCTTATTACCTCGTGCCCTGGTGTTTATTTGATATGAATATCTACTGATGTGGTTTTGAAAGATGATGCCAACAGGACTGTCATTCTTAACTTGTAAATAATTCAATGATCTATAAGCACTATCAAAGTAGATATTTTTCTTTTCTCTGGAAGATCAAAGCATGAGAAGATACTTCTCCAGAATCCTCACAATATCTTCTAAACTCAAGACTCTAATGCAATGGGCATAGTGTAATCCCATCATTTCAAAATTTTACAACTACAAGTTTTATTCAAACTTGTTTTGTCCAAATGAATAGTCCATGCCTTGGAAATGTTG
This sequence comes from Cymbidium sinense, assembly GCA_021442155.1. Taxonomy (NCBI): domain Eukaryota; kingdom Viridiplantae; phylum Streptophyta; class Magnoliopsida; order Asparagales; family Orchidaceae; genus Cymbidium; species Cymbidium sinense. Next base: position 91,083,004 of record CM038224.1, read on the forward strand.
GTTTTCTCTAAGTTTCTTATCAAATACTCTATGGTATTATCATCTGAGACATTTATTGCTAATCCACCCACTCCATGCAAAAATTCTTCTTCAAAAAATGTGTAAAGCTTTCTTGTGTAAAACATAATAGCTTGCTTCAATATATGACTAGTTCTAACAACTGGAACAATTACTGACTTGTTACACTTAAAATCTTCATCATATTCATTTCATCGCCATGTGTCCATAGCCTTCTCCAATCCTAAAAGATAATGGGTGATAGAGCTTGTTGGTTTAGAGATTCCATGATATACATTATTCATGGACTCACTGTGTTACGTTGATAAATACCCATGTAGATTGAATCTTTACTGAATGTGGTAGACCACTTGCTTCTAATTTTATATACCTCAACTAGCCAAGCATTTTCATGCAAATTTTTTCCTTCTAGCATGTTAGATCAAGCATGTTTAAACTCTTCTTTTGAATCACATTTACTCATGCATATATAAAAGAGACTTTGTATAGTCTTATTACTATTGAAGTAGTGTGCTTTTGAAGGAGCTTTCTTAGAAATATATCATTAGCATAACTTATGACGAGTATAAGGTAATATAATTTTAATAGCTCTCATCATTGCTTGATCTTAATAAGTGAATATTATTATAATATGTCTCTCATTCATTATCCGGATAAATGTTTTGAATAGCCATGTGAATGATTCAATTACTTCTTCGGATATAAATGCTACTCCAAATAAAATATTTTTCCAATGATGATTAACTCCAACAAAAGATGAACATAATAGATTATATTTATAGAGTCAATAATTTGTATAAAAAACATGACATCTCCAAAACAGTCATAATCTATCCTTGACATGCCATCACCCTAGAAAAAATTCACTAAACTATCCGACTCATCAATTTGGACATCACATACAAACATTCCATCTTTAGCTTTCCTTTCTTTGAATAATTGTATTAATGCATTTGTATCACCATTCACAATCCTTGCTCTTCTTTCTTTTTGAATATAATTAAAAGCACCTCTTTTTGTAAACACAATATTCTCCACACTACCAACTTCCTCAGTAAGATAGTTGAACACATCAGTTGCTCTAATTCCAACCTTTGTCATTGATTTTAACACAACTGCCTTTTCTTCAAAGATGTCTCTGTAAAATCTCAGAATATGTTGGTTACTAGGCTTTGCTAAGGAATGACTATGACTTTCTATAAATTTCTTAACCTTCCAATTCCCATCTAAATCAATAAAAAATCTACAACCGGTCCTAGTATCTATTTTTTGAAATTTCATTGGATAGTTTAGATTTTGACCTTTTTTTAAAACCTGCTTTTGCACATAAGAAATCATTTGATTTTAAATTCTTTGAGTTCGGCCAATAAGTAACATAATCCTTCTGAACACTGAATCCAATTTAATGTGCATAATCATAATAGAGCTCATATACCTCCTTTTCATTGTGAGCAATAGCGCCAAATAGTTTGCCTACAATTGGTTCATGAGACATAGCAGCATCAGCATTGCACAAATGTTTTATCTCATTCACCTACATGCACACACACACACACACACACACACACACACACACACACGCATGTATTATGAAAATCTATATAACATGTATAAATATGTACCCAATTCTTGAATGGTACAAGCATATAAAATCATTGAGATCCATAATTCGAAGCCCTCATCATTTAAATTTTTTTAAAAAAAAGAGTGTACACTCTAGAGTATACAGATTGTACACTTGAAAACCTGCTCTAAATTTACCCAAATCCTCTTGGAAAGACTCAAAATAGCTTATAATGTCATTCAGATCTGTAATTGAAAACCCTCATTTTATTTAAATTTAAAAAATATGGTGTACATTCCACAATACACTCTAAAAACTAAAAAAAATATTCAAATCATGTTGAAAGGTACTCCATACAGCATATAATATCATTGAGATCCATAATTAAAAATCCTCCATCATTTAAATTTAAAAAATATGGTGTACACTCCATTGTGTACAAATTGTATACTCTGGAAAATTGAAAAAAATAATACTTGGAAGGCACTCCATACAGCATATATTATCATTGAGATCCATAATTGAAAGCCCATCTTCATTTAATAGAGTGTACACTCTAGAGTGTACATATTGTATGCTAAATGAAAATATATATATAATATATATATATATATATATATATATATATATATATATATATATATATATATATATATATATATATAATATATCAAACCATTGAAAGGCACTTCATACAACATATAATATCATTAAGATTCATAATTGGAAGCCCCCACCATTTAAATTTAAAATTATGGTATACACTGAGTGTACATTGTATGCATAAAGTGTATAGATTGTACACTCTGAAAAATTGAAAAAAAAAAATATTCAAATCCTGTTGAAAGGCACTCCATACACCATATAATGTCATTGAGATCCATAATTGGAAGCCCTCAATCATTTAAATTTAATAACAAAAGGTGTACACTTCAAAGTGTACAGATTGAACACTTAAAAAATGAGCCAAAATTACTCAAATTCTCTGGGAAACCACCCAAAATAGTTCACAATAGCATATGGATCCATAATTGGAAGGTACACAGTACTTTAAAATTTTTTTTTTTTTAAAAAAAAGAAGTGTGTAGACTACATAGTGTACAGATTATACACTTAGAAAAATAAGCCAAAATTATCCAAATCCACTTGGAAACCACCCAAAACAGTTTATAATATCATATGGAACCATAACTGGGAGGTACATGGTGATTTAATATTTTATAAAAAGGATGTATACTCTATAGTGTATAGATTATGCACATGAAAAAATGAGTCAAAATTATCCAAATACTCTTGGAAACTACTCAAATTAATTTATAATATCATATTGATCCATGATTGGAATGCACACAGGGCTTTAAAATTAAAAAAATAGGGTGTACACTTTAAAGTGTACAGATTATATACTTGAAAAAACAAATAAAAAATAGCCCAAATCTCTTTTGGAAGCACTCAAAATAGTTTATAATATCATTTAGATCCATTATTGGGAAGTACACAATGCTTTAAAATTAAAAAATAGGTTGTACACTCCAAAGTGTATATATTATACATTTAGAAAAACAAATAAAAAAATAGCCCAAATCTCTTTGGAAATCACTCAAAACAGTATATAATACTATTTAGATCCATTATTGGGAAATACATAATGTTTTATATATGAAAAAAAAATAGTACACTCCAGAGTGTACAAATTGTACTAAAAAATACAAAAATAGTGTAGAAAATTTATATTTCAAGAAGAGGAAATTTACAGATATCATATTTATACATATCGCTAAATTAGTCTCAAGTTTACCACTTTCTACTGTTCTCCATCTTCAATTTTTTCAATCAAAATAAAAAATTTTTTGCTTCTCTTCTCTCTAATTCATCTTTAAAAATACTTATTCTTTGTTTAAGTGCTCTAAATTAATTATATATTACTTTTAAATTTCTTCTGCATATTCAGATGGCGTCCAGCTGCGTTCAAAAATAAAGTCCAGCAGTGCAATCTCATTATTTTAACTGGCCGGATTGTTCCCAATCACGTTAACTGCAACACATCCCACCTTCCAGCACTTAATATTTTCTCCTTAAATTCTAACTATTTTTCTGTTTCCTCGGCCTTGCCGTATATAATAGTGGGTTCCTTCTATTTTGAGCTAGCAGTTAAATGAATTATGGGTGAATGCACTCTTAGGCTTTACGTCCATTTTGGACCATTAATGCGGTGAATTTCTCGTTGAACCTTCAGGTCTTCAGGAAATCGGTTCTATTGATTTTAGATTGATTTTATTATTGTAATAGAATTATTACATCTATTATTTGATGTCAACGTGATTGGAGTGCAGGTTTGTCGGATTTCTATTTCATTTATTCTGGCAATGTTGATTTTTTTTTTAATTCCAAGCAAATATGATTGAGTTGATTTTCTATAATATTTCCACCGTTCGCTCCTGAGTAAGCTTTATCGTCAGCCCAAACGTCAGGACGCCGCCAAACGATTTAATAAATGCAGAGCAAATCGACCGCTAATGGGCAACGCCAGCTATGGTCACCAAAGACACCCATGGCCATCGCCACCATTTCCTAATGGTGATTATTGGTGCCCAAGGTCAGATTAATCCCGGCCGTCACCTAGCACGCTGCCTCGCCCGAACAGCCAAAGCTCGCGTCACTATCGCTTCTTCTCTCTCCGCCCATCGCTGCCTATTTCCCGGATCTTCCGCTGCTGCCGGTGAGACCGACGACGCGGCAGAGGAGGCCCCCCTCAATCTAGATGGCTCCGTCGCTTTACTCGCCGTACTCCGACGGTTTTGATGACAGGCGCCGCATAGACGACATCGACCCTGAGCTCTTCATAGAAAGGCTCAAGTCAACTGGCTGCACCCCTTGCATTCCTGGCGCGCAACTTCGCCGCCAGGGGATGCCCGGTGACCTACTTACTCTACACCAATATACTTGGGCAGCCGACGTCGCGCACGATCTCGGCATCCCTGCAATCCATTATTGGATCCAGCCAGCCTCCGTATTTGCTATTTATTACCACTACTTTCACCGCCACCCAGGCTTCAGTTCCGTCTATGCCGACGAGAAAGACTCATCTTACCCTATAGAACTACCCGGTCTACCTCCTCTACGGAAGAAGGACCTCCCCTCCACTATCACCACGCCAAATGCTTACCTCTCCGCCCATATGGATATATTTAACGAGCTGGAAAAGGAGGAGAATCCCATGATTTTAGTGAACACGTTCCATCAACTGGAAGCTCAGGTAATAGACACGATACAGGGATTGGAACTTATCACAATTGGGCCGATACTGGACAAGACCTTTATGCCAGAAACAGTAGGAAGCAGGGACCTGTTCGAGGAGGACGTAGATGATTACATGGAGTGGTTGGATGCACAGAAGGAACGTTCGGTGGTGTACGTAGCTTTTGGCAGTTTGACACGACTGACGGGGAGACAAATCAACGAGTTGAGTTTGGCGCTGAAGGAGAGCCGGTGGCCGTACTTGTGCGTGCTGAGGAAGGACAGCAGACCAGAAGGGGGCGAGGTTGAGATGATTTTGAAGGAAGGAAAGGGGATGGTGGTGGAATGGTGCTCGCAAGTGACGGTGTTGGATCACAAGGCGGTGGGCTGCTTTGTGACGCACTGCGGATGGAACTCCACGTTCGAAGCAGTGGTGAGTGGAGTGCCGATGGTGATGTTGCCACAATGGATTGATCAGACGACAAATGCGAGCTTGGCGGAGGTGGTTTGGGGATAGGGGTGACGATGGAGGCGGGGAAAGATGGGATCGTGGAATCGGAAGAGCTGAGGCGTGGTTTGGATGCGGTGATGGGGGAGAGTGAGAGTGCAGTAGATATTAGGAGGAAAGCGGAGTGGTGGAAAGAGAAGGCCCGGGCAGCCCGGGAAAATATTATGTCCGAGTCCACGCCACGGACTCAATCTGATCGACGCAGACACGAACGCCAAAACGACGCCGTAAGAGAACTATTTTTCGGTTTAGCCCGACCAACGAACCGGGGAATGAGTATATGCACGGGAAAAATTAAAATATCTTCATTTGGTACTAATTTTGTATTTGGAGACCGAGAGCATTCTGAAAGAGCTGAAGAAGGAGAATGAATCTGGAAATGGTTGAGGAAATAGGCGATGATGTAAATAAAAATAGTAATCTTTTAAGGAGTTGTAATCCTTCGCCTGTATTCATATTTTTTTTTCATGATTTTTTTGTAAAGTTCGGAGAAAACATATTCAATGTAATCCTTCAGGAGGAAATTGGTGGCTGTTTGATTAATTTTTTAGTGCTTTTTTACATATGTACTCAGTAGTGTCTTTCAGTGTAGATTTTTTCAGCTTTGTTTCACTTTCAGATCAGATCATGGTAACAATCAATCGAGTGTGGGTTGACAGATGGAGATTGCACCTCAGACATCGTACTCTGTACCTCTTTCAGTTCTATACTGTACTCAGACTATGTACCTCGTACTCTGACCACCTCTATACCTTCTATACCTTCTATACCTCTATACCTTCTCTTGCATCACTATACCTTCAGTTCTCACCGACCGCTATACCTTCTATACCTCTATACCTTCGTATGCTATACCTTCAATTTCTCTTCTCAGTTCTATACCTCTATACCTTCGTACGCTATACCTTGTATCCTATACCTTCTGTACCTATACCCTCTGTATTCTCAGACTTTGCAACTTGGTGGTTGCTCAACGATTTTGGTATTTTTTGTGTCTATACTGGACTAACTGTACGCATGCTCAGATTTCTCTTTCATCTGTACTCTCTATTATCTGTGAACTGTTTGGACTCTATGTTTTCGCAGATGAATGTGGTGAATGAGCAATGCGATGATGAAGTTGTTTTATCTAATGACCCAAATTTGGGGTATCTGCTAGTTTTGTGTATAATGAAACAAGCTTATGCATGCACATCAAACTGGTGTTAGAAAAGACCATACAAGTTATTGGCCAAACTCTAAGAAATTGAAATCGAGAGATTTTATGCAAAAGCAGTCAAAAAACAATCTAAACCATATAACAAAATTCAAGAAAAGCGTCGAGGAGTGGTTGTCCGGCGATTCGATCATGATTTGGAGGGGAATTGGTCGGTTAAAAATATATAGAGAGCCATAATCATTCACCGGCAAAGACGGTGATGATCTTCTCGACGCACAGTCGTTATCGATGAAGGCATCGGTTTGAAAGACGATGACGAGGCGGCAAGGTAATCGACGCGTTGCTATCTATGAGGAAGTTGGTGGGGTAGAATATTGGATTCACCAAAAGAGATGCTTTCATCCAAAAGAGCGAAGGTCACGGAGCAAGTGGTGATAGCAACAATTAATCTATTTAAGGAAAGACAAGCAGCAGACGAGATGTTTGCATGGGATGTTCAGGTTGATGCGTCTGATTGCTTGGTGAGTTTTTTTGGAGCAATGGTATGTCTAGGGTTGAATTTGATTGTTTTGGGGATGTGATAATTTTTGATACTAGCTATCGGCTCAATAAATATAATCTTGTCTGTGCCCCACTCGTTGGAGTGAATCATCATTGGCAAAACGTCTTATTCGGAGTAGCCTTTTTGTCGGAAGAGACCATCGAGTCATTCACATGGTTATTCCGGACATTTCTTCGGTTGATGGGTGGAAGGCATCCTATAACGATATTTACTGATCAAGATCAGGCTATGGCGAGAGCTATCGAGAATGTACTACCGCATAGGCGTCATAGGTTGTGCCAATGGCATATCTCAAAGAAAGCCCCCTCCAAGGTCCATTGCTTTAGTAGTAACAAGAGAGTTCAAGGGCTATTCTATGCATGCATGAGCAAATGCGACACAGAGGTTGAGTTTGAGGATGCTTGGTCTGCCATGCTAGAGGAGGGCAATTTGTATGATCATGCTTGGCTATCTGAACTTTACAAAATTAGGCAGAAATGGTCCACCGCATTCAACAAAGATAAATTTTGTATTGGCATGTTGTCCACTCAGTAGAGAGGCCACAAATGCGTGTCATGGTATTTGAAGCCAACAAGTTCACTGATTGTTTCTTGGGATTGGAGAAGGTGATGGAAACATGGCCGAAATGAACATGATGAAGACTTCAAATGTATCCAGAATTGTTCTGTTAGAGTAGTCCAATTCTTAAGCAAGTCGCTTTGTTTTATCTGAGGAAGCTTTACTCATGTTCAAGAAGAATTTACGCATGGAGTTGGGGATTATCATTCGCCGATGATAGGCCCATGGAGTACTTGGTGAGGAACTTAGAGAAGAAGAATGCATCCAAAACTTGGATTGTCCACTTTGATGTGTCTACTATGGATATTTCTTGTTTGAAATGATGGGCATACTTTGTGCACACTTGCATTAGAGTTCTTAATGATGTACTGCGCATTCCGGATAAGTACCTCCTCATGCGGTGGTCTACCAGAGCAAAGAGGGACATCTACATCGATGATTCATATAGAAGGTTAGTAAATGTGGAGAGCAGAGATGGAACTGGCATTGTTTTCAGGAACCATATAAGCCGATATGCATATCAAATTAGCTCTCGAGCACAGGGTAATAAGATCGCTGAGGATTACATGCTTGCATCTCTTAAGCGACTATCTGATGAAGTGGACTCCGTAATAAGTGGGAATTCTCCACCGTTTGACAGATCAGTTAAGAGGAAGAAGGCGACCACATCATCAGCTAAGGATAAGGACAGTTTGAAGGATCCAATCAAGAGACGTCCAAAGGGTGTTTCCAACGCAAGGCTCAAGGCTTATTGGGAGAAATCCAAAAAATCCACAAGTACTTATCCTACTTGCCTCTGATGTTGCTATTACTTATAGGTTCCTGTAAATATTTAATTCATTATATTTTCTTGTCTTAGAAACAAAAGTGACTTCCGAGAGTGCTGTAGAATGGGATCGTCCAGGGGCACTCCACTGTTATGCCACAGTGCTTTTCACAGGTAAGCCTAGAATATTACACATTGACGCTGTCAAACATTCATCCATTACTAAGATGTTGTACCATTACTACGATGTTGTACCACAGGAATTCAATTCGACCTCACAATCAACCAACATCTTTGAAGGGTACTAAGCTCATGATGGATATTATTACGAGACGCATTGATGCATGATATTATCCAAGAAGGCATTTTTTAATTTCGTTGCTTTTTCTTTAGTCATAATCCTTGTATTTTTTTTTGTTCATTTCACAACTTCAAGAAATTCTTGTTTTGACTTTTAATCCTACCATTTTTGTAAGTAAACTGCATAATTTTTTTTCTTCTGTAGAATGATTGTTATGGTTGCTTTGTTCTCTTAAATTGACATTAGATTCATAAAGTTAAATAACAAACCAATATGTCATTTTTTCTTGAAGGATGTGTCCAAATTTCTGTTTTTTATGAAATAAGTCATGATCTCAAAAAAAAGGAGAGAAAAAAATTGAGATTGTTCCAAGTTAATTTATGAATCTCAGCTGTTTGATTCAATCAATCACAATGATTTAGATTTCATCAATCGCAATGATTTATGATCTTGTTTAAACCACTTCCTTTTATTTCAGATTTTTGCAGAGTTTAATGAGAAGTTGCTATCATCTTCCAACTATGTTACAGCTAGACAAGCTCGGCGTCTTCTGCTTATATCTTACATTTGTTTTTTTATGTTGCATATTGGTAGATTCTAAATTATTGTAATCCCTTCTTATTAATTAAGTTTATCTATCAACATTGTAATGATTGACTTTTGGGAGATATGTTGCTTGAGCGGTCAAATTCTCATGTAATGTGGATATGTTTGCTATCATTCAAAACTAACCTTTTTGACTTTTTTATGTGAGACTAAATTTTACATGCAATTACATGCATGTCACACAATTCTTTTAAAATATCATCATTAAATATCATCATCATTATCTTTTAAAATAAAATACATTATTTTATACATGAAAAAAATGTATTAGAAAAGAATTGTATTCTATGTATGTAATTTAGATAGAATTCATATTTTTCTGAATTGTATTGTATGTTTATTTTTTTTTAAAACATATTTTCTCGATGAATTTATTTCTATGCTGGATAAGCGAAGCATCCAACTAGATGCATTTCATGTATTTAAGGTTATTTTTTTGCCTCAGATTCGTTTGATTATAAAAATACTATTTACCATTTCTCTCATATGGAACATATATCAAATGGTTAAAACATATATTCAATTAAATTCTAATAAGAACCATATGAGCACAATATTCAATTCGATATGTATTCAATAAGAACCATAAAATTAAGAAATATTTAGTTTAAACATTTACTATATCATCAAGACTAACTTTTTAAAAATAAAATATACTGTTTTTAAATATAAGAAAGTATTGGAGAAATAAATCTTTAGTTTGCATAAAAATTGTCTATTAATTTTGCATAGACAAAGTCGAGTCTGAGAAAGAGTGCAGTGAGTGCAGGATTACTGTGCAGGCGTGTGATGCAGTGCAGGAGTATAGAGTGAGAGTGCAGGGAGTGCAGTGCAGAATCTGAGGAGATGCAGAGTACAGAGGTACGAGGATGCAGAGAGTCTGAGGAATGCAGAGATACATATACAAATCTCCTAAAATTGCGTTTGAATGGCTACTTACTTGGGTTGGGATTTAGTTACCATGTTACGAACAATACATGAAAGTTAAACAAAACACAGAGAGTACAAATAGAATCTCAAAAAATCATCGAGCAGAGCCCAAATTTTATTCCAAAGAGAATTACGAATATAGAAAGAAATCGGATAAGGGTTAAATTTAAATAACAACATCAAGAACATATATATAATCGTGGACTGGGGGAATTAGCGATTTATCGAAACACCGGGATAGATGAGCTCCCACAGGTTGGTGCCATCCAATGGAAGGAAGGATCGTGAGCCATAAATCCATAGAGACACCCAATCCATTTCCCACAAAAATACAAAAAACTTCCGTATGATTGAAGGAAGAAATTCAGCACCAATTATGCATCTAAGTGATACCGACTCACTAACCTAAACTCCACAAGGAAGGAAAAAAAAAAACCAACATATGAATCGAGCAGATCCTCGGTTGCAACCACTTAACAACTATGGAGGAGCTCATAAATCATAAAAAAAGAGAATATAAAATTCCATAAGAAACTTAGTCTCATCATAGTCTGTTGTATCACCTCAAAATCACCAACCGATTGCAAAAAAGATTGAAACATCATGCAAAAAGCAAACAGGTGGAGGCTAACCATCAAATCAAGCACATGAGTAGGAAGAGCTCCCGGAAAAACATACCAAAAAAAAACTGGAAAAAAATCGTCTATACTCGAAAGACCTCAAAATGCAAATGAACAAAAAATGAGTAATGAGAGAAACGACTAAAAGATGAATTTTATTTAAGTGTTTTTGAGGCCAAACAAAAATCGCATAAACAAATTCTAAATCTATTCATTTTTTGTCCAGTCCTTGTTGAGCCAGTTAATTGTTGGCTTCTCGATATCCATGTATTTGCAAATGAACATGCGCATCGACCTGTTGCGGGTGCAACCGCTCACCATTTCAAGCGGCCATTTCTTGGGTTCTAAATAATGGCCCGATATCACGAGCGAATTTAATCTACGCGGGAAGATGGATAAGGTATTAGTGTGATCCCAGGAGAACCCCAAGAAGAGTGCATACCATTTAGAATGGCTTTATGTGTCGGTTTTGGCAATGAGTCATTAAAATGACCACACGGAAGCTTGATATTACAAAGTGTCAGTCTTGATTATGGATAGCGGGAGTAAGAAGCGACTACGGATGCACTATCTGTGACATCTTTGGATATACATCTTGCTTTCTTTTAACAAGCCATATTGCATAATTACGCAAGGATGCGGATAACATCTATAAGACACAGACATACAGAATATCAAGAATGAATTGCGAGAACCGGTAATTTTGGAGGAGTAACTCACCCAATGTAAGCATGAAATGTAAAGGAATGGGACATACAATCCAGCACGAGGAGTACTTCTCGGTACGAGATATCGCGATCGGCGTGTGCATCGGCGGAATCTTGATCCATTAGTGTCGTCAATCGCCTCATGAAATAATAATATTTCATTGCGAGCACTTGTATCTCCCTGCATTATGTATAGAAGTACCAGCATTATGACATTTGAATGCGTGAAAGGAGGAAGATGCGGTGACTTACTTGTCACAGAAGCGAGACCGTCTATGAGTTGGAGCATCGAGGCATGCCATCTCGGATGGGAAGTCCATGATTTCTTGCCGGTACGTAAATATAATTAGTTAAGTTTGAAATTAATTGGTAAAAGCTATATCAATTGTCATCGAGCTTGAGAATCGAACTTACGCTTACCACCGGTGGTGCTCCTCCACAACTCGATAGCCTTTGATGGCTCATCGGAGGAAATCGCCGCCGACTGCAATTGAAGGGTGAAAGCAGAATAATCAAGTCATCTGTTGTATCACAAGAACCATGAAATTAACGTAATACCTGCGCCGCCGGCTGCTCAGGTGGGGTGGAGGGAGGTGGGGTGGAGGGTGGGGTGGAGGGTGATCGTAACCCACCTTAGCCCGTGGGTCGGTAACCCTAAACTGAGAGAACATAGATTTCCTCCTTCCTTCGGCCTTCACCCGAATGCACAATGAAGGGGACTATTAGCGATATGCCTGGGAGTCTCCCCTTCGCCGCCTCGACGGAGCTTCTCTAGCACAAGACTCCACCTCAGGGGCTTCCACTATAAAGGTCTCCCGAGAAGATACCTGGTCTCCTCCAGAAGTAGCCTTCCCTCACTGGGATGGGAGCACCTCTCAGTGCAAGGGTACCTCCTAGCAAGAACTGCTGCATGAATGCCATCCAGCCTCTCCATCACGCATGGTAGATGCCACAACTTCCCTCAACTCCTCAAACCCGCAAATAACCTATCTACCGCAGATCCTTCGATTGGGGTAGAGAGGGTGTTACACACCGCTGGGGAATATCTGGGAGAGATATACGGGAATCAAGAAGCAAAGAATGGTCGGACCGCTGGACGGGGCCGATGTCGAAGTTCGCTAGGAAGTTTCATGGGATGAGAGGATGATTCAATGAGCCGTCTCCCTTCTCGATAAGTCCTCGAGTGTGAGGCACTGTTAAGCCAAAGAATAGATATGACACCTAAACATATGTAAATGCATCACTACACTGAAATGAACGAACATAACTAATGTCCTGTACCTGGTCTCCTCCCAAATCGTCGAAGGCAACATCTGCAAACTTTATTTTAGGCCAACGCAATACACGTAATGCATTGATGGAAATGACTAATACTAATAATGTGCTCACCGCCTGCATCTACAACAAAAAATGTATACTGTGTTAAATTGCTCACATCAAGTAAAACTAAACTAACGGGTCGAGCATACCATAAGAAGAGGCACAAAGCCACTCATGTAGCCAGCCGCTGTGGTTCAGATCTTTCTTGTAATGCCATTGAATCAGACACTAAGAAGGCCCAAATGGCCCCCCAATTGTACTCAAAGAAATTTTTTGATATTATCGTAGAAAATTAAACTAGAAGCTACTATAGTTGTGGTATGCAAAGAACAAATTTGAAATAAGAAAACGATGTAACTTACAACTGTACCAAGAACGAGCTATCCGATTGCTCGAGCTTATTCTTATAATCTCAACTATCTGGACAATGGGGATTTCGCCATAAAACTTTCTCCCTTTGTTTGGCATCCCCAAAGATCATACTTCATCCGGTGAAAGAAATGCACCGCCACCCAAGAAAAAGGTTGCCCGATGTCCCAAAGAAGATAGGATAGAGGTTATGGCAACCGAGTCTTGTTGCAGTCCAGGCAATGTGATGAATTGGTTCAGGTGAAGCCGCTTCAATATTTTAGTCACTTCACTAGTGAAGCGAGCTGTAATATTATCAAATAATGCTCGATGGCACCGCCTCAGATCTACATTATCATTTTGACATGTCAACTTCAAAATAAAGCTAAGGTAATCGTAATATTAGCAATATATCGGATTGCAAGCACCTTAATATCGAGGGTACAGGGTACAGAGGTACAGGGTACAGGGGCAGTGGGTACATTCATTTTCTCCACGAACACATCCAAACCGCAAAATCTCAAGAAAGTATGAGTACAGAGAGGGTTTGGAGTACATTTGCAAACAAGCATCTAAATTAGCTTCCAAACAACCTCTAAACTACTTCCACAGTTAAGCAGTAAACATTGTCTCAACAATCAGACCGAACAATCAAGAAAAACAGCCCAAAATCGTCTCTAATATCATGAGGGTACAGAGGTACAGAGGTACAGAGGTACAGAGGTACAGAGGTACAGGGTATAGGGTACAGATTCATTTTCTCCACAGAACACATCCAAACCGGCAAAATCTCAAGAAAGTAAAGCACAGAGGTATGAGGGTTGGGGAGTACATTTGCAAACAAGCATCTAAATTAGCTTCCAAACAACCTCTAAACTACTTCCACGCTTAAGCAAGAAACATTGTCTCAACAATCGACGAGCAATCAAGAAAAACACCCAAAATCGTCTAATATCGAGGAGTACAGAGGTACAGAGGGCAGAGGTATGAGGTGGTGTGGGTGCATTCATTTTCCACGTAACACACCCAAACCGACAAAATCTCAAGAAAGTATAGAGGCAGGCAATGTGAGAGCAGAGGTATATGGAGGCACAGAGGAGACTACAGAGAGAGGCACAGAGTGATACAGATTCATTTATCTGCAGAACACACCCAAACCGACAATCTCAAGAAAGTATAGAGGTACAGAGGTACGGAGCGTTCCGGAGAGTACATTTTGCAAACAAGCATCTAAATTAGCTTCCAAACAACCTCTAAACTACTTCCACAAGTAAGAAACATTGTCTCAACAACCGACCAACAATCAAAAAAAATAGCCCAAAATCATCTCTATCGAGGGTACAGAGGTACAGAGGCAGTGCAGAGGAGACAGTGAGAGGTATAGAGGTATGGAGTGCAGAGGTAGAGGTGCATTCATTTTCTCCACAAAATACACCCAAACCAGCAAAACACAACCTCCCAGTTATTCAGAACGGTTCTAGCCATAGTATGCCCTCCAAACGGGGAAAAATGGATTGAAAAAAAATACAAAATCTCAAGAAAGTAAAGAGGGTACTTGGTTTGGAGAGTACAGGGTACAGAACAATCAACAAAAAACAAGAAAAATCGCTCTAATATCGAGGATACGCAGAGGTACAGAGGCAGGGTAAGGTAGCCATATACTAAAAAAAAATGCCATAAAGAAACCTAAAACACTTATCGATGGATTGTAATGGACAAAGACAAAGAAAACCCTAAAATCTCGTTCAATGCATATGGAAATACCTCGTATAACCAACCAGAATACCTCAATTTGAAATGCGCTAGAAGCCCTAAGCCAGTGACCGAACGACGGGGGTGGGCCGACCGACAGCGGGAGCTCAGGAAATTCTCTTCGTCGAAAGCCCTATACAGAGTATTACGGAAGAATACCGAACGACGCAGATATTTGGTTCCCGAGGTTGACGAGGTAAAGTCGTCGGGTCGGGCGCTAAACCGCGAAAAAAAAGCGCCGTTTATGTCTTACGTCATTTTTTACGTCGATGTGCCACGCGCCATATATTGAGAGTCCGCATGTAAAGCTACGTGCGGACTCCGGACGTAATATTTTCCCGGGCAGCACAGAAGATGGATCGTCGTCCAGGAACCTAACGGCATTCGTGAATAGGCTATGTGTGCAGGAACAAATGCTCTAATTAAAATAGAAATTTTTAAAATTTCTGAAATTTAAAAATTTGGAAAGTAGGAAAAAATATTTTATCCAAAAAATTTTATTCAAGATTTTCGAATTTTATCCTTTTTAATGAGAATTTTTTTCTTTTTTATTTTAAAATTGTAAAAACATAAGAAAATATTATTTTTAAATAGACCAAAAAAATTAAACGTCACTCAATCTGTATCAGAAATAATAAAAATATTTTAAATTATTTTTTAAATGAATGTTGCTTTTTTTAATCGTTGATGCGTTATTTTTATCTAAAAATTTTAGATAAATTCGTCATATTCGTATTTAAAATTATAAGTTTATAATTTTAATATAAATTTATTAAAATTATGTTTATATTTCTTATAATTTTTTTGCCATCTATTTAGGAGAAAAAGACGAAAGAAATAAATAAATAAAATTAACATTATAATGATTATTACAATTTTGATTTTATGTAAATAAATGTTCAGTTTAACAATAATTGTACTGTAATGCCCAACCGAATGATTATTTATAAGATAATTGCGGTAAAATTATCATTTCAGAACCCAATCATGAAAATTATTAAAAACATTATGATCGACGTAATAATCCATCAGAAATTCGATCGACAATAGCTATTATTTTTCTAAGTGGAACCAAAAATTGTAATCCAAATAACACATATTTTAAAACCGGAAACCTAACCTCCCCTTGGTAAACCATTCCAAATCAATCTAATATACTCGATTCAATTTAATTTCTCGATTTAAATCAATTAATGCACTCCTCTATTTAAACTCGAGACATTGGATGTATATTTATTATATTAATAAAAATTGATATATTAATAAAGGAACACCTACTAATGATAATAGTATTTAAGTAATTAGACTAGCTTCCATAGATGTTATACATGTTAGAACTATAAGAAAATAAATTGTCAATTAAGAAATAAATTTCACATAATTAAACAAATAAAAAATAAAAGTAATGAGATTGAAATAGTCAAGAAGAGATGACACAATCCTGTAAATCAAGTCTTGGATGCTTCTTTTCTACTCGAGACACGCCTTGATCACACATGCAAAGAATCACAAAACTTTGAACTAATCGCGTGTCTCTTATTGCTCAAAAATAAGATGAAGAGAATGACAAGAAAATATGTGAATGAATAAAGGAAGAGAGAATATTCAGATTTTTCTCATGTTATCTAAGCTCATATTATCATCTATTTATAAGTAAAAGACGAAAAAAAAATATTAAATCACCTAATTATGATTTATAGTCATTACTAACTATTATTTTAAGTTATAAATTTATTAATTTATTAATTTATTTGTGTTTATTTAATTTATGTTATAAGTTATATAATTAATAATTTTATTATAATAATGTTTTAAGAATAGCATTATATATTATAAAGTTACATATATTATAACTTTATATTATAACATTGTAATTATATATTTTGCTCCTTTATTTTTTTTTTCAAAACAATTCCCTCTAAAATAAAAAAATTATTTATAAATAAAACTTGAGGTGAATAAAATAAGAGATCAATAATCAAATTTCTCATTTTTGGACAATTTTTATCATGCATTTGTTAAAAGTATCTTATGGGTTTGAACTTTCACTTAGTATAGCCAAAATCTAATAATAATAAATATCATAATAACTGAAGTTTTGAACTAAGTATATATATTATTGTATCATTTAGTATGCATATGTTATGAGAAATGCTATAAATTCTACTCAAGGGTGTGCTTTAAAGGTCATGTGCTTTCATCGCAATTCATAAGTGTTTTAAGATCTTAATAAGATGTTGTTGAAGTGGCCTATATAGGTGAGATCTCCAAGATACATTGCAATTATAATATCTAGCAAAATTTTTGTCTTTGATCTCATTAAGAGCTATAGCTCAACCTCATTTTCATTATAGTTTAGCACAAATATATATAATGATGATATTTAAAATATTTAGAATTATGTTTTTATCAATCATTCGATCAACTTTATTTTTACCACATTGAACCTTCTATCATGGTGTTTGCAATCTAAAGATTGGGTTTTAACCACATCCATTCTAATGATATCAATATAGAAGTCTTTACAAGCCCTTTCGTCAATGGATCTACAAGATCATTCTCAGAGCAAATAAAATGGTAAGTGACAACACCTCTTTTATATAATTCATTTAAAGAATTATGCGATTTTCTTATATGACATTTTTTATCATGGTATTTTATACTTTTTGCTTTTGCTATAGTAGCTTGATCATCACAATTTATCAAAATAGCAGGTATAGACTTTTCAATATAATATAAACAAAATAATAAACTTTTAAGTCACTCGGCTTCAAAAGTTGTAAGATCAAGTGTTATAAATTCTGCTTCCATAATATATCTAAAGATCAATTTTTGTTTAATAGATTTTCATGATATTGCAGCACCACCAAATATAAAGTCATAACCACTAGTAATTTTTGTTTCACTAATGTCGGCAATCTAACTACCATCATAATATCCTTCTAATACTATAGGAAAATCAATATAATGAATGCAATAGTTTATTGTGCCTTCTATATATTTAAAAATTCTTTCTAGTGCTTTCCAATGAGTTTCACCAAGGTTATTAGTATATCTACTCAATTTTTCTATAACATAAGCAATATCAAGTTTTCTAGATACATAAGACAATCAATTATTTGAGAATATTTTAATTGTGATATACTATCACCTAAATTATTTGTAAGATGTAAGATATAGTTGTATGGAGTGCCTTCAGGACTCACTTCTTAATAATTAAATTTTTTAAAAAGTTTTTGAATATTATGTGATTGAGTAATATAAATATTATTTGCATTTCTATAAATCTTTATACCTAGTATTACATTAGCTTCTCCTAAATCTTTCATATCAAATTGAGTCGATGAAAACACTTTAATATTATTATAATATTTAGATTTGTACCAAAATTAAAATATCATCAACCTAAAGACATAAAATAACATAATCATGATCAATAACTTTAATGTAAACACATTTATCAAACTATAATCAAAATTTATATATCAATTCTACTTTATTAAATTTTTCATGCCATTATTTAGAGCTTTTAATCCATATAAAGATTTTACTAATTTACAAACTTTATTTTCTTGACCTTTTAATATAAAAATTTCAAGTTGATCCATACAATTTTTTTCATCTAAATCATCATTTAAAAATACAGTTTTTACATCTATTTAGTGTATAACTAGATTATATGTTAAAGATAAAGCTAAAAGCAAATGAATTGCATAAATTCTAGCAACAGAAAAATAAATATCAAAATAGTCAATACCATTTTTTGTGTATATCATTTGACTACTAATCTTGCTTTATATTTATCTATAGATCCATCTGATTTTAATTCCTTTTTGAATATCCATTTATACCTAATAGTTTCACAACTAGGAGGAAAATCACAAAGTACCCAAGTCTTATTTAATAAGATGTGATCTATTTTATTATTATTAACTTCTTTTCAAAATAGTGCATCTATAGAATTCATAGTTTCAACAAAAGTGGTTGGATCATTTTTTTTTAAAATAAATATTTCAATTAAAAGAGAATAAAAATCATCACATTAATTTTTATCTTCTTCTTTTTTTTTGCTTTTTCTAATATTTTTTTCATTTTTATTAGTTGAAATAGTATCATCATTGTTTATTATAGAATTTTCTATTAAAGATTCTTTTTTATTTATAGATTTTGTAATCTTATTTTTTATAAGAAATATATCTTCAAAAAATATAACATCTCTAGATTTCATAATTGTATTAATAGAAATATCACTAATGTGAGAGTTAATAATAAGAAATCTATAAGTATGACTATTAAGAGAATATCCAATGAATACACCATCCATAGTTTTAGAGCTTAATTTTCTCATTTTATATTTTGGAATAGATATTTTTTAGCTAAACAACCTCAAACTTTTAAATACTTCAAATTAGGTTTTCAATTTTTCTAAAATTCATCAGGTGTTTTATTAGAATCTTCATAAGGAAACTAATTTAAAATAAAATAAGCTATTAATAAAGCTTCACCCCATAAATTCTTCAAAAAATTTGACGAGATTAGCATTGCATTTAACATATCAATTAATGTTCTATTTTTTTTGTTCTGCTACTTCATTAGATTGAGGAGAATATGAAGGAGTAACTTAATGTATATTAATTATTATTAAATAAAAGTGGAATATAATCCCCACCTCTATCCGATCTTAAAATTTTAATTTTTTTATTTAATTGATTTTCTACTTATAATTTATAGTTCTTAAATATATCAAAAACTTCATCATTAATTTTGATTAAATAAACATAGCAAAATTTTGAAAAATCATCAATAAAAGTAACAAAATATCTCTTACCTCCTTGAGTTAAGTTACCATTTAAATCATAAATATCACTATAAATAAGATCTAATAAATCATTTTGCTTAATATAAATAGATTTAAATGGTTTTTTTAGTTTGTTTTACTTGAAAGTTATTTATATCATTTTTAGATATTAAATCCATATATATCATTCTTTTAATTATTTTGTAGTTTACATGTCCTAATCTTGCATGCCAAATATTAGAAGAAATAATTAATGAAATAGAAGGATTTAAGCAAAACACTTTAGTACTACAAAACAATAAATTTAATTTAAAGAAATCATTACATAAATATCTCGTACCCACAAATGATCCACTTTTGGTTATAATAATCTTATTTGACTCAAAAATAAGATGATAATCATGTTGAACAAGTAGCGAACCATTAATTAAATTTCTCCTAATATTTGACACATACAACACTGAATATAATTTTAAATATTTTTATGAAATCAATTTTATATTAATATTACTTTCTCCAGCCACACTAACTAATGCTCCACATACTTACACTTCCTCTTTAGTGGCGGACCCACATATGTTTAAGGGTGGGTAATTGCCCACCTTGAAATTTTATTCTTGTCTTGCTTACAGGCCTAACACAGTGAGACACAGCAACTCTAATCGCAAGCTTTCTTCGTCTCGCTCTCTCAGTCTCTCTCATTCTCCACATGCCGAGTCAATCAGCTTTGCAACTCACAAGATCTCCTCATCTCATTTTCTCGGTTTCTCCCTTTCTCCACACACCGAGCTAGCCGTCATCGCAACTCACGAGCCCGACATGAAAGAACAGTGGAGAACCTTGAGGTTGCTACACTAATGTGCAAAGTAATGAAAGATTTATTTCTCCTTCACTTTGCATTAAATTTTGCTAAATTTATTTTATGATTTGAGATATCTCCTTCATGAAGGTTGTTCCAGTAGCGCACTTAGCCATTGTAGTTCTTACTTCTTATCATGCTTTACTATATGAATCTGCAGTAAAAAAAACTTTTTTTATAATTTTCTTGATAATAATTTTTCAATACTCAATGCTTCTCTGATTAAGTAGTTCTGATCAAACAATCTATTTCTCCAAGTTTTTGTACTACTTTTTCTTATAATAAGTGATCTTTTTTAAAAAAATTTACTTTTATTTGATGGAAAATTATTGTGGGTGCTTGAAAATATTGAGATAATTAGATGAGTTTTCAAAACTTAAAGAAACTTACTTTGAAATATTCAGCAAAAGATTAAATTTTTATTTATGTATTGCATATGATAGTAGAGATGATTTTTTTTTTCTAAATAGTATAACATAATTACATATTTTATCTGAGAATATAAACTGAATATTTATTACATAAAATATTAATTTTTTAAAAAAAATTATTTTTGCCCACTCTCAAAATAGAAGATGGTTCCGCCCCTGTTCCTCTTGGTGTATCATGGTAGGAAGAAAATCAAGATTTATCAAAACTCATATGTATAGTTGCTCCAGTATCTATCCATCAATCGGTAGAATAATATGAAAAATTAATTTCAAATAATGAGCTAACATACCTTAAAGGAAGAGAATCATTGTCATTAGAAGTTATCATATTAATTTGTGGTTGAAATCGATTTTCTTCAAAGGTCTTGTTATTTTCTTTGGATGTCTTATCTTTTCAATAATAATAAGTCTTTGAAAGATGTTTGATTCTCCCACCTACCCAACATTAAATCTCATTATATTTTTTTATTTTTATTGCTAGACTTGTGTGAAATTTATTTCTTAAACTTCTTATTAAAAATGGTTTGAAATTTTTTCATTTAAAATTATTCTTTTCCATTGGATGGACACATATTTGAGATTCAATTTTAGTGAGAGTTTTATCTTTTTTTCTTCTTATTTTTCTTCTATTATAAGTTCAATAATAATATTGTCAAGAGACATCTTATTTTTATTATGCCTAAGTGTAAATTGATGGTAATTTCTTAATTTTCGATGCAACTATGCTTATAATTATGCCATGTTCTTTTATATTATGAATAATGTCTTGAATTTCATTTAATTTATCTAATATTGTGCGAGAATCACTCATTTTTTTATTAATTGAATGATTTGACCAAATATTTTTCTAGACACACATCTTTATTTTCATATTTTAATTCAAGTGCTTTCCAAACCCCAAAAGAAAATGTTGATGTACAAAATATGTCATAAAGATGATCAGAAAAAATACTAAGAATGCACCCAAGACAAAGAAAATCAATCTCTTATGGAGTTTTTCCTTTTCCTCGCCTTTCATCAGAAAAAAAATAAATATTTTCTCTTTCAGAATCAGGTTTGGATGAAGGAGAATTATATGGAGAATTATATATTGCAAAAATTAATCTTAAACATGTCAGCCAATATATAGCTTTTTTTTTTCATCTTTTAAAATGTGTTCCTATAAATTTTTTAACATCATCATGAACAATATTAGACATATTTTTTTAATTGATGAAAATAATTAAAATAATGAAAATATTTTGATATACTCTAAGATTGTTAGAACTATAAGAAAATAAAATGACAATTAAGAAATAAATTTAACACAACTAAGCAAATAAAAAAATAAAAACAATGAGATTGAAATAGTTTGGAGGGAGGCATGTCGATGACACTATCCTTAGAGTAGATCAAGCCTTGGGTATACCAATTTACGGCTCTCTTTTCTACTCGTGAGATACAACCCGCCCTCTTATCTTAATCGCACGTGTACCACAAGTGATCGACAAAACTTCGAAGTAATCACATATCTCTGATTGTCCAAAAATGAGATGAAGAGAATGACATGAAAATATGTAGTGGAGAAAAGAAGAGATAAAACTCAGATTTTTTTTCATGTCATTCAAGCACACATTATAATCTATTTATAAATGAAAGATAAGAATGAAATATTAAATCACCTAATTATGATTTATAAGAAGGTGTTATTCTAAGTTATAATTTATTAATTTATTTGTATTTATTTATAAGTGTTATATATTAATAATTTTATTATAATAATGTTTTAAGAATAATGTTAAGAATAAATATTTATATAATATATATATATATATATATATATATATATATATATATATATATATAGGAAACTATAGGGAATTTTAATTCATATATATACGCAACATATTATTATTTACATATTTAGATAGAGCTAGTATAAATCTATAGGGTAATTCTGATTGCATTGAGCAAGTTTAATTTCTTATAACTGTTTGCGGATTATTATAAGATTTTGTATACTATGTTTATGTTGTAGTTTTGATGACAATTTGACATTTATACAAATTTATTAGTATGGTGTTTGGTTCCATTGAAGTCTCTTATTATTGGCTTGTTTAGATGATGCCTTGGGATGATTTAAAAGCACATATAGAAGATGGATATTTATGAACAACATAAGTTTCTTGACATGTTCGATCTCTCTTTGAGCATAGATGCTTGGCTTCCAATTTATTAATTTCAGTTTACTACTTCTGCTAAATATATAATTACAAGAGAGAAAACTTAGGTGCTTATGGGATGACTTTCATTTAAAAAATTTTTTTTGATCATTTGTTTGTGTTTTGAATCAAATTAAAATATGCTTGGTTTCTCAAAATATATTCTTCTTAATTTAATGTGGTGACTGTCGTAATCATAGTAGATGACAATGACAGTAGTGATCAATAGTGACTACAGTTGTGGTCAACGTAATGACTAATAATAAATTTATTAGTCGTGGTTGCAAGTTGACTATAATTGACAGTGGCTAGTAATTGATGTTCGCAATTGTTTTAAAATGCTTAAAATGCTCAAAAAAATTTTGAGTGTTTTAAGCTGTGTGATTTATTCTAAAAAATAATAAAACATTTAAAAATAACAACTAAATATATCCTTAAAAATAATATAAAATAAAATTTATTTCAAATAGTTCCTTGATTTTTTGGTGAGCTTAAAAGTTATGCAACCTAGCTTTTAGAAGACATAATTAGCTTATGACGATGGGCTACAAAAGTGAAAAAGCATCACTCTCGACCTTCTAATCAAACTTTATTTAATAAACGTTTCACAAAAATTCACGTTAAAAAACAAGTACTGAATTGTCAACTGTCAAGCTAGTTACAAGACGTTCCTGTTAGGAGAACTATAAATTTGAGAGAAAACTCTAACATATTGTCGTTTTCTTTTAAGGATAATATCGAAATAGATAGTAGCATAATTCATCAACAAGCCCTACTTATTTAAAATTAATAATTTAATATTTTTGTTATTAATTTCTTTTGCATCAGAATGCAATTTTTGATGAGGATTTTATAGGTGGGTTGAAACTAATCAAAAATCAATTGAAATTTTCTATTTCTGATATGTCCTTAAGAAAATTATTTGTACAAATACAAATCTCAATGTATGTGTGATTAAATATCTCACAAAATCAAAATCGCAGTCCTTTAAATTTTACTTTTGGCAATCATATAGTCAATTATCTCGATTAGGCAAACTCAATAGTGTCAAAAGTACCAAGTCCAAATGATCCCGTGATCGCACTTAATCATAGTTGGAATTTTGGTATATTATTTAGGTCCTTAAATAACTAGGCATGCTCATAATCAACTCAAATATATCAATAAGATAAATGCATGTAATGAGCCAAAGATCTCTTAATCCTGACTTCATTTGGACACCTAAATACTTAAAATATATCTCATGATTGAAGAGATAATTTTGAACCATCCGGCAGAGTGATTTGAATTTTTTGTATATTAGTAGTGAATGAACTCTCAAAATCTATAAAGAGGCCTCTATTTTTCACATGGAAGGATTGAAGTTAGAGATTAAAGTGAGCTCCGAAGCTTGAAAATTTCAAAGCACCATCAGACATCATCTAAGCATCACCCGACCATCTTCATCAGTCCACCGTCCAACCATTATCACCAAATTGTCTTCCAGTCACTGTTGTTGAATTGCTAGCTACTTCGTCGGACTACTATTTGACGGGTCCACCACCTAACAATCATCATCAGACTATCGCTCGCCACTTTCATCAGACCACTGCAGAGCTACCATCGTTAAATCATTGTCTGACCATCGCTATCCTACCACAATCACTAGTTCACCACCTAGCCAAAGTCTATAAATAAGCCCTCATTTTTCACATAAATGGGGACCTAAGATAAAAATTGAAGAGAGCTCTAAAGCTTGATGAATCTCATAGAACCACCACACAACAGTATGACCACTACCACCAATTCACCACCCAACCACCTTTACCAGTCCACCACCCAACTGCTATCTATAGACCATCGCCCGACAACTATCTAAACTATCTCTGAGCCACCTTTGATGGAGTACTATCACTGGACAATTTCTTGGCCATCTTCGTCGAACTACCATCCAATTGTTGTCACTGATCCATAGCCTAATCATTGTTACCAATCCACCTCCCAACTATCTTCAACAATCCACCAACCATTGCTTTCCATCTCCCAAACATTGTCACCAGACTATTGCTTGACCACCATTGCTAGTCCACCTATGGCTATCATCACAAGATTTTTGTCGATCACCATTGATGGACCATTATAGTCCAATCACAATCATAAGATGTCGCCCGATCACTATCTTTAGACTTCCTCTCGACCACACTTATTGAAACATCATCACTCATCTGTTATCTTCGATTCGCTACATGAAAATCATCACTGGATCATCGCTTGACCATCATTGCAAGGCCATCGCCTGATCATGGTTGTCAATTTGCTATTTGATCATCATCGTCAGATTGTCACCCAACAATGATCATAGTGCCCAACTATAGTATCTTGATCTTTGTCATCTAGTAACACCATTACCTACTAATTTTAATATTCACAATCACTAATGATGTTGATACCAACTAACCTTATAAGGCTTATGTTAAGCCGCCAACTCATCCCATCACCTATATTGGAGTCCATCTTATATAATTTTGAATGTTTTATTAGATCAACAGTGTTTCTAATTATGAGAAAAGACGTCATTTATAACAGTCAATAGACATTAGTGGAATTATTATAATTGGGATAATCCATTTAATAAATTTAATAACTCTAGTTTTGATAACAAAAAACATAAATTAATTCATATTATTAATTTATTTAAGGTTAGTACAAGAGTCAGCTCACTTATTTCTAATTCATACTTCAAGTTCAAAACATTTATTTTATTTTATTAAGTCATAAATTTGATGTATTTATGGTATTGGGAATATTGAGAGGACAACTACACACTCATAACTTAAGTTAATTAAATAATGTAATAAGCATTATTAAAAAAAATCAAAACATATCATATAGGACAATCAAGTTCAATTTAATTCAAATTGTCAAGGAAGATAAGAGATTATCTAGTTAATAAAATTGATCTTACAATTATATCATATGATATGTAACAATTTAAAATTAATTATAGAAAATTTTATTTAGAAAACCATGCAGATCTTGGTAGTTCTTATTTAGGCAATCAAATATGTCTTTAAGGGACAAATATATTATCTCAAAATATAAACATATTACTCTATAATGAATTCAATTACTTAATAAAGATTTCTAAGGCTGATGGGTCTTCGATGTACTAAAGATTTTTCTCCTGAACTACAAGAAAAAGTAGAACATATTTTATTTTAATGTAAGGTTTTTCCTTATAGGGGCAAGCCCCTATAGTTAATTACATCTTTGAAGAAAGTGAATTCCTCCAAAGAATACTCTTGATTAAAGAAACTGATCTTTATCTCTATGATTTCAAAGCTTGTCTTAAGAAGATAGTTAATTTGAAAATTCAAAAGGAAATGCTTCAAGGAGGAAGCATTTTTTTGGAAATCAAACGAGAATAAGCAGGAAATGCTTTTAGACACTAGGAAGCGCAGCAAGCATTTCAACTATCCTACTATTGGGCTTTACCTTTTTGAAATTGAAGTTATTGAAATTATGAGTTGACATTTTATTAGAAGTTTAAAACTTAGATTATGGCAAAGACAAACTAGAAATGGCTAGAGTTGGAGTTGAAAACTTATTCCAATAGGATGTTCCAGAACTTAAGTCTCTAACATAAGTTAGGAGTTCAATGCAATCTAATTTTATGAATTTGAGAATTATAGGTTTTTCTTCTCACTCAAAAAAATATACTTAACTCTGACTTACTTTTTTGCATAGGGGTTGCCTAACACCACCTATTTTCATGAGTCGATCTTATGCAAAATGGCTAGTTTTATATATCTAGGAAAGGAAACTAAGAGCATAAACTAACCCCTAACCCTAAGATAATAACTGACGTGTTATACATCTAACTAATGCAATAATTTATTATTTTTTTATGTATTTTGACTCACAATTTTATTTAAGGCTTTATGCCAAAAAGAGTTGCACTTAGAAAAGGTCATGGCCAAATCAATAATAAAAAAGAGTGATCATCCCCCACAGTCGATGGTCTCTTATGTGCAATAGGTCACCCAATTCAAGAAAAAGAAGAATATGCTAACATGGTTCACAAATCTAATTATTTCTTGTTGTTTAGTTGTTGATGCCTAGGACTTTATTTAAAGTAAGATTATAAATTATTTATTTATATTTGAGTTGAATTAAGTTAATGGGGTAG
The DNA here is from genome assembly GCA_021442155.1 of Cymbidium sinense. Lineage (NCBI taxonomy): Eukaryota > Viridiplantae > Streptophyta > Magnoliopsida > Asparagales > Orchidaceae > Cymbidium > Cymbidium sinense. Next base: position 91,110,417 of record CM038224.1, read on the forward strand.
AAATTTTGATTTTTCTAATACTAATGTATTTCATTCAACACATAGACATAGAAGAAGAAACCTATAAAAGGAAAACGGTTCTATTGAGCACCCAAAATAAATTAAGCTAAATTTAATTAAATAAAACAAGCCAGTGCGGGTGGATTTTGCTATGAAGCCTAGAAAATAAAAAATGGGTAGCTGAACTCTTCCCTTATACAACCCAATCTAGAACTAAAAGTTTGATTTATGGGGTCTTCATTAACTTCATGATTGTCTCCTTCTTTAGAGACCTCCTTAGGCTCCACCGGAGACCATCCAAGAGGTACAATTAGCTCATGTTAATCATAAATCTCATAGATCATAACCTAATTCTAGGCTCAAATTATATTTTAAAATTCTAAAATAAACCCCAGATTAGGAAAACATACAACACACTAATAGTATATATTTCAAATAATATCAAGCCCCACATGTCCTATTGGGTTATTCTTATAGACTTAAGTAGCACATTCAATTAAACAACATTTATTTTATTTTATGACAGTGGTCTTTTTAAGCATAGCCCCCTGCAGAAAACAATGTTAGCTTAAAAAGAGCGCCCCAACATGCAGACTAATGATCAAACAATCATAGTCATCTAGTCTAAAATAGTACATCATAAAATAAAATAAAATAAAAACACCACATCACATCACAAATCACCACAGTTCATCAGCCTAACTTGAGTCTAGAGTTGGTAACTTAACAATCTAGTGTATGAAAGAGAGGCTTGTGTAGTGTGACTGCATTATATTTTTTTTAGATACAAATTTTAATTTAAATTCAGAGTTTGTTCAATTTTACCATTGGATGATTTCAATTTAAGTGATTTAATTGATTTTGGATTCTATTTCTTTTTTAAGTTTTTTTTTTTGGTTTTTTTTAACAAAGTTGAATTTAGGTTTTAAATGATGAAGAATAAAATATATTCTACTTTGGGCAGAATCTATTTTATTCATCATTCTAATCATAGTAGAATGGAATCCCCACCCTAAGATGAAAATCCATTCTAAGGGTTAAACTAAGAATTTGTGTATCTTAATTAACCAATTTGAATTTATTTGAATGATTTAATTGAATTAGATTTAATTTTATTAATGTTTATTTGATTTTATTTGAATTGAATTCCAAAGTTTGAATTAGTTTAACTACGGGTTTTTATTATTGATATTGACTTTAAATTTATTGGGTTTTAGTTTGGTTTAATTCAATCTAAATAGTTCAATTCATGTTTAATTATTTCCTTTGAATTAATATTTAATTCATTTCATAGGTTTCATTTTATTGGGATTTATGTGATTTATGTTGGTTAGCTAATTTTAAATATTGTTTGAATTTGATAATTCTATCTTTTCATATAAGTTTGGTTTGAATTGGTTAATATGTTTTAATTTAATTAACTTATGATTTGATTAAAATTTAAAGTGGTCTTTTATTTAAATTCTAATTAAGATTTTGATCATTTAATTTATTAAATTTGGTTATTGGACTTGTATGTTGATTATTTAGTCTAATTAAATTGATCCTTTCTTTTAAATTAATTGATTTGTTTTGTTTGTTCAAGCTTTATGTTGATTGATTTATTTTGATGTTTAAAATTGATAGTAATTGAATACGATTTAATGGCCTGAAGTTTATATTTAATACTATGCATATTATATTTGATTATGATTTACTTATTTATTAGTTTGCTTAGATTAAATAGATTAATTATTTGCTTTGATTTCAATTAAATTTGATTGTTTGTAACTGAAGTTTTATTTAATTTGATTCATTTGTTTTTTTTCTTTTTGTTTTTTTAGGAAACCCCATATAGGGGAATTTTATTGCTCATAAAAAAAAGGTTACAGAATCCTTAAAAGGGGTTAAACTTTGATTCTACCGCTCAAAGAGCTACAATCTGTCTAAAGAGTAAAACCCCTATCTAAGTACAACTCACACAGCAAAAGTAAAGACAATATCCCAAATAAAGATTAATACCCATAGGCACCAAATGTATGTCCGCCAACGGCAGTAGGAGGAGGGATGGTGGGATTTTCCATCCAAAAGAAAATGTCTGTTTGAAACCTGCATAAAAGGGAAAGAACTCTGCTAACAAAACTAGAAAGCGTTAGTACCCATAACATAGGCGTTAGATATAGTAGGTAACCTGAACTTGAAATATGATAGGATAATTTTAACAGGGGCAGCAAACAATCCGCACTAGTTTGGGGCAACCACATACATAAACATCCTGTAAGGAGATACAAAACAAATGCTATTACCATCCAAATAGAGGAAGTAATTTGCCACCCATCGAAGAAAACAAACCTGTGAAAACATTCTATCTAAAGGAAAAACATACAGCTCACCAAAATGGTATGACCATTTATCAGAGCAATACCAGTGTCCACTAAATGAAGCAAAAATCACCTTCCTTTATCAGCATCTGTGCTCATATATCGACAACTGCTATTCAATAAGTAATCCATACTAAAGGAGATATGACAAATGTGAATCCTCCAATAGCCCATTTCTCCATATAGCCCAACATATTTCCAATAAATAATCCATACAGCAAGCAGCCTCAAAATCCCAACAGAAAGGAAACTATATATGGCACCAAGGAGACATATATTACCAACATCTATCAATATAAAACCACACCAAACCACCAAAGGTCCATAATAAACAAGAAGGAGCAAAAAAGGAAACGAACAAATAAAAACCTAGAACAAAGGAAACAGCCCAGTCCCACAATGAAAAATGCAACAACCCCAACATCAGATATTCAAAACAGTAAAACAGCAACATTCGGATTAAACCATAAAATGAGGGAATATTTTCTCGCTAGAAAAGAAAAACAAAATGCTAAGATATTCAAGTAACTTAGATGAAAATCATTGCCGCAGTTAGTCATATCAACCAATTCAGCCTTATGAGTCATTCCCATCAACTGCATAGGACTATAGATTATAAGCACAATATACATAAAAGGATAAAGAATTTCCTCATAACCCATCAGCAAATTCTTCTAAACCGCTTCCTGATATATGGCTCCCAAAAACCAATAAAAGGATAAAGAATTTCCTCATAATTTGATTCATTTGTTATGTTAATTAGGATTTGGTTAATGTCTTTAATTAATAGTTCATGTTTAATTTGATTATTATACTTATATATTTAACGGTTAGTTAATTCATCTTATTCAAATAAATTGAATTAGATCTAACTTGGTTATATATTGAATTGATTTAAGTTCACTTAATATGATTTGATTTTATTTGATTAGCATTCAATGATTGGCCAAGATGATTTTGATTTATGATCAATTTAATTTAAAGTTTAATGATTAATCAAAGTTCAATTTAGTTTGGCTTATTGAATTAAAGTGATTTTATATGATTGAGATTCAATGTTTAATGAAGAGTTAATCAAGTTAGTTTGATTTAGATAGTTAACTAAGTTGATTGGATATTCATGATTAACTTAGTTGCATTATTTATTTGTTTAAATTTTGGTTTAATTAGATTTCTTAATTTCATCATGAATAACATGATTAAAATATGACTAATAATTAATTTTGGTTTACTTAATGTAATTGGAGTTTGATTAATAATTATCTTAGTTTATCTTATCTAAATTAAATTTTTCATATTAAGTTCAATTTAAGTATTTGGTTGATTTAATTAAATTAAGAATTATTAAGGTTATATGTGATTAACTTGATTGCGTGATTGACATGGCTAAGGGATTTGATTAAATTATAAATTAGTCAATGATTTAATTAACCATGATTATTTTGATTAAAACTTAAAAATGAGTTTAATTAAGTGCTTGATTTATGTTAAGTTTGATTTAAATATTAGCTTTGATATGAATTATTTAATTTAATTTAATTCAATTCAATGATTCATTAATTTATTTTAAAATTTCATTATCAAATTGATTAAGGTTTGATATTAATTAAAAGATGATGAGTTAATTATATTTAATTTGATTAATTAATATGATTAATATTAAATTGATAATTAATTAAGCCTTTATCTTATGAAATGATTGATTTTATTAAAAGTTTAATCAAGAAAATTTAATTTATTTGACTAAGTGATTATTTAGTTTCTTTATCATTTACTTAATCAGATAATTATGTAATTTAAGAGTTGAATAATTATTGATTAAATTAATTATTATTACTTTGATTCGATAGTTCAATAGTACATTTGATCAAGGTTGAGTTAATGGAATTGAACTTTAATTGAATGATTAACAAATTTGTTGATTTAGAATTTGATTTGATAATTAGCTAAATTTACTTTCATTAAAGGTTAGCTAAGTGATTCATTTGATATTTTAAAACTTAATTACTGCATAAATCAAATATAATTGATTATGCATTAATTTTGATTAATTAAATCAATTAAGAATTAATTTAATGATTTAATTTAGTTATTTAATTTAAATTGGAATTTAATTTAACTTGGTTTGATCAAATTAATTTTATTGATATTTTAATTAATGATTGATGGTTTAAATTGATTTGGCAAAGTTTAATCTAAGACTCAATTAACACCTAGTTGGGTTCCATATAATCAATTCAATTAAATTTATGTTTAACTAGGCTTAAGTTAAGTTTAGTTTAACTTTAAGTTGCATTTTTTCAATTCAATTTGGAGTTTGATTTAATGAGGGTTTAAATCTTAGTTTATCTATAATTTCTGACTTGATATTTAATTTATCATATATTTTTTAGATTCAATTCCAATAAATTCAATTAATCTTGATTTTAATGATCTATTGAATTCTAACTGTATGATTTCAAGGCTTATCAAGTCCCAAGAGATTATAATATTTATTTTTAAGGTTTTCTCATGATAATTAAAGTGTTTTAAACTAGTTTGACAATATTTTTTAATTTTTTTAACTTTAATTAATTATTTAATGAAACAAGGCATTTGAACTTCAAAATTCAATAATTTCTTATCAATATACCATTTTAGTTTGAAATATTTATGGTAGGTAGATTTTAACATCAATTTAAATCCCTAAAAATTTTAGATTAATTTTATCAATATTTTATGATTAATTAAAAAAATTAATTTCATTCAAACTCAAGTTAAACCAAAAATATCTAATAAAAGTTGAGGAATTTGGGTTCATTAGATTTCTCTTGAAAAGAAGAATCCAATCGGCCCTTATTTATAATTTTTCATTGGGTATTTTATTTTCTATAATTTTTTAAAATTTTAGGTATTTTTTATCGATTTAATTAATTTAGAAATTTTGAATTTTCTATTTAACCAGATAGCGCTGACTGGGCTTACCTTTCTATGTTTCAACCTTGGATTAGTCCACGCAATGCCATGTGGATGCCACATAGGAAGGGCGAGAGAATGTGGAATTAATTGGGACCGTCGATCTATCTTCTTTTAGAGATTTTCAATTATTGGCCTGGCTAGATTAGAGCCATTTGTTCCAAACAAAAGGAATGGGTGGTGATGATTTCGTCCTTAAGGTCCCGTCGAAGAACCAAGAATTGTCCACCTTTGGACGATGATTTTTGATGATCTAAGCTACCATTCTTAATGTTTTAATTTCAAAATGATCATGAATTAATTTGCAATGAATCCACGCGGCTTCATCTCCACCAAAATAAATTCACTTTACAAATGACTAAGCCACATGTGAAGTGGTAACGAGTTTAAGGGAGTACCTCACCGAAGCGATGTCTTGTGATTTTGTCGATTCTAAAACCTTCCTTTGGTTGAGGTGAAGCTCCAATGAGGTGGAATCAAGTTGTCTCCCCACCAGTTTCCATGGACACCATTGCTCTGCCCTTGCCATCGACCTTGGTCATTTTTCAGCTTGTCGGTGGTGTGCCCTTGGGTGAGAACTCGATCGACTTCGCCTTCACCCCTAGAATGTGTAGGAAGCTTCAATTTTGGGGGAGAATTGGTCCTCCCCCATTTCCATGTTTGGAAGATTCATTTTCCCCCAACTATGGCCGAATGCTCAGACCTAGAGACTGAAGTGGTGATCTTCTTCCTCTACTTTGAGGAGCTCAGTTTTCCTTGTTTTAAAGGCTAGTTGTGAGCCTTCATTATTGGAGGTGGTGGTGGCATGCCAACCAATTCCTTCCACTTATATTTCAATGGTCAAACAACTCAAGCTATCATCAAGACGTCAAAGGGGAGTGATGGGTGATCACCTTCTCCATGTGATGGTCATGTGCAAAGAGATGAGAATTTGATTGTCCTTGACTTTTGTGGCCATTCCAATCATCCCTTCCCTGCAATTGAGGACTCCTCCTTCCAATAATGTTTTCATGCTTTGTTTGACATTTATGCATTAGATTGTGATGAGGTTGAGTAATGTATATCATAACCATTAGCTAAAAACCTAACTGATCGACGACACACTCAATGAGAGGCCCAAAATGAACGTGAAGCCTAAATTGTAAATGAAGCAACAAAGTGTGCATTCATTCATACGTCATTTGATGACAAGCACAAGATAAAAGGAACCCAATATAAACTGAAAGGCCATGAGGAGAGAGAAAGTTAGAATATGAGAGGAAGCAACCAGAGATAAGTGTAAGCCTAAATTCGTCATTCAAATAACTAGTTGTATAAAATTTTGAAATAATTTTATATTAAACGTACGATATATAGCAGTATGATCAATATTAAAGAATAAAAAATATTTATAGCATAACTTTTGCATAATGAATATTCTATGAAAAGAATATTCAATCACTCAACTCAACTATCCGAGGGATTATGCATCAGTAAGTCGTAAGGAAAGATTATATTATTTGTAGAGTTCAAATTATCGGGATTATTATGGATGTACTATATATTACTGTGTACACAAGAGAATATTTGTTGTGTACACAATAATCCACAACAATCCCGATGGTCTGATGTAATAATTTGTTCTATCACCAAATAAGTTGTATAACTAAATATTTGAAAGGTCAAATTCAAATTGGCACCATATAAGAAAAATCAAATTCAAGTCAGAATAATTCAAATTTTTACTCAACTCATGAGATAACTTGACTAATCAATCTATTTATTTTCCAAATAGATAGTGTCCACTGATTAAAAGGTGAATGTGTTTTCATCAATTCAACTAGATTCATATATTCCTATATAATTCATAAGAAGATTTCCATAATTAAAGAGGCTTTATTGAGCTACATATAAAGCTAAATTGTTTTAGATTTTTTTTGACTAGTTATATATCAAGTATTAGCTCAAATCTATAAGGGTCAAATTGTTAAAATATATTAAAGTACAAAATTCTTTAGTCTGATTCTTTCAGTCAATAAATCTTATAACTTCTCTCCCTACAAATCATTTTATCTTTTTAATTCCTTTCTGTCACTATACACTACATTGCTTGAGTATGATACTTAAATAGCTCAAATTCACCTTTCAAAAAAAAAAAAAAAATAGCTCAAATTCAACACTAGTATCTAAGAATATGTATAAATAGAAAATGTCTCACTTATAGATGAATTGATAATGAAGTTTACATCAACATTAAATATGATAACAATCATGTTTTAAGAAAAAAAACATGTCCAATACATCCTAAAAAATAATTAGTTCTTTTCTTAACAAACAAGGAATTATTTTTTAAGAATAAGTAAACCCATTAAAACTCAATTTATATATAGAATATATTGAGAGTGTTTGATATTACCAAGGAATTATATGTATTCAACAATCCTTATATTGTGACAAAAAATGCCTAATAATAACTTAACTTCAAACTACAAAATTTATAAAAAGCTACCTAAGATTCCAAAACCTCAACATGAAAGTTGTAGAATTTTTTATTACCTTTCCAACGATACTAACCACGTAGAAATCTGACATCTGATGAGCCTGATATGGCCAAAAAATGAAAGCTATTAAGTTGATTTTTTTTAAAAAAAATCATTTTGCGCCAGTCGCCCGTTGACTGGGCGACTGGGGCTATTTTTAAATTTTTTTAAACAAGTTAATTAGCTAATTTCATTATTAATTAGAGCTAATTTAAAAATTAAGCCCATACTTACTTGGGCAGCCGACGTCGCGCGTGATTTCGGCATCCCTGTTGTTCATTATTGGATCCAACCAGCCTCCGTCTTTGCCATCTGCTACCACTACTTTCACGGCCACCCAGGCTTCTCTTTCATCTTTATCGAAGAGAAAGACTTGTTTGACTTCATAGAACTACTCGGTTTACCTCCTCTTCGAATGGAGAAAATATTACGTTCGGAGTCCGCACTTAGCTTTACGTGCGGACTCCAATCCATGGCCGACGCGTGTCCAATATTTTTTTCCCCGATTTAGTGCTTTATGGAGCAGTAACTGGATGGACAACGGTGTAAAGGGATGGCATATTCACGATGCCGTTTACACTTCCCCTGGCCCGACCTGGCCCGTAAGCGTTGTTGGAATGCGCGGGAGGAATTTAAAAGAAATATATAAATAGATTTAGGGTTTAGGGTGTATTTTTTTTCAGGTAAACTGAGTTCAAAAGAGAAATAGAAAATCTCATTTCTTTTTTACAAAAGAACCATGAAGATGGAGAACGTTGAGGAAATAACGATCAATTTAGCTGAGGATGTATTAAATAAAAATTCATAAGTAATATTTCTCATGCAATTTTTCTACGGTTTATTAGTGATATTCGTGGTCTCTTTGAAGAGAATATGTTCATTACATTCCATTAGAAGCAATTTGGATGCCTTTTTGTTGAATTTTTATTTTTTAGTGTTATTTTGTTTACACTCTCCTACCTTTAGAGGTACAGCATTTAGGACTTCTAGTTTATTTTGCTGTTCTTGAGATTATATTTAGGCATTCTGGAAGTAATTTGATGGCTACTGATGATTATTTTTTGTATCTTGTACCTCTCCATACAAAAGCATTTAGGGACTTCTTTTTCTAGTTTATTTTGCCTATTTCTTTTGATTATGTTTATTACATTCTAATGAAAGTAATTTGATGGCTGTTTGGATGATTTATGGATGGTTTTTTTGCATCTGTACTCTCTGTACCTCTCTAGAGGGTATAGAGCATTTAGGGACTTCTTTTTCCAATTTATTTTGCCTGCTTCTTTAGATTTTGTTCATTACATTCTAATGGAAGGAATTTATAGGCTGTTAGGATGGTTTCTGAGGGTTGTTTTGACATCTGTACTCTTTGTACCTCTCTTGAGGGTAAAGATCATTTAGGGCCTACTTTTTTCAATTTATCTTGCATTCTTCTTGAGATTATATTTAGGGTATTCCAATGGAAGCAACTGAGGTCTTTTAGATGGGGTATTTTACATCACTCTATACCTCTCTTGTGGGTACATATCATTTAGGACTAATTTTTTCCAGTTTATTTTGCCTGGTTCTTGAATTATGTTCATTACATACCAATGGAAGCATTTGGAGGCTGTTTGGATGGCTTCTGTGGAGTTTTTTTTGCATCTGTACTCTTTGTACCTCTCTTGAGAGTACAGATCATTTATGATCTTTTTTCATAGTTTCTTTGGCCTAGTTTATGTTTAGGGGCATTCCAATGGAATGAAGGCTATTTGGATGGTATTTTGATCACGTACTCTATGTACCTCTCTCAAGAGTACAGATCATTTAGGGCCTTTTTTCCAGTTTATTTTGCCTGTTTATTGAGTTTATGTTTATGGCATTCCAATGGAAGTAATTTGATGGCTACTTGGATGATTTTTGTGTATTTTTTTACATCTGTGTACTCTCTCTGGAGAGTTTAGAGCATTTAGGGACTTCTTTTTCCAGTTTATTTTGCTTGTTTCTTGAGATTATATTCATTACATTCCAATGGAAGCAATTTGATGGCTGCTTGGATGATTTATAGGTGGTTTTTTACATCTGTATTCTATTACATATTTTTGTATCTGTTTGGCCAGATGAATGTAGTCAATGAGCTGTGCGATGACGAAGTCGTGATGTCTAATGACCAAAATTTGGGAAAACTCCTTGGCACCACTGTTCAGAATGAAACGGAGGCGTATGCATTGTACTATGATTATGCACATCAAATTGGCTTCGGTTCTAAGGAAGGACCATACTATAAACTCAAGAAATTGAAATCAAAAGATTTTCTATGTGCAAAAGTTGGTCGGAAGAAGTCTGCCAGTCTAAATGGCTTAACAAAATTCTAGAAAGTTGATACAAGAACTGGTTGTCCGGCCATGATTAGATTCTCTGTTGATTTGGAGGGGAATTGGGCGATTAAAAAATATGCAGAAAGTCATAATCATTCTTTGGCAGAGCCTACTGACCTACATCTTCTTAGACCACACAGATGTATTAGCGATGAGAAGGCGTCCATGTTGAAGACGACAATGATTAGAGCAACCGATGCATTCATTATCTAACTAAGGAAGATAAAGAATATTAAAAAGAGATGCTTTCAATTTTATTGAGAAGAGAAAGATCGAGGGCTGAATGGTGAATGCATAATACTTGTTTAAGGAAAGGCAACCAGCAGATGGGATCTTTGCATGGGATGTACAAGTTGATGAGTCGGATTGTTTAGTAAGTTTTTTTTGGAGCAATGGCATGTCTAGGATAGAATATGATTATTTTGGGGATATGATAATTTTGATACAATATAATCTTGTTTGTGCTCCTCTTGTTGGAGTGAATCATCAGGCAAAATATATTATTTGGAGTAGCCTTTTTTATAAGAGACAATTGAGTCATTCTCAAATATTTCTTCTTGATGAGTGAGTATGACATCCTATAACAATATTCACCGCGATCAGAGCTACCAAAATTGTATTGCCACATACTTATCATAGGTTGTGCCAATGGCATATTTCAAAGAAAGCTCCTTGCAAGGTTTATTGATTTAATAGTAATAAGAGAGTACAAGGGCTATTTTATATATGCATGAGTAAGTGTGACTCAGAGGAAGAGTTTGAAGAAGCTTGGTCTACCATGCTAGAAGAAGGCAATTTGCATGATCATGCTTGGCTGTCTGAGCTTTATAAGATTAGATCCAAGTGGTCCACTGCATTCAGCAAGGACTCATTTTGCATGGGCATCTTGTCAACGCAACATAGTGAGTCTACGAATAACATATGTCACGGAATATCTAAACCAACAAGTTCGCTCATAGAATGTTTCTTGGGGTTGGAAAAGGTTATGGAGATATGGCACCGGAATGAACATGGTGAAGACTTCAAGTGTAGCCAGTCATCGATTGTTCCTGTTGTTAAGACCAGTCCAATTCTAAAACAAGCTGCTATGTTTTATAAAAGAAAGGTTTATACTATGTTTGAGGAGGAATTTTTGCATGGAGTTGGAGGCCTATCAGTAACTAAGTCAGATGACAGCACCATGAAGTATTTGGTGAGAAACTTAGAGAATAAAAATACATCCAAAACATGGATTGTGCATTTCGATAGGACTACTCTAGAAGTAACTTGTACTTGCAAAAAATTTGAAATGATGGGATTACTTTGTGCCCACTATATCAGAGTTCTTAGTCAGGAAGATGTTGTGCACATTCCGGACAAGTATCTTCTCATGTGATGGTCTACCAGAGCAAAGAGGGATATTTACAATGATAGTGCATACAAAAAATTAAGAGATGTGGAAAGCATGGATGGAAATTCTACTGACATTATTTTTCGGAATCACATAAGTCGATATGCATATCAAATAAGCGTCAGGGCATAGGGAAATAAGAGGGCTGAGGACTATATGCTTGGATCCTTAAAAAAACTATATGATGATGTTGACTCTATAATAAGTGAGAATTACTAATAGGCGTTAAGAAGAAGAAGTCAATCACAATGCAGACAAGAGAAAAGACATCTTAAAGGATCCAGTTAAGCAACGCAAGGGTGTTTCCAACTCAAGGGATATTGGGAGAGATCCAAGAAAGCCAAGAGTAATTTTCTATTTGCGCATTAGTTTTTAGTATTTTAAATATTTCTGTTAATCTTCAAACCCTTTTACTTTTGTTATTGCAGAAACAAATGGAAGCAATCTTGAGGCTGTTTGGATAGTTTCTGGGGGGTATTTTGCATCTGTACTCTCTATACCTATCTCGAGGGTACAGAACATTTAGACACTTCTTTTTCTAGTTTATTTTGCCTGTTTCTTGAGATTATATTTAGGGCATTCCAATGGAAGCAATCTAGAGGCTATTTGGATGGTTTCTCGGGGGTTATTTTGCATCTGTACTCTCTGTACCTCTCTTGAGGGTATAGATAATTTAGGGCTGACTTTTTCTAGTTTATTTTTCCTGGTTCTTGAGATTATGTTCATTACATTCCAATGGAAGTAATTTGAAAGCTGCTTGGATGGTTTATTGGGGATATTTTGCATCTGTACTCTCTATACCTCTCCTGAGGGTACAGATCATTTATGGCATTTTTTCCAGTTTATTTTACCTGATTCTAGAGATAATGTTTAGGGCATTCCAATGGAAGTAATTTGAAATGGTTTATGGGGTATTTTGGTATTCCATTCTGCACCTCTCTCAAGGTACAGATCATTTATGGCTATTTTTCCAGTTTATTTTGCCTGTTTATTGAGATTATGTTTAGGGCATTCCAATGGAAGCAATTTGAAAGCTACTTGGATGGTTTATTGGGGGTATTTTGCATCTCTGTACCTCTTTGGAGGGTACTGAGCATTTAGGGACTTCTTTTTTCAGTTTATTTTGCCTGTTTCTTGAGATTATGTTTAGGGTATTCTAATGGAAGTAATTTGAAGGCTGTTTGGATGGTATCGGATGGGTGTTTTGCATCTATACCTCTCCTGAGAGAGTACAAATCATTTATGGTGACAATATCTGTAAAGTATACATATGTATAACTAACGCATAAGTTAACCTAAATCTATTTGTATTAAATCAGATATCTATAAGGAAGGATAGCTAGAATTAAATTTTTATTAGTATTAAGTTAGTTGGCAAATTTAATCTCATAATGTGGTGGCAAATTTAAAAAGTCTCTTAATCTATTGTATTTACACTATTCATTAATTGAAAATAATTATTATATAATTAAGTGTTATAAGTTATCTCTTTCGCAGGCCATTATAGTTATAAAAGAATTAAATTTTTCATATTGTAATGAGACAAAAAATACTATTTTTTATAATAGATTAACTTATTTTGTTTGGGTTTCATCTAAATAAATAGACAAGTCAGTATGATAAGGTTCAAGTTAATATTGAACCTCATTTCACTCGAGCATGAGCATATTAAGAATACATTTGAGTTAATTTTTTTAGCTGCTATATTTTCAAAATAAAAAAATAGCTAACAACAATCATAATCATATTTAACTATTAATATTTTAAATATTTAAAAAAAATCATGATAAAAAGTTACTTTGAAAAATTAAAACTGTTAAAATATCATGATTTTATAATCAAAATGTACTTACACCAACCATAATAATTTTACAATCAATATTTAAAAAAAAAAAGATAATCACCCCAAACAAACCCTAAATCAGCCGAGAAACTACATGAAAAGCCTGCTCATAACAATCTGCTGCAACCAACACGACACACAATGAACGAATTATAGTTGACCATACCATTAATCAGTTCTAAGGTGATAAAATGGCCAGTAATCTATAATTTAATTTTATGCATTAATTTTATGCATTCTGCTGCATAACATTTATTTTATGCATTATGCTACATTAATTTTGTACATTCTGCTCATAAAAAAATGACCATACTATAAAAAATGATTTTAAATGCAGATTTCTTTCAAGAATATAGCCCCCAAAAAACCAAATCCATAAGATAAAAAGATGATACCATAAAATAAATAATAATAATAATAATAAAGAAATTAAACTATATGAAATGAGAGAAAAGAAGTAACAAAAAGCAGAGTAAAATATCATCCCAGATCCATAAACAATCCATTCACTTCAACAAAAATAGCTAAGTCTTCGAAGCCACCAAACCAATGCATTATACAAAATCCTATATCAAACTAAATCCTATAGTTCTCAGATTAGATTTTTCAGTCCCAAATAAAATATAGCGTAAGTGAACTCAGCCCTAAATATATTCATCTTCTTGGGCCAGTCATGGTGGTCATTTGGAGTTTATGATCGCCTCCATGTACTTGTAGGTAAACATCCCGCCAACATCAGTATTTGACTACACCACCATTTTGATTGGCCATTTTCGGATCGCCGCAAAAGACACATGTTCAACAAGTAATTTGATCGAATAGCCGTAACATAATCTCAATAAGTTAAAAAAAAATAGTTAAGAGGAACCCAATTTGAAAACTGTTCTTACAATCTCAGGAAGAATGCTCTTATGGGTTGGTTTGGGTAATGAGTCATAAAAAAATACCCCGACTTAATATGTTTAACCGTGAGTGGGTTAATTTTCTATAACCGGTAAGAGATTAACTCACCGCCATGACATCTTTGGATGAACATTTTGCTTTTCCGCCTTTTAGTACCTGCATAACTATGGAGGAAAAGAAGAGAACGATTATAGATTCTAATTTTTATCTAAGTAAACAAGAATTGAATCTTAAAACCTAACATTCCTGTGGGGTAACATACCCAATGCAAGCATGAAATGTACAAATATGGGACATACAGCCCCAGACAGAGCGAATACTTCTTGGCCTGTAAGAAGGCGAAGGCATCAATCTATGCATCTAAGAGATATTGACCGAACTCATCAATCGCTCGCAATAATGATATTCCCAGTGAATATCGCAAGTGATAAATATTTTAAAGTGATCTTAAACGAATAGGTTATTTTATGTATGAAGGAGCTGATTAAGGATTGACTTACTTGTCCTCAAATCGGAAGCATGACGTGTCAATAAGATCGAGCATCGACTTAGGCAAAATAGCTCTGGATGAGAACCCAACAACATGAAGTACCTCTGATGGCTGCAACGAAATTACTGATGATGAAAGTTAGTGATGAAGAGCTAGATTCAATATGAATTAAGGATCGATCTACTGAGATGATTCATACCTCTGATTGATGCTCCTCCTCCACAAGATAGCCTATGGGTACCTTTCACGGCTCATCTTTGCAAACCTAAAAAAAATTTAGTGAAATCTATTTCTTTTATCTCAAATTTAAAAGAAAGTAACTTAATAACCTCTTTTCTCATCTTGAATGGAGGCCACCACATCACTTATTCTTGCTCGTAACTTCCTATAAGTGTGTGCGAAGGGGGAACAAACTGCTTTCCTCTTCCTCATCTATCGAGCCTTCACACCACATTCAATGCTACCGATTACAGGCTTCGCAGCTTTGACATGTGTAGTGGCGGCCTCCACAAGAACTTCACCTACGGTCAACTCCACATGAGCTTCCCCTTGGAAGTATCCAACTCCACAATGGAAGCTCCTGTGATAGCCACCACAAGAGCTTCCTCTACGGTAGCCTCCTCAGGGGCTTTCTAAGTGGTAGCCTCCCTGTGGGAAGCTCTGGTAGCCTCCTCCTTTCCTGTGGTGACCCCCACAAGAACCTCCCCACACTTGGGGTGGTAGGACTCTGATGAACTTCACAAATCAAGCCCATCCATCCTCTCCATCATTGTTGCATGCATACTGATCTTTCAAGTCCAAACAGTATCCTCTCCACCACAAAGCCTGCTATGGGGGTAGTAGTAGAGGGTAGGCTAGATACACTGGATGGGGGAGAATATTGAGGAGAGACATATGGAGAGTCAGTGGGGGCTGCACTCATTGGACTTAAAATGGGACTGCTATCGGGCTCGACATGTGTACATTGTTGGGCAGGAGACACTGATTTAAGGAGCCAGGTCTCCTCTTCTAATATGTCCTCAAATGAAAGGCAGACCTGTGACAAACTGATAAGAAAATGTGAAGACATACAACATAAATAAAGACATTCTTATATGAACTAAGTGATATTATTATATGTCACATGGTGTCCTCCCAAACTAGTGAAAGTATTATTTGGAAACTCTATTTTTGCCCATCGCAACATACGTGGCTTTACAGATAGAAATGACGGGCTTATGATGCTTATGTGCTCAGCCTCCCATATCTACAATGAATATTTTAAACAGTAAACTTCAACGTATTAAATTACACATTCCTGGAGATATAGAACATACCATCAGAAGAGTGACAAAGCCACTCATGTAACCGGCTACCCTCTGGGTCTAAATCTTTGATGTAATAACATCAAATTAGGAAACTAGAAAGTCCCAAATGGCCTCTGCCCAATTGTATTCAGTAAATCTATCTATGTCATCGGCATAAGCAATCAATTCTGATGCCACCCTGTAATTGTGATATACAAAAAATAGATTTGACAGTAGAAAATGAATGTACAACTGCACAAACTGTGTTACAAGTAACGAGCCATCTGAATGCTCTAGTTAATTCTTGTAGTCTGATGAACTGAACTGCGACAGCAGGGATTTTTGCCATAAGACCTTCTCCCCTCTGTTTGGCATCCCTTTCATCACTGCAACTTCATCGAGAGTGAAAGGAATGCACTGCCCACCCAACAAGAAAGCTTGCTTTTCTATGTCCCAGCAAGACATGATCGATGTAATGGAAACTGAGTCTTGCTTAATTTCATGGAGTCTAATGAATTGATGGAGATGAAGCCTCTTTAAAATGTCAGTGGCTTCATCAACAAAGTGTGCTACAATATTAACATTACCGCGTTGTGATCTCAAAGTTATCCTTTTCCCAGACATGGTAAACTTCAAAAAGAAAAGTCAGTAGTTAATGAGAATAGATGCAAATCACCCATCAAAACTAAGCGAACAGCTTCCAAATTGTTCCTAATAGAATGCAAAAAACCCCCAGAACCCATCCAAACAGCCTCCAAATTGCCTCCATTAGAATGCCCTAAATATAATCTCAATAATTAGGCCAAAAGAAACTGAAAAAAGTAGGTCATAAAAGATCTGTACCCTCAAGAGAGGTACAGAGAGTACAGATGTAAAATACCCCCCCAGAAATCATCCAAATAGCCTCCAAATGCTTCCATTGGAATGTAATGAACATAATCACAAGAACCAGGCAAAATAAATTGGAAAAAGTCTGCCCTAAATGATCTATACCCTCAAGAGAGGTACAGAGAGTACAGATACAAAATATCCCCCAGAAACCATCCAAGTAGCTTTTCAATTGATTCCATTGTAACATAATGAACATTATCTCTAGAATCAGGCAAAATAAAAAGAAATAAATGATCGTACTCGTGAGAGGCAGAGAGTCGATGCAAAATACCTCCCCCTAAACTATCCAAGCAGCTTCCAAATTACTTCCATTATAATGTAATGAACATTATCTCTAGAATTAGGCAAAATAAATTGAAAAAAGGTCCATAAATGATCTGTACCCTCAGGAGAGGTACAGAGAGTACAGATGCAAAATAGCCCCCCTAAACCATCCAAGCAGCTTCCAAATTGCTTCCATTATAATGTAATGAACATTATCTCTAAAATCAGGCAAAATAAACTGAAAAAAAAGCTTTAAATGATCCTCAGGAGAGGTATAGAGAGTACAGATGTAAAAAAAACACCCATAAATCATCCAAGCAGCCATCAATTTGCTTCCATTGGAATGCCCTAAACATAATCTCAATAAACAGGCAAAATAAACTGGAAAAAAGGCCATAAATGATCCATACCCTCAAGAGAGGTACAGAGAGTACAGATGTAAAATACCCTCCAAAAACCATCCAAACAGCCTTCATATTGCTTCCATTGGAATGTCCTAAATATAATCTCAAGAAGAAGATAAGATAAACTGAAAAAAGTATGCCCTAAATGCTCTGTACCCTCGAGAGAGGTATAGAGAGTACAAATGAAAAATACCACCCAGAAACCATCTAACAATCCTTCAAATTACTTATATTGGAATGCCCTAAATATAATCTCAATAAATAGGAAAAATAAACTAGAAAAAATGGTCCTAAATATTTTATACTCTCAAGAGAGGTATAAAGTGTACAGATGCAGAAAACACCCAAAACTATCCAAACAGCCTCCAAATTGCTTCCATTGGAATGCCCTAAATATAATCTCAAAAAAATGCAAGATAAACTGAAAAAGTATGCCCTAAATGATCTGTATCCTCGAGAGAGTTACAGAGAGTATAGATGCAAAAAAAACCCTCAAAAACCATCCAAATAGCCTTCATATTGCTTCCATTGGAATGCCCGAAATATAATCTCAAGAAACAAAAAATAAATGGAAAAGAAGTGCCTAAATACCCTAGAGAGATAGAGAGTAAAAAATACCCCTAGAAAATATCCAAACATTTCAAATTGCTTCCATTGGAAAAATATAATATAATTAGGCCAAAAGAAATTGAAAAAAATAGGTCATAAACAATCTGTACCCTCAAGAGAGGTACAGAGAGTACAGATGCAAAATACCTCCCAGAAACCATCCAAACAGCCTGTAAATCTTTCCATTGGAATGCCCTAAATATAATCTCAAGAAGAATGCATGATAAATTGAAAAAGTTGTATAAATGATCAGAGAGGTAGTGCAGATGCAAAATACTCCCCAGAAATCATCCAAAAAGCCATCAAATTGCTTCCATTAGAATGCCCTAAATATAATCTCAAGAAGAAGACAAGATAAACTAAAAAAAATAGGCCCTAAATGATCTGTACCCTCAAGAGAGGTACCGAGAGAACAGATGCCAAAAAAACTCCCAGAAACTATCCAAATTTCTTACATTTGAATGTAATGTACATAATCTCAAGAAATAGGCAAAATAAACTGTGAAAAAAGGTCATAAATGATTTGTACTCTCAAGAGAGGTACAGAGAGTACATATGCAAAAAAAAACCCCCCAAAAACCATCTAAACATCCTCCAAATGCTTCCATTGAAATATAATGAACATAATCTCAAGAACCAGGCTAAACAAATTGGAAAAAAGTCTTAAATGCTATGTACCCTCAAGAGAGGTACAGAGAGTACAGATATAAAATAACCTATAAAAAATAATCAATCTTTCACTCGAAGGTGAGAAGAACAGAGTAAACCCTAAATTCATTCAAGTTCGAGAATGCATGTGTAAATACCTCATGTAGTCACCTCAATTTTTGATTTGCTATATCACCAAGCGAAGGACGGACGTGCACCGATCGAGAGCGGGAGCTAAGCTGAGAAAAAATCCTTCGTCGAAAGAAAGCCCTAAATTGTTCTCAGGAGAGAATGTCCACAAGATCATCTCTCTTTCTTCTCTCGCTTTTGAAGATGATGGCCGCCGGGAAGCATAAATGGCATCATGAATACGCCATCCCTTTACAAAGACCGCTTGTCCGATCGCCCCGTTAAGCTCAAAAGCGGGGATAAAATATACGCCGCCATGGATTGGAGTCTGCACGTAAAGCTATGTGCAGACTCCGGTCGTAATATATTCTCCTGATTGCGTTTGTCATCGATCAGTAGGGTTTTTAGCTATTTGTTTTACTGATTATAGAATGATTTAATTATTGTAGAAGGATTATTTTATTTTATGTTATGTCTATTATTTTAGTGAATGATTGTCGGGTTTTTATTTTATACATTTGTCTATTCTAGCCTTTTATGCTTGCATTTGTTCTATAATACTCATCGCTCTCTCACCGGCAAAGCTTTATGGCCAAAAACATTACAGCTAAATCATTTTATAAGTGCATGATCAACCACTCATCAAGAACTCCATCAATGGTCACCAAATACCACCATGGCCATGGCCACCATTTCCTAATGGTGATTGTTGGTGCCTAAGATTAATCCACACGCCACTCAGATGCCGCCGCCGAGCCACCGGCTCGATCACCATCACTTCTCCTCATCTCCCATCGCCGCCTATTTCTGATCTTCCGCTTGCTGAAGCTGATGTGGTCAGGAGGCCCCTCAATCTAGATGGTTCTGAGTCATCGCTTACTCGCCTTTATTCTCGATGGTTTTGATGACAAGTGGCACAAGCACAACATCGACCGATCTCTTCATCGAAATGCTCAAGTCAACTGTTCTCACACCCTCACAGCCCACGCAACTTCACCGCTGTGGAATGCCCAAGGACCTACCCATCGTATACACTAACATACTTACTTAGTACCGATGTCGCGGCGCAATTTTGGCATCCTCGCTATTCACTATCGGATCCAACCACTAGAAAATATCGAGTCCACACGTAGCTTTACGCATGATCCATGGCCAACGATGTCCAAGATTTTTCCCATTTTAGCTTAACGGAAAGCGATGGACGGCGGTGTAAAGGGATGGCGTATTCACGATGCCGTTTACGCTACCCCTGGCCCGACCCGGCCCGTAAGCATTGTTGGAATGTGTCGGAGGAATTTAAAAAAAATATATAGACAAATTTAGGGTTTAGGGTGTATTTTTTTAGTAAACCGAGCTCGTAAGAGAAATAAAAAAATCTCATTTCTTTTACAAAAGAACCATGAAGATGGAGAACGCTGAGGAAATAGCTCAATTTAAGAGGATGTATTAAATAAAAAATTCATCTAATATTTCTGCAATTTTTCTATGATTTGTTAGTGATATTCCCGGTTCCGAAGAGAATATGTTCATTACATTCCATTAGAAGTAATTTGGATGCTTTTTGTTAAATTTTTTACTCTCCTGCAATTTTGGAGGGTACGAGCATTTAGGACATTTTTTCCAATTTATTTTGCCTCGCTTTGAGATTATGTTTAGGCATTCCAATGGAAGCAATTGATGGTCGCTTGGATAATTTCTCGGTATTTTTTTACATCTATTCTCTCAGATTCTCCTGAGAGTATGAGCATTTAGGACTTCTTTTCCAGCTTTATTTTGCCTACTTCTTTTGATTATATTCATTACATTCCAATGGAAGCAATTTGATGGTCGCTTGGATGATTTGGATGGTTTTGATTGCTGTACCTCCTGAGGGTACAGAGCATTTAGGGACTTTTTTTTCCAGTTTATTTTGCTTGCTTCTTTAGATTTTGTTCATTACATTCCAATGGAAGGAATTTGGATGCTGTTAAGATAGTTTCTGGAGGTTATTTTGGCATCTATACTCTTTGTACCTCTCTTGAGGGTACAGATCATTTAGAGCCTACTTTTTTCAATTTATCTTGCATTCTTTTTAAGATTATATTTAGGGCATTCCAATGAAAGCAATATGGAGGCTGTTTGGATAGTTTCTGGGGGTTATTTTGCATCTATACTCTCTGTACCTCTCTTGAGGGTATAGATCATTTAGGGCTGACTTTTTCCAGTTTATTTTTCCTTGTTCTTGAATTATGTTCATTACATTCTAATGGAAGTATTTGAAGGCTGTTTGGATGGTTTCTGTGGGGTTTTTGGCATCTGTACTCTCTGTACCTCTCTTGAGAGTACAGATCATTTATGACCTTTTTTCATAGTTTCTTTATCCTAATTCTTGAGTTTATGTTTAGGAAATTCCAATGGAAGCAATTTGAAGGCTGTTTGGATGGTTTCTGGGGGTATTTTGTATCTGTACTCTATGTACCTCTCTCGAGATTATAGATCATTTAGGGCCTTTTTTCCAGTTTATTTTGCCTGTTTATTGAGTTTATGTTTAGGGCATTCCAATGGAAGCAATTTTATGGCTATTTGGATGATTTCTGGGTGTTTTTCTTTTGCATCTACGCTCCCTGTACCTCTCTGGAGGGTACAGAGCATTTAGGGACTTCTTTTTCCAGTTTATTTTGCCTGTTTCTTGAGATTATGTTCATTACATTCCAATGGAAGAAATTTGATGGCTTCTTGGATGATTTCTGGGTGATTTTTTGCATCTATATTCTATTACATATTTTTGTATCTATTTGGCCAGATGAATGCGGTCAATGAGATATGCGATGATAAAGTTGTGATGTCTAATGACCCAAATTTGGGGAAACTCCTTGGCACCATTGTTCAGAATGAAATGGAGACGTATGCACTGTACTGTGACTATGCACATCAAATTGGCTTCAGTGTTCGGAAGGACCATACTAGTTATTGGCCAAACTCTAAGAAATTGAAATCAAAAGATTTTCTATATGCAAAAGCTGGTCCGAAGAAGTCTGTTAGTCTAAATGGCTTAATAAAATTCCAGAAAGTTGATACAAGAATTGGTTGTCCGGCCATGATAAGATTTTCTGTTGATTTGGAGGGAAATTGGACGATTAAAAAATATACAGAAAGCCATAATCAAGCTATCGACTCAATAAATATAATCTTATTTGTGCCCCTCTTGTTGGAGTGAATCATCACTAGCAAAATGTATTATTT
The DNA here is from genome assembly GCA_021442155.1 of Cymbidium sinense. Lineage (NCBI taxonomy): Eukaryota > Viridiplantae > Streptophyta > Magnoliopsida > Asparagales > Orchidaceae > Cymbidium > Cymbidium sinense. Next base: position 91,132,684 of record CM038224.1, read on the forward strand.
AGAGTATCCTTTTTATCAGAAAAGATAATTGAGTCATTCTCATGGCTATTCCAAATATTTCTTCGGTTGATGAGTGACAGACATCCTATAACAATATTCACTGATCAAGATTAGGCTATAGCGAGAGCTATCAAAATTGCATTGCCGCATACTCATCATAGGTTGTGCCAATGGCATATTTCAAAGAAAGTTCCTTCCAAGGTTCATTACTTTAATAGTAATAAGAGAGTACAAGGGCTGTTTTATACATGCATGAGTAAGTGTGACTCAGAGGAAGAGTTTGAAGAAGCTTGGTCTGCCATGCTAGAAGAAGGCAATTTGCATGATCATGCTCAGTTCGAGCTTTGTAATATTAGATCCAAGCCACCTGATTCAAGGACTCATTCTGCATGGGCATCTTGTCAACGCAATATAGTGAGTCCACAAATAACGTATGTCATGAAATATCAAAACCAATAAGTTTTCTCACAGATTGTTTCAGGGGGTTGGAAAAGGTTATGGAGATATGGCACCGGAATGAACATGATGAAGACTTCAAGTGTAGCCAGTCATCGATTGTTCCTGTTGTTAAGACCAGTCCAATTCTAAAACAAGCTACTATGTTTTATACAAGAAAGGTTTATACTATGTTTGAGGAGGAATTTTGTGGAGGAGGCCTAAAGAACTAAGTTAGATGACAACACCATGGAGTATTTGGTGAGAAACTTAGAGAATAAAAATACATCCAAAATATGGACTGCATTTCGACAGACTACCCTAAGTAACTTGTACTTGCAAAAAATTTGAAATGATGGGATTACTTTGTGCCCAATCGTATCGAGTTCTTAGTTAAGAAGGCCATGCCATTTTGGACAAGTATCTTCTCATGCGATGGTCTACTAGAGTAAAGAGAGATATTTACATTGATAGTTCATACAAAAAATTAAGAGATGTGGAAAGCACGGATAAAAATGCTACTGGCATTATTTTCCAGAACCACATAAGTCGATATGCATATCAAATAAGCCAAAAGTCGGGCAATTAGAGAGGCGACTATATGCTTGGATCCTAAAAGACTATATGATGATGTCGACTCTAATAAGTGGGAATTCTCCTCCAACCAACGTAGCATAAGAAGAAGAAGTCAACCACAATAGATAAGGGAAAAGACATCTTAAAGGATCCAGTTAAGCAACGTCCAAAGGGTGTTTCCAACTCAAGGCTTAAGGGATATTGGGAGAGATCCAAGAAAGCCAAGAGTAATTTTCTATTTGCATATTAGTTTTTAGTATTTTAAATATTGCTATTAATCTTCAAACCCTTTTACTTTTATTGTTGCAGATACCAAAGTACAGTCTGATAGTGTTGATGAACGTGTTTCGTCACAAGTTGCATCACCTTTCTCTGTTATACCAGAGGGTTTTTCAGATGTATGCATAGAATATCACACATCGATACTGTAAGAAATCATCAACTAATACGATGTTCTACATGCAGGAATTTAACTCGAAGCTCCACAATCATGGGTACACTAAGCTAACGATGGATATTATTTCAGGAAAATATTTTGATGCATGGCATCATCTAGTTTTGTGTTCTTCGACTGTACAATCTTTTCTGTAATGCTTTAGAGTCCCTAAGATGTTTAGACTATATTTAGCTAGGGGATTTTCTCACTAGGCTATTTGTAGCTCTTTAAGCAGTAGTTATTGAGTTAATCCCCTGAGGACCTTGTAATCATTAGACTGTAGCAATAAATATGTGCAGTACATTACCAAAAGAAGTAGTTTGGAGGGTGACTGGTTATTTTTTATTGGTTTTTCTGCATCTGTACTCTTTGAGGAAGTTTAGGGCATTCCACTAGAAGTAATTTGAAGGCTGTTTGGATGGTTTTGGATGGGTGTTTTGCATCTATACCTCTCCTGAGGGTACCGATCATTTATGGCCTTTTTTCCAATTTATTTTGCCTGATTCTAGAGATAATGTTCATTACGTTCCAGTTCAGGCAATTTGAAAGCTGTTTAGATGGTTTCTGGGGGAAATTTTGCATCTGTACTCTATGTATCTCTCCTGAGGGTACAGATCATTTATGGCCTTTTTTTCCAGTTTATTTTGCCTGATTCTAGAGATAATGTTCATTACATTCCAATGGAAGCAATTTGAAGGCTGTTTGGATGGTTTCTGGGAGGTATTGAGCATCTGTACTCTATGTACCTCTCTCGAGGGTATAGAGCATTTAGGCACTTCTTTTTCCAGTTTATTTTGCCTTTTTCTTGAGATTATATTTAGGGCATTCCAATGGAAGCAATCTGGAGGCTGTTTGGATGGTTTCTGGGGGGTATTTTGCATCTGTACTCTATGTACCTCTCTCGAGGGTACAGAGTATTTAGGCACTTATTTTTTCTAATTTATTTTGCCTATTTCTTGAGCTTTTATTTATGGCATTCCAATGGAAGTAATCTGGAGGCTGTTTGGATGGTTTCTGTGGGGTATTTTGCTCAGACCTGCACTACCCGAGGGCAGTAATTTAGCGATTTTTCCGCTTTATTTTACCTGGTTCTTGAGATTATGTTCATTACATTCCAATGGAAGCAATTTGAAAGCTGCTTGGATGATTTATGAGGCATATTTTGCATCTATACTCTCTGCACCACTCCTAAGGGTACAGATCATTTACGACCCTTTTTTCTAGTTTATTTTGCCTGTTTATTGAGATTATATTTAGGGCATTCCAATGGAAGTAATTTGAAAGATGCTTGGATAGTTTGTGGGAGATATTTTGCATCTGTACTCTCCGAGGGTACATATCATTTATCATTTATAGCTTTATTTTGCCTATTTATTGAGATTATGTTTAGGGCATTTGAATGGAAGCAATTTGAAAGCTGCTTGGATGGTTTATGAGGGGTATTTTGATGCATCTCATACATCTCGAGGGTACATCATCATTTATGACCTTTTTTTCAATTTATTTTACCTGATTCTAGAGATAATGTTTAGGGCATTCCAATGGAAGCATTTTGAAAGCTGCTTGGATGGTTTATAGGGGGTATTTTACATCTGTACTCTTTATACCTCTCCTGAGGGTATAGATCATTTATGGCCTTTTTTTCAGTTTATTTTTCCTGTTTATTTAGATTATGTTTAAAGCATTTCAATGGAAGCAATTTGAAAGCTGCATGGATGGTTTATTGGGGGTATTTTGCATATGTACTCTGTGTACCTCTTTGGAGGGTACAGAGCATTTAGGGACTTCTTTTTCCAGTTTATTTTGCCTATTTCTTGAGATTATGTTTAGGGCATTCCAATGGAAGTAATTTGAAGGCTATTTGGATGATATCAGATGGATGTTTTGCATCTGTACCTCTCCTGAGGGTACAAATCATTTATGGTGACAATATCTGTAAAGTATGCATAGGTATAACTAACGCATAAGTTAACCTAAATCTATTTGTATTAAATCAGATATCTATAAGAAAGGATATCTAGAATAAATTTTTTATTAGTATTAAGTTAGTTGGCAAATTTAATCTCATAATGTGGTGGCAAATTTAAAAAGCATCTTAATCTATTGTACTTACACTATTCATTAATTGAAAATAATTATTTTATAATTAAATATTATAAGCTATCTCTTTCGCACTAGTTTCATTATAGTTATAAAAGAATTAAATTTTTCATATTGCAATGAGACAAAAAAATACTATTTTTTATAATAGATTGACTTATTTTGTTTGGGTTTCATCTAAATAAATAGACAAGTCAGTCTGATAAGGTTCAAGTTAATATTGAACTTCATTTCACTCGAGAATGAGCATACTAAGAATACATTTGAGTTAATTTTTTTAGCTGCTATATTTTCAAAATAAAAAAATAGCAAACAACAATCATAATCGTATTTAACTATTAATATTTTAAATATTTAAAAAAAATCATGATAAAAAGTTACTTTTAAAAATTAAAACTATTAAAATATCATGATTTTACAATCAAAATTTACTTACACCAACCACAATAATTTTACAATCAAAATTTTAAAAAAAGATAATCACCCCAAACAAACCCTAAATGAGCAGAGAAACTACATGAAAAGCCTGCTCATAAAAATCAGCTGCAACCAACATGGCACACAATGAACGAATTACAGTTGACCATACCATTAATCAGTTTTAAGGCAACAAAATGGCTAGTAATCCCAAATTTAATTTTATGCATTAATTTTATGCATTCTACTGCATAACATTTATTTTATGCATTCTGCTGCATTAATTTTATGCATTCTGCTCATAACAAAATGACCTTACCATAAAAAATGATTTAAAATGCAGATTTCTTTCAAGAATATAGCCCCCAAAAAACTAAATCCATAAAATAAAAAGATGATACCATAAAATAAACAAATGATAATAATAATAGTGAAATCAAACTATATGAAATGAAGAAGTAACAAAAAAGCGAGTAAAATATATCACCGCATCCATAAACGATCCATTCACTTCAACAAAAATAGCTAAGTCTTCGAAGCCACCAAACCAATGCATTATACAAAATCCTATATCAAACTAAATCCTATAGTTCTCAGATTTGATTTTTCAGTCCTAAACAAATTATAGCATAAACAAACTCAGCCCTAAATATATTCATCTTCTTGGGCCAGTCATGGTGGTCAGCCCAGTTCACTGGGAGTTTGTGGATTGCTGCCTCCATGTACTTGTAGATAAACATCCCGCAGTCAACACTGTTAGCTTGGACTGGCAGCCCACTCACCATTTTGATTGGCCATTTTCTGGGATCGCTTGCAAAAGACTGGCCAGCATCTTCAACAAGTAATTTGATCTGAATAGCCAGAACATAATCTCAATATGTTAGCCCAGAAAAAAAAATAGTTTAGAGGAACCAAATTTGAAAACTCTTCTTACAATCTCAGGAAGAATGCTCTTATGGGTTGGTTTGGGTAATGAGTCGTAAAAATACTAGGCCCTGACTTATCGCCCAACCGTGAGTGTCCAGGTCGATTATCTATAACGGGCGAAGATTAACTCACCACACACCTGCTAGTGACATGCTGGATGAACATTTTGCTTTCCGTCTTTAGGCCGTACCTGGCATAACTCTGCAGGAAAAGAAGAGAATGATTATAGATTCTAGCTTTTATCTAAACAAACAAGAATTAAATCATAATACCCAACATTCTTGTGGGATAACATACCCAATGCAAGCATGAAATGTACAAATAGGGGACATACAGCCCCAAACAGAGTGAATACTTCTCTACCAACAAGAAAGCGAAGGCATCAATGTGTGCATCTGAGAGATATTGATCTGTCAGTAACTCATCGATCTGCCCTCATACAATAATGATATTCCTACAATCATCACGCAAGTGATAAATATTTTAAAGTGATCTTAATTAAACGAATAGGTTATTTTATTTATAAAGGAGCTGATTGAGGATTGACTTACTTGTCCTCAAATCGGGAGCATGACGTGTCAATAAGATCAAGCATCACAGGCAAAATAGATGGATGAGAACTCAACAACATGAAGTGCCTCATGAACAAAATTACATGATAAAAGTTGAATGAAATAGATTCACTATGAATTAAGGATCAATCTACTGAGATGATTAATACCTCCGATTGATGCTCCTCCACCACAACGATAGCAGTCTATGGGTAATCAACCTTTACTGGCTCATCTTTGCAAACCTATAAAAAAATTTAGTGAAATATATTTCTTTTATCTCAAATTTAAAAGAAAGTAATTTAATACCTCTACTGTCAGCTTCTCATCTTGAATGGAGGCCACCACATCACTTATTCTTGCTCGTGACTTTCTATAAGTGTGTGCGAAGGGGGAACAAACTGCTTTCCTCTTCCTCATCTGTCGAGCCTTCACACCACGCTCATTATCGATGAGCCACGGTCATCATGTGTATATGGCCCCACAAGAACTTCACCTACGGTCAACTCCACATGGGCTTCCCCCTTGAAAGTATCCAAATCCACACTAAAAGCTCCTATGGTAGCCTCCACAAGAGCTTCCTCTATGGTAGCCCCCTCAAGGCTTTCCAAGTGGTAGCCTCCCCAGGGGTACCCTCCACAGGGGAAGCTCCTGTGGTAGCCTCCTCAAGAGTTTCCCCTGTGGTGACCCCCACAGGAACCTCCCCCACACTTGGGGTGGTAAGACCCTGCTGCCTGGCTAGAACTTTCTTGATAGCATCAACCCGCAAATCAAGCCCATTCATCCTCTCCGTCATTGTTGAATGAAAAGACGATACTGTATCTTTCAAGTCCCTAAAACCTGCAAGTATCCTCTCCACCGCAAAGCCTGTTGTGGGGGTAGTAGCAGATGGCGCTGGGATACACACCTGGGGAGAATATCGAGGAGAGACATATGGAGAGTCAGTGGGGGCTGCACTCATTGGACTTAAAATGGGACTGCTATCGGGCTCGATATGTGTAGATTGTTGGGCAGGGGATACTGATTTAAGGAGCCAGATCTCCTCTTCTAATATGTCCTCGAATGAAAGGCAGACCTGTGATAAACCGATAAGAAAATGTGAAGGCATACAACATAAATAAAGAAATTTTAATATGAACTAAGCGATATTATTATATGTCACCTGGTGTCCTCCCAAGCCAATGAAAATATTATTTGGAAACTCTATTTTTTCCCATCGCAGCATACGTGACTTTGCAGATGGAAATGACGAGCTTATGATGCTTATGTGCTCAGCCGCCCATATTTACAATGAATATTTTAAACAGTAAACTTCAACGCATTAAATTACACATTCCTGGAGATATAGAATATACTATCAGAAGAGTGATAAAGCCACTCATGTAACCGGCTGCCCTCTGGGTCTGAATTTTTGATGTAATAACATCAAATTGGAAAACTAGAAAGTCCCAAATGGCCTCGCCAGTATTCAAAGAAATCTATCTATGTCATCTGGCAATCAATTCCGATACCACCCTTTAATTATGATATACAAAAAATAGATTTGACAGCAAAAAATATATGTACAAAGAAGACAACCGTAATGTAAATGAGCCATCAATGCTCAAGTTGATTCTTGAATGATGAACCTGATAGCATGGATTTCTACCATAAGACCTTCTCCCCTCTTTTTGGCATCTCTATCATCACTGCAACTTCATCGGGGGTGAAAGGAATCAACTGCCCACCCAACAAGAAAGCTTGCTTTTTTATATCCCAGCAAGATAAGATCGATGTAATGGCTACCGAGTCTTGCTTAATTCTGTGGAGTCTAATGAATTTATGGAGATGAAGCCTATTTAAAATGTCAGTGGCTTCATCAAGAAGCATCAATATTATCAACACGCTTCTATGGTAGGCCTCAAGTTATCCTTTTCCTAGACATGGTAAACTTCAAAAGAAAAGTCAGTTGGTAATGACAGATGCAAATCACCCATCAAAACCAAGTGAACAGCTTCCAAATTATTCCTAATAGAATGTACAGATACAAAAACCTCCCCAGAAATCATTCAAACAGCCTCCAAATTGCTTCTATTGGAATGCCCTAAATATAATCTCAATAATTAGGCCAAAAGAAATTGAAAAAAGTAGGTCATAAATGATCTATACCCTCAAGAGAGGTACAGAGAGTACAAATATAAAATATCCCCCAGAAACCATCCAAACAATCTCCAAATGCTTCTATTAGAATGTAATGTATATAATCTCAAGAACCAGACAAAATAAACTGGAAAAAGTCAGCCCTAAATGATTTGTACCCTCAAGAGAGGTACAAAGAGTATAGATGCAAAATACCCCCAAAAAACCATCCAAGTAGCTTTTAAATTGCTTCTATTGTAATGTAATGAATATTATCTCTAGAATTAGGCAAAATAAACTAGAAAAAAAGGCCATAAATGATCTGTACCCTCAGGAGAGGTACAGAAAGTACAAATATAAAAAAAATACTCAAAAATCATTCAAGCATCCATCAAATTGCTTCCATTGAATGCCCTAAACATAATCTCAATAAACATGAAAAATAAACTAGAAAAAATGCCATAAATAATCCGTACCCTCAAGAGAGGTACATAGAGTACAGATGCAAAATATCCCCCCAGAAATCATCTAAACAGCCTTCATATTGCTTCCATTGGAATGCCCTAAATATAATCTCAAGAAGAAGGCAAGATAAACTAAAAAAAGTATGCTAAATGCTCACCCTGAGAGAGAGAGAATGAAAAATACCACCTAGAAACCATCCAAACAGCCTTCAAATTGCTTCCATTGGAATGCCCTAAATATAATCTCAAAAAATAAACTGGAAAAAAGACCCTAAATATTTTATACCCTCAAGAGAGGTACAGAGAGTATAGATGCAGAAAACACCCAAAAACCATCCAAATAGCCTCCAAATTGCTTCCATTGGAATGCCCTAAATATAATCTCAAGAAGAATGTAAGATAAATTGAAAAAAGTATGCCCTAAATGATCTGTACCCTCGAGAGAGGTAGAGAGATGTAAAACTCCCGAAAACCATCCAAGCCTTCATATTGCTTCCATTGGAATGCCCTAAATATAATCTCAAGAAAGCAAAATAAAAAAAGAAAAGTCTGACCCTCAAGAGGTACAGAGAGAAATACTCCCAAAAACCATCCAAACAGCCTTCAAATTGCTTCTATTGGAATGCCCTAAATATAATCTCAATAATTAGGCCAAAAGAAACTAAAAAAAGTAGGTCATAAATGATATGTACTCTCAAGAAAGGTATAGAGAGTACAAATATAAAATACCCCCAGAAACCATCCAAACAGCCTCCAAATTCTTCCATTGGAATGCCCTAAATATAATCTCAAGAAGAATGCAAGTTAAACTAAAAAAGTATGTAATAAATCTCGAGATAGGTACAGAGAGTACAGATGCAAAATACCCCCAAAAACCATCCAAACAGCCTTCATATTGCTTCCATTAGAATGTCCTAAATATAATCTCAAGAAGAGGGCAAGATAAACTAAAAAAAGTAGGCCCTAAATGATCTGTACCCTCAAGAGAGGTACAGTGAGTACAGATGCAAAAAAAAATCTGACAAACCATCCAAACAGCCTCCAAATTGCTTACATTTGAATGTAATGAACATAATCTCAAGAAATAGGCAAAATAAACTGTGAAAAAAGGTCATAAATGATTTGTACTCTCAAGAGAGGTACAGATAGTACAGATACGAAAAACCCCCCAGAAATCATCCAAACAGCCTCCAAATACTTCCATTTGAATGTAATGAATATAATCTAAAGAACCAGGCTAAAGAAACTGGAAAAAAGCCTAAAATGCTATGTACCTTCGATAGAGGTACAAAGAGTACAGATACAAAATAACATATAAAAAATAACCAATCTTTCACTGGATGGTGAGAAGAACAGAGTAAACCCTAAATTCATTCAAGTTCAAGAATGCATGTGTAAATACCTTTTTTAGTCACCTACAATACCTCAATTTTTGATTTGCTATATCACTGAGTGAAGAATGGACGTGTGCCAATCGAGAACGGGAGCTAAGCTGAGAAAAAATCCTTCATCGAAAGAAAGCCCTAAACTGTTCTGTAACGAGGAATGTCGAACAACAGTATCATCTCGTTCTTCTTCTCCCACTTTTGAACGATGGGGTGGAAGCATAAAGGCGTGTGAATACGCCATCCCTTTACACCGCCCAGATCGCCCGCAGCACTAAAACGGAAAAAAATACTAGACGGCATGATGATTGGAGTCCGCACGTAAAGCTACGTGTGGACTCCGGACGTAATATTTTCTCCCATCTTTGCCATCTACTACCACTACTTTCACCGCCACCCAGGCTTCACTTTCGTCTTTATCGAAGAGAAAGACTCATTTGACTTCATAGAACTACCAAGTTTACCTCCTCTTCGAATGAAAGACCTCCCCTCATTTATAAAGACACCTGATGCCTACCTCTCCACCCACATGGACATATTCAATGAGCTTGAAAAGTCGGAGAAGCCCATGGTTATAGCGAACACGCTCCATCAACCGGCTTCGCAATAGACGAGATCCGTGGATTGGAACCGATCGACAATGATAGTGGACAAGAGCTTTATGCTAGAAATAAGGAAGAGGACGCTCAAGGAGGAGAGTGATTACATGGAATGGTTGGATGATCGAAGGAACGCTCATGGTGTCGCTTTTGGTAGATATGAATGACGGGCGAGAAATCAAGGAGTTGAGTTTACGATGAAGGAAAGTGGAGGAGATTGTGGCTCTGAAGGACGCAGACTGCGGGGACAGGTGGAGAGGAAGGAAGGAAGGGGATGGTGAGTGGTGCTCACAAGTGAGTGTTGGATCACAAGCGGGGCGCGCTGACGACCGCTGGGAACTCACGCCTAAAGCAGTGAGTGGAGGATGGTGATGCCGCCACAAGATGACAAATGAGAGGTTAGAAGAGGTGGTTTGGGGAGGAGTGACAGGGAGGCAGATGGGATCGAATCGGAAGAGGGCGTATGCTGAGGGGAGAGGAGAGGAGATATTAGGAGGAAAGCAGGGGGGAGAAGCAAGAAGATCATCGCCCAGAACTTGAGGGCATTCGTGAAGAGAAAATATTCCGAGTCCGACGTAGCTTTACGTATGACTCAATCCACTGACAACATGTGTCCCGCTTTTTTCCCGCTTTACCGATTAACGAGCAACAGATAACGACGGCTTTCGCCGGCCCTACCAGAACGCCGATGGCGATTAATGACGGTCAGAAATACATTTTCCCTGGCTTGACCCGCTCTGTTAGCGTCGTTCAAAAAGTGGGAGGAATTTAAAAGAACTATATAGACAGATTTAGGGTTCAGGGTTAGTTTTTCCAAAACGTGAGAAGAGAAAATCTCATTTCCTTTATACAAAAGAACCATGAAGATGGAGAACGCTGAGAAATAACAACCATTTTAGAGGATTAAATACAAATTCATCAAGAATGCTTCTGCATTTTTTCTATGGTTTATTAGTGATATTCTTGTTCTATCTAAAGAGAATATGTTCATTACTTCCAATTAGAAGCATTTTGGATGTTTTTTTTGTCGAATATTTAATTTTGAGTATTATTTTGTATCTGTATCCTGTGTACCTCTTCGGAGGGTACAGATCAATTTTGACCTTTTTTCACATGTTTTTTTCCCAACTTCTTATGATTATGTTTAGAACATTGCAAAGGAAGCATTTGGAGATTGTTTGGGTGATTTTGGGTGGGTTTAGTGCATCAGACTCATTACCTCTTTGGAGGGTACGACCTTTTGATCTTTTTTTTCCGCTTTTTTTGCCAACTCCTTATGATGTATGGCATTGCAAAGGAAGCATTTGATGGCGTTTGGGTTTTCGGATGGTTTAGTGCATCAATTGTACCTCTTTGGAAGGTACAGATCAATTTTGACCTTTTTTCACATATTTTTTTCCCAACTTCTTATGATTATGTTTAGAATATTGCAAAGGAAGCATTTGATGGCTTGGTTTCTGGTTTAGTGCCAGACTCACTGAGTGGTAATTGATCAATTGACCTTTTTTACATGTTTTTTCCCAACTTATTATAATTATGTTTAGAACATTGCAAAGGAAGCATTTGATGGGGTTTTGGGTGGTTTAGTGCATCTGTACCATGTGTACCTCTTTGGAGGGTACAGACCTTTTTTGAACTTCTTTTCCAGTTTTTTTTGCCAACTCCTTATGATTATGTTTAGGGCATTATAATGGAAGCATTTGATGGCAGTTTGGGTGGTTTCTGGGTGGTTTAATTCCTGTACCTCTTTGGAGGGTACAACCTCTTTGATCTTTTTTTACGCTTTTCGGCCAACTCCTTATGATTATGTATAGAGCATTATAATGGAAGCATTTGATGGCTTTGGGTAGTTTTGGGTATTTTGCATTTGTACCTGTGTACCTCTTTGAGGGTAGTGATCAATTTTGACCTTTTTTATAGTTTTTTCCGCCAACTCCTTATGATATAGAGCATTATAATGGAAGTATTTGATGCTTTGGGTAGTTTTGAGTGGGTATTTTGCATCAGACTGTGTACCTCTTTGAGGGTGACCATTTTGACCTTTTTTCCCAATTTTTTTTGCCAACTCCTTATGATTATGTATATTGCAAAGGAAGCATTTGATGTGGTTTCTGGTTTAGTGCATCAGACTGTATTTGGAGGGTACGACCATTTTTGACCTTTTTTTCATTTTTTTTCTCCTTATGATTATGTTTAGAGCATTATAATGGAAGCATTTGATGTCGGTTTGGTGATTTTGGTGGGTATTCCAGACTGTACCTTTTGGAGGGTACCTTTTTGATCTTCTTTTCTTAACTCCTTATGATTATGTTTAGAGCATTATAATGGAAGCATTTGATGTCGATTTTGGGTGATTTTGGGTGGGTATTTTGACTGTACCTCTTTGAGGGTATAGACCTTTTGATCTTCTTTTCGCTTTTTTTGCCAACTCCTTATGATTATGTATAGCAAAGGATGCATTTGATGGCGTGGTTTTCGGTGGTTTAGTGCATACTACCTCTTTGGAGGGTACAGATCAATTTTGACCTTTTTTCACATGTTTTTTTTGCCAACTTCTTATGATTATGTTTAGAACATTGCAAAGGAAGCATTTGATGGCAGATTGAGTGGTTTCTGGGTGGTTTAGTGCATCTGTACCTCTTTGGAGGGTACAGACCTTTTGAACTTCTTTTCCAGTTTTTTTGCGATTATGTTTAGGGCATTATAATGGAAGCATTTGATGGCGCTTGGGTGGTTTCGGGTGGTTTAGTGCATCTGACTGTACCTGAGGGTATATACCTCTTTGATCTTTTTTTACGCTTTTTTGCTAACTCCTTATGATTATGTATAGAGAATTATAATGGAAGCATTTGATGGCAGTTTGGGTGGTTTCTGGGTGATTAATTTTCCATCTATATTTTCTAACATATTTTTGTATCTGTTCTGCCAGGTAAATGCAATCAATGACCCATATTTGGAGAAACTCTGCACCACTGCTCGTAATGAAACGGTATGTAATCAGACTATGCATTAAATTGGCTGTTGGAAGGACCATACTAGTTATTGGCCAAACTCAAAGAAATTGAAATCAAAAGATTTTCTATGTGCAAAAGCGGTTGGAAGAAGTCCGCCTAAATACGATAAAATTCTAGAAAGTTGATACAACCTGGTTGTCCACCATGATTAGATTCTCTGATTTGAAGGGAATTGGACGATTAAAAATATACGTAAAAGTCATAATCATTCTTTGGCGAGCTGACCTACATCTTCTCGTGATCACACGATACATTATGAAAAGGCGTCCGTGTTGAAGACAATGACATAGTCGGTATTAGAGCAACGATGCATTCATTTATCTAACCGAGGAAGTTGTGTAGAGAATATCGGGTTCACCAAAAGAGATGCTTTCAATTTTATTTAAAGAGAAAAGATCGAGGATTGCAAATGGTGATGGTAATGCATTAATACAGTTGTTTAAGGAGAGGTAAGCATCGGATGGGATGTTTGCATGGGATGTGCAAGTTGATGAGTCGATTAGTAAGTTTTTTTTGTAATGGCATGTCTAGGATAGAATATGATTATTTTGGGGATGTGATAATTTTTGATACAAGCTATCGACTCAATAAATATAATCTCATTTGTGTCCCTCTTGTTGGAGTGAATCATCACTGGCAAAATGTATTATTTGGAGTAGCCTTTTTATCAGAAGAGATAATTGAGTCATTCTCATGGCTATTCCAAACTTTTCTTTGGTTGATGAATGATGAGACATCCTATAACAATATTCACCGATCAAGATCGGCTATGAGAGCTATTGAAATTGTATTGCGATACTCATCATAGGTTATGCAATGGCATATTTCAAAGAAAGCTCCTTCCAAGGTTCATTGCTTTAATAGTAATAAGATAGTACAAGGCCTATTTTATAAATGCATGAGTAAGTGTGACTCAGAGGAAGAGTTTAAAGAGGCTTGGTATGCCATGCTAAAAGAAGGCAATTTGCATGATCATGCTTGGTTGTTTGAGCTTTATAAGATTAGATCCAAGTGGTCCACTGCATTCAGCAAGGACTCATTCTGCATGGGCATCTTGTCAACATAACGTAGTGAGTCCACGAACAATGTATGTCATAGAATATCTAAACCAACAAGTTCGCCTGATTGTTTCTTGGGTTGGAAAAGGTTATGGAGACATGGCGAATGAACATGACGAAGACTTCAGCTACCATCGATTGTTAAGACGTCATCTAAAATAAGTCGCTATGTTTTATACAAGAAAGGTTTACACTATGTTTGAAGAGGAATTTTGCATGGGGTTGGGGCCTATCAAGAACTAAGTCGATGATGACATGGAGTATTTGGTAAAAAACTTAAAGAATAAAATGCATCCAAAACATGGGTATTTCGATAGACTACCCTAGAAGTGACTTGCACTTGCAAAATTTGAGATGATGGGATTACTTTGTGCCCATTATATCGAGTTCTGTGAAGATGCGCGATTCGACAAGTATCTTACGCGATGGTCTACTAGAGCAAAGAGGGATATTTACAATGATAGTGCATGAATTAAGAGATGTGGCAAACAGATGGAAATGCTTCGCATTATTTTGGAACCATAAGTCGATATGCATATCAAATAAGCCGGCAGGGCAATAAGAGATCTATATATGCTTGGATCCCTAGAAAAACTATATGATGATATAATTTATAATAAGTGAATTCCAACCGACAAAGGAAGAAGAAGTTAACCATGACAGATAAGGGAAAAGACATCTTAAAAGATCCAAGCAATGTCCAAAGGGTGTTTCCAACTCAAGGCTGGATATTGGGAGAGAGATCCAAGAAAGTCAAGAGTAATTTTCTACTCATGTATTACTTTTGGTATTACCATACACTTTTTTTGGTTGCGAGAAACCAAACTTCTGATCGATAAGCGTGGTGAAGGTGCTTCCTCACAAGTTGCATCACCTTTCTCTGCTATGCCAAAGTGTTTTTGAGGTATGCACATAATATCACATCGATCTTTGTAAGAAAGTATCAACTAATCGATGTTCTACATGCAGGAATTTAACTCGAGCTCCACAATGAAATAATCGTCTGAAGGGTACACTAAGCTGATGATGGATATTATCTCAGGAAAACATTTTGATACATGACATTATCCAATTTTGCCTATATTTAGCTAGGAGATTTTGACACTGGTGTGTTTGTAGCTCTTTAAGCAATTGTGATTGAGTTAATCCCCTGCTGTGGAAATTATAATCATTGGACAGTATCAATAAATATGTACCAATAATAGATCAATTTTGACTTTTTTTTTTCCAGTTTTTTTTCCCAACTCCTTATGATAATGTTTAGAACATTATAATGGAAGCATTTCATGGCAGTTTGGGTGGTTTCTGGATGGTTTAGTGCATCTGTACTCTGTGTACCTCTTTGGAGGGTACAGACCATTTTTGACCCTTTTTTCCAGTTTTTTTTGTCAACTCCTTATGATTATGTTTAGAGCATTAAAATGGAAGCATTTGATGGCAGTTTGGGTAGTTTCTGGGTGGTTTAGTGCATCTGTACTCTGTGTACCTCTTTGGAGGGTACATACCATTTTTTACCCTTTTTTCTAGTTTTTTTTGTCAACTCCTTATGATTATGTTTAGAGCATTAAAATGGAAGCATTTGATGGCAATTTGGGTAGTTTCTGGGTGGTTTAGTGCATCTGTACCCTGTGTACCTCTTTGTAGGGTACAAACCATTTTTTACCCTTTTTTCCAGGGTTTTTTTGCCAACTCCTTAGGATTATGTTTAGAACATTATAATGGAAGCATTTGATGTCAGTTTGGGTGGTTTCTGGATGGTTTAGTGCATCTATACTCTGTGTACCTCTTTGGAGGGTACAGACCATTTTTGTCCCATTTTTCCAGTTTTTTTTTGCCATCTCCTTAGGATTATGTTTAGAACATTATAATGGAAGCATTTGATGGCAGTTTGGGTGGTTTTGGATGGTTTAGTGCATCTGTACCCTCTGTACCTCTTTGAAGGGTACAGACCATTTTTGATCTTTTTTTGCAGTTTTTTTTCCAACTCCTTATGATTACGTATAGGGCATTGCAAAGGAAGCATTTGATGGCAGTTTGGGTGATTTTGGGTGGATATTTTGCATCTGTATCCTGTGTACCTCTTTGGAGAATTACGACCATTTTACCCTTTTTTTTTTTTCCAACTCCTTATGATGTTTAGAATATTGCAAAGCATTTGATGGCAGTTTGGGTGATTTCTGGATGGTTTAGTGCATCTGTACTCTATGTATCTCTTTGGAGGGTACAGACCATTTTTGACCTTTTTTTCCAGTTTTTTTTTGCTAACTCCTTATGATTATGTTTAGGGCATTATAATGGAAGCATTTGATGGCAGTTTGGGTGGTTTCTGGGTGGTTTAGTGCATATCGTGTACCTCTTTGAGTGGAGACCATTTTGACCTTTTTCCATTTTTTGCCAACTCCTTATGATTATGTTTACATTATAATGGAAGCATTTGATGGCGATTTGGGTGGTTTGGGTGGCTTAGTTTACAGTGTACCTCTTTAGAGGGTACAGATCAATTTTGACATTTTTTTCCAGTTTTTTTTTTGCCAACTCCTTATGATTATGTTTAGAACATTGCAAAGGAAGCATTTGATGGTAGTTTGGGTGGTTTCTAGGTGGTTTAGTGCATCTGTACCCAGTGTACCTCTTTGGAGGGTACAGACCTTTTTTGATCTTTTTTGCAGGTTTTTTTTCCCAACTCCTTATGATTATGTATAGAGCATTGCAAAGGATATATTATAATCTATTATAAACAATTCAGACTGAATATAATTTAAGCCTCTAAAGCTGATAAATTAATAAAAAATTTATTATATATAACTTCTTCAAATCATTGAACTAATATCTAAAATTTGAAATATATATGCACATGAATAATAGAAATTCTCAATATTTTGAGTTACCATAAAATAAAGTTTTCTTAAAATCGAATAGATTCATAAGAGGCTTAATTTATATAATTGTTCAAATCAATGATTTCGATTTTGATTTAACTCAAGAAAAAAGCCCCACTCCAAAATGTATTAATCATTAACATCACATCAATATCAATCTAATGTGACAAAGCATAAATTGAGCTCATAAATATGTTCAGAGTGAGAAAAAAGTATGACATGTTAAGCACAACTAAGCAACAATCTATCCTAGTAAATAGAATTACTAATCAACATTTACCTCACAATTAGAAATATAAAAAATATATATAGCTGCAACAAAACACACTACTTCATTAAATCATCACAGATATAACTACACTACATATCAACTAAATATATTTAGTCATTAATCATAAAACAAACCAGAGCCATTTCGAGGGAAAAACCTAAGCATTTATTTTGAAAAGTTATTTTTATAGATCCATCTCATAGAGGGAACACAGGAATTATCAATCATCACTATCAAATACAAATAGATCCATATCATATGTGAAAATATACAATGCGAGAATCACTATTCATGACAAGGAAATGCTCCATATTCAAGGAAAATATACAATGAATCACACTTTATGGCGGAAATCACTCTTTATTGCATTCACCTCCATGCCAAGTCATCTTCTTCTTCTCTATTGTGTGACTTGCACGAGGAGAAGCGAGAGCAGAGAGAGAGGATGAGTTCCCTCATATTTATCTCTTCACAGTACTTGAAGAAGAGCTCTTGGAATTAGCTTTGGGAGCTTCAGATCGGATGCATGCACTTGACGGTGAGTCTTCAAAGCGAGAATAAAATATCATCCAGTATGCACTTCAACTATATGAGATGAGAGAGGAGAAGTTAAACAAAGCGGTAAAATATCATCCAGTGTCATGCACTTCAAAAAAAAAAAACATTTCTTAAAGCCAACAGATGCATTAAACAAAATCCTATATCGGACAAAATAATATTGTTCTCACTTCACAGGATTTTAAGTCCCAAATAAAATGTAGCGTCGAACTCAACCTCTAAATATATTCATTATCTTTGGCCAATCTGTTGGTCTACCCATCACGGAGGTTGATTCTTTGCCTCCATGTATTTGTAGACAAACATTCCGCAGTCGACACTATTTTCTTGGACTGGTATCCCACTCACTATGTCGATTGGCCATTTCCTTGGATCGCTCGCAAAAGCCTGCCCAGCATCTTCAACAAGTAATTTGATCTAAATAGGCAGAAAAAAATTTCAATAAATTGGATCAGGAAAAAAAAAGTAAAGATGAACCAGATTTGAAAATAGTTCTTACAATCTCAGGAAGAATGCTCTTATGGGTTGGTTTGGGCAATGAGTCATAAAAATACCAGGCCTCTGATTTAATATGTCCAACCAAGAGTGTCCAGTGCTGATTATCTATAACTGGCAGTAAGATTAACTTCGACCACACCGCGTCCATGATGATATCTTTGGATGAACATCTTGCTTTCCATCTTCAGGCGTACGGCATAACCCAGAAGAAAGAAGAAACGATTACACATTACTTTCATCTAAGCAAACAAGAACGAATCAATACGAACATTCCGGGGTAACATACCCAATGCAAGCATGAAATGTACAAATATGGTTCATCTGACCAGGCGGAGCATTTCTCGGTAGGAAGAAGCGAAGGAATCAATGTGTGCATCTGAGAGATATTGATCAGTCAGCAACTCATTGATCTGCCCTCGTGCAATAATGATATTCCCAGACGCGAATACTGTATCACCCCTGTAAGTGATAAATATTTTAAAGTGATCCGACGAGCAGTAGGTTATTTTATGAAGGACGACGGAGGCTTGACTTACTTGTCCTGAACCGAGAACACGGCGTGTCGATAAGATCGAGCATTGGCTTGGCAAAATAGCCGGATGAGAACTTCGACAACATGAAGTGCCTCTGATGCCTGCAACAAAATTACTGATGATAAAAGCTAGCGATGAAGAGCTACATTCACTATGAATAAATCCTCGATCTACTGAGATGATGCATACCTCCGACTGATGCTCCTCCACCACGATGATGGCAGTCTGTGGGTCATCGACCTCTATTGGCTCATCTTTGCTAAAAATAATTTAGTGATGACTAGACTAAATATGACTTTAGATCGGTGAGATTATTAATACCTCGATGCTCCTCCACCAAGATGGCGACTATGGGTCATCGACCTTTATTGCATCATCTGCTAACTATACAAAAATTTAGTGAAAGATTATTTCTATTATCTCAAATTTAAAAGAAAGTAACTTAATACTCTGCTCTCACTCCACCTGTAGCGACTGTGGGTCATCGACCTTTATTGCATCATCTGTGCTATACAAAATTTAGTGAAAGACTATTTCTATTATCTTAAATTTAAAAGAAAGTAACTTAATACCTCTGTGGCTCTGAGCAGGTGGAGGCCACCACATCATTTGTTCTTGCTCGAGACTTCCTGTGTGTGAAAGGGAAGTAACAATTTTCCTCTTTCTTATCGAGCTTTCTCAATGCGCCAATTCTACGGGTTTGAGCATCGTCATGTAGTGGTGGCCTCCACAAGAACTTCTCCTATCAATTCCAGGGCTTCCCCTTTTGAGTATCCAACTCCTGGAATCTCGGTAGCCTCCACAAGAGCTTCCTCTTGTACCCTCCTCCCGTGCGTGGTAGTCTCCCGTGGGTACCATCCACGGGAAGCTCCGTGGTAGCCTCTGAAGAGTTTCCCACAGTGGTGACCCGGTAGGAACCTCCCCACATTTGGGGTGGTAGGACCCCTGGATAGAACATTCTCGATAGTGAACCCAAATCAATCCAACCTCTGGGTTATTGTTGTATGGAAAGGCGATAATGTCTCTCTCAGTCCTTCAAACCAACATCCTCTCCGCAAAGTCTGTGGGGGTATTGGCGGCGTGCTCTTGGATGAGGGAGAATATCGAGGAGAGATATAGGGAGAGTCAGTGGGGGCTTGATGGACTTAAAATGGGACTATCTGCCCTCCACATGTCTAGATTGTTGGGCGAGGACTCGGCGAAGGAGCCAATTCTCGTCTTCCAATAAGTCCTCGAATGCATTGGTAAAAGGATAAAAATTTTTAGACATATAACATAAATGGATACATTCTTATTTGAACTAAGTGATATTATTATGTCACTGCATCCCAAACCGGAAAGCATTTTTTGGGAACTCTATTTTATCCCATCGCATAATTGGCTTTGGGTTCGGGATGCTTATGATGCTCGACCCATATCTACAATGAATATATTAAACAGTAAACTTCAAGACATTATATTTCACATTAATGGAGATATAAAACATACCATCAGAAGAGTGACAAATCCACTCATGTAGCCAGCTGCCCTCTGGGTCTGAATCTTTGATGCAATAACATCAAATTGGGAGACTAGGAAGTCCCAAATGGCATCGCCCGGTACTCCGAAATCTATCTATATCATCATAAGCAATCAATTCGATGCCACAGAATTGTGATATACAAAAAATAGATTTGACGAGAAGAAAATATACAATGCACAAAAGCTGTGCGAGCCATCGAATTCTCAGTGGCTCTTGTAGTCGATGAAATGACGGCGGTGAATTCTCCCATTGTTTGGCATCCCTATCATCAATGCAACTTCATCGGGGTGAAAGGAATGTCACCCGAGAAAGCTTGCTTTTTTATGTCAAAGAGGCAGATCGATGTAATGGCAACCGAAGTCTTGCTTGATCGTGGAGTCTAATGAATTGATGGAGATGAAGCTTCTTTAAAATGTCGGTGGCTTCATCGAAAGCGTGTAATATTATCGAACACATTTCTCACGTAGTCACGCACCGAGTTATCCTTTTTTTGACATGGTTAACTTCAGAAAGACAAGTAATTAGGTCAAAAATGGTATGTACCCTCCAAAGAGGTACACAGAGTACATATGCACTAAACCACCCAGAATCTAAGCAAACTGCCATCAAATGCTTCCTTTGCAATGTTCTAAACATAATCATAAGGAGTTGGCAAAAAAAACGGAAAAAAAGGTCAAAATGGTCGTACCCTCAAAGAGGTACACGATCTGATGCACTAAACCACCCGAAACCCAAGCGCCATCAAATGCTTCCTTTGCAATGTTCTAAACATAATCATAAGGAGTTGGCAAAAAAATTGAAAAAAAGGCCAAAATTGATCACCCTCAAAGAGGTACACAGTACTAAATACCCACCCAAAACCAAAACCGCATCCATCAAATGCTTATATCTCTATACATAATCATAAGGTGTTGGCAGAAAAACGTAAAAAAAGATCAAAAGAATGTACTCCCAAAGAGGTACAATATATACACTAAACCACCGAAACCATCAAATGCTTCCTTTGCAATGTTAAATATAATCATAAAGTTGGCAAAAAACTGTGAAAAATGTCAAAAATGATCTGTACACTTCAAAGAGGTACACATGGTACAGATGCAAAATACCCAACCAAAATCACCCAAACTGACATCAAATACTTCCATTATAATGTTCTAAACATAATCCTAAGGAGTTGGCAAAAAAAACCTGGAAAAAAGGGTAAAAAATGGTCTGTACCCTCCAAAGAGGTACAGGTCTGGCACTAAACCACCCAGAAACCACCCAAACTACCATCAAATGCTTCCTTTGCAATGTTCTAAACATAATCATAAGAAGTTGGCAAAAAAATATGTGAAAAAATGTCAAAAATGATCTGTACCCTCTGAAGAGGTACACAGGATACAAATGCAAAATACCCACCCATAAAAACCCAAACTGCCATCAAATGCTTCCATTATAATGCTCTATACATAATCATAAGTTGGCCAAAAAAAACTGTAAAAAGATCAAAAGAGGTCTGTACCCTCAAAGGCGTACCAGGTCTGGATGCACTAAACCATCCAAAAACCACCCAAACTGCCATCAAATGCTTCCATTATAATGCTTTATACATAATCATAAGGAGTTGGAAAAACTATAAAAAAAGACCAAAATTGATCTGTACCCTCCAAAGAGGTACACAGGGTACAAATGCAAAATACCCATCCAAAATGCCATCAAATGCTTTCATTATAATGCTCTATACATAATCATAAGGAGTTGGGGAAAAAGCGTAAAAAAAAATCAAAGAGGTCTATACTCTCAAAGAGGTACAGTCAGATGCACTAAACCACCCGAAACCACCCAAGCGCCATCAAATGCTTCCTTTGCAATGTTCTAAACATAATCATAAGGAGTTGGCAAAAAAGCGGAAAAAAGGTCATAAATGATCTGTACCCTCAAAGAGGTACACAAATACAAAATACCCACCCAAAACCACCAAAGCGCCATCAAATGCTTCCATTATAATGCTCTATACATAATCATAAGGAGTTGGCCGGAAAAGCGTAAAAAAAGATCAAAGAGGTCGTACCCTCCAAAGAGGTACAGGTCTGAGCACTAAACCACCGAAACCACAAAGCCATCAAATGCTTCCATTATCGCCTAAACATAATCATAAGGAGTTGGCAAAAAAAACTGGAAAAGAATATCAAAAAGGTCGTACCCTCAAAGAGGTACACATAGATGAATACAAAATACCCACCCAAAATCACGACATCAAATGCTTCCTGATGTTCTAAACATAATCATAAGGAGTAAAAAAATTTGGAAAAAAGGTCAAAATTGATCAGTACCCTCGAGGTACACAAGGTCTGGATGCACTAAGCCAGAACCATGTCATCAAATGCTTCCATTATAATGCCCTAAACATAATCATAAGGAGTTGGCAAAAAATTGGAAAAAAGGTCAAAATGGTCTCACTCCAAAGAGGTACACGAGTCTGATGCACTAAACCACCCGAAACCACCCAAATCCATCAAATGCTTCCTTTTGAATATAATGAACATAATCATAAGGAGTTGGCAAAAAAATAGAAAAAAGGTCAAATTGGTCTGCACCTCCAAAGAGGTACAGAGAGATACAAAAATAACATATAAAAATAGCCAATCTTTCATCAGATAACGAGAAGAACAGAGTAAACCCTAAATTCATTCAAGTTCGGGAATGCATGTGTAAATACCTCATGTAGTCACCTACAATACCTCAATTTATGATTTGTTATACCATCGAAGCGACGTCCGACGCGGCGATCGACAACGGAGCTAAGCGAGAAAAATCCTTCATCGAGGAATGTCGAACGCCGGTAATGTTTCGTTCTTCTTCTCCACTTTGAACGACGCTAACGGGCGGTCGCCGGAAATGTATTTACAAAGATCGCCCGCTAATACGCCATCGACGCTTCTGGTCCGGGCGGGAAAGTCGTCGCGATTATCTCGCCGCCCGTTAATCGATAAACGGGAAAAACCGACACATCGTCAGGATTGGAGTCCGCAGCTACGCAGACTCCAGCCGTAATATTTTCTCGTTACTGAATAGGTTATGCGTGTAGGAGCAAATGCTCTATTTTAAAAATAGATTTTTTTAAGCCTATTTTTGTAGTTTGAAATTTTGGAAAGTTGGAGGAAAAAAATAATCCAAAAGTTTTACTCAAGATTTCGAGTTTTATCATTTTTATTGTGATAATTTTTTCTTTCTTTTTTAATTCTAAATTCACGAATATATAAAAATAAAATTTTAAAACATATGAAAAAAAATAAACGCTACCCAATCTGTATTAGGACTAATAAAATATTTTAAAATCATTTTTAAAGAATGTAACTGAATTTTTATGTTGTTATTTGATTCGTTTACTTATAAATTTAGATAAATACCTGATGTTCGTATTTAAAATTATAAGTATATAATTTTAATATAAATTTATAAAAAATTATATTGACATTTTTTATAATGTATTTGTAATCTATTTTGAAGAAAGAATGCAAAAGCAGTCCAAAGAAATAAAAAAGTGGCAATTATATACCATTCAAAACATAGATTTTTACAAAACTTGCACCATCTTATTTTATTTATTCAAATTCTCACTCAAATTTTGAAATTTACATTAAAACTCTGGCCTATATTTTTAATTTTCATCAAATTTTAAATAATTTGATCATAGAACATGTAAATA
This sequence comes from Cymbidium sinense, assembly GCA_021442155.1. NCBI lineage: Eukaryota > Viridiplantae > Streptophyta > Magnoliopsida > Asparagales > Orchidaceae > Cymbidium > Cymbidium sinense. The sequence goes on from CM038224.1 coordinate 91,156,716, forward strand.
TATGAAAACATTAATTCAATATATATATATATATAATGTGTGTTAATTCTATAATTATATGAGTTTGGAGTGTTATTTATATAATTATTTCAAAAAAAAAAAATTGAAAGATAACATCACAATTAATGATTATCACAGTAAGGGTTGCATGTAGGTTATGATGTGCATCGTACTAATTATTATATTTTATTTTATTGAGATAAATCTTGGATGTTATAATATCTATAATAGTTTTCATATGATATGTTCGTATTGTCTTATTATCTTTTTTATATATTCAGATAAAACATGTCACACTATTCTAATTAGATTAACTTCATTTAGTTGTTTTATAACTATTTATTTTGTAAATCATTATAACGTTTTGTAGATTGTATTTTGTCTAGTCCTTATGATGACAAGTTTTTTAATTATCTTAGTTTTCAAGTTATTTCATCGTGTTAACCTCTTCTCTTTCGCGTCTAGCTGCTGCCATCTCTTCCTTCAGTCGTACTTGTAACTTCAACCATTTCATCAGACGACTTATAGTTCTTAATTTTACAAAATCTTAAGCTCATTAGAGGTAAACTCTATGGCACCTTCCACTATCTTTAGGGCTGCAAAAGAACTGAGCTGAGCTTGTTTATCATTATTGAGCTTGAGCTCAATTCGAGCTTTTAGGATGGTGTATATAATTAATTCGAGCTCAATTGGAGCTTGTTTATGCTTTAATTTTATGCATTTTGCTGCATAACATTTATTTTATGCATTCTGCTGCATTAATTTTATGCATTCTGCTCATAACAAAATGATCATACCATAAAAAATGATTTTAAATGCAAATTTCTTTCAAGAATATAGCCCCCAAAAAACCAAATCCATAAGATAAAAAGATGATACCATAAAATAAATAAATGATCATAATAACAGCGAAATCAAACTATATAAAATGAGAGAAAAGAAGTAACAAAAAGTAGAGTAAACTATCATCCCAGATCCATAAACAATCCATTCACTTCAACAAAACAAAGTAAGTCTTACCCAAACCAATGCATTATACAAAATCCTATATCAAACTAAATCCTATAGTTCGATTAGATTTTTCACCCCAAACAAAATATAGCGACGCTGAACTCAACCCTAAATATATTCATCTTCTTGGGCCATGGTGGTGACCACTTGTGAGTTTGTGGATTGCCTCCATATATTTGGTAAACATCTCGATAACACTCTTGGAGGCACACTCACCATTTCGATTGACCATTTTCTGGGATCGCTCGCAAAAGACTTGTCAGCATCTTCAATAAGTAATTTGATCTGAATAGCCAGAACATAATCTCAATAAGTTGGCCCAGAAAAAAATAGTTAAGAGGAACCAAATTTGAAAATTATTCTTACAATCTCAGGAAGAATGCTCTTATGGGTTGGTTTGGGTAATGAGTCATAAAAATACCAAGCCCCTGACTTAATATGCCCAAACAGGAGTGTCCAGTGCTGATTGCTTATAACGGCGAAGATTAACTCGACACACCGTGCGTGACATCTTTGGATGAACACTTTGCTTTCTTTCTTTAGGCCATACCTGACATAACTCTACAAAAAAAGAAGAGAACGATTATAGATTCTAGCTTTTATCTAAACAAACAAGAATTGAATCGTAATACCCAACATTCCTGTGGGGTAACATACCCAATGCAAAGCATGAAATGTACAAAACATACTCCGGAGCGAATACTTCTATGCCAATAAGAAGGCGAAGGCATCAATGTGTGCATCTGAGAGATATTGATCTGTCAGTAACTCATCGATTTGCCCTCATACAATAATGATATTCCCAGCCGCGAATACTGTATCACCCCTACAAGTGATAAATATTTTAAAATGATCTTAATTAAACGAATAGGTTATTTTATCTATAAAGGAGCTGATTGAGGATTGACTTACTTGTCCTCAAATCGGGAGCATGATGTGTCAATAAGATTGAGCATTGGCTTAGGCAAAATAGCTCTGGATATAAACTCAATAACATGAAGTGCCTCTGATGGCTGCAACGAAATTACTGATGATGAAAGTTAGTGATGAAGAGCTAGATTCACTATAAATTAAAGATCGATCTCGAGATGATTTATACCGATTGATGCTCCTCCACCACAATGATAGCTGGTAATCGACCTTTATCATCTTTGCAAACCTATAAAAAAATTTAGTGAAATCTATTTCTTTTATCACAAATTTAAAAGAAAGTAACTTAATACCTCTACTGTCAGCTTCTCATCTTGAATGGAGGCCACCATATCACTTATTTTTGCTCGTGACTTCCTATAAGTGTGCAAGGGGAACAAACGCTTTCCTCTTCCTCATCTCACAGCCTCGACTACGTTCAATCTGACTGCTGAAAGATCATCATGTGTAGTGGTGGCCTCCACAAGAACTTCACCTACGGTCAACTCCACATGGGCTTCCCCGTTGGAAGTATCCAACTCTACAGTGGAAGTTCCTGTGGTAGCCTACACAAGAGCTTCCTCTACGGTAGCCTCCTGATTTCCAAGTGGTAGTCTCCCCAGGGGTACCCTCCACAGGGGAAGCTCCTGTGGTAGCCTCCTCAAGAGTTCACCTGTGGTGACCCCCACAGGAACGTCCCCCACACTTGGGGTGGTAGGACCCCGCTGCCTGGCTAAAACTTCCACGATAGCAGCAATCGGCAAATCAAGCCCATCCATCCTCGCCATCATTGTTGCATGAAAAGATGAAACTGTATCTTTCAAGTCCCTGAAACCTGCAAGTATCCTCTCCACCGCAAACCTTGTTGTGTGGGTAGTAACAGAGGGTAGGCTAGATAAACTGGATGGGGAGAATATCGAGGAGAGACATATGGAGAGTCTTGCACTCGTAGACTTAAAATGGGACTACTATCTGCACATGTGTAGATTGTCGGGACACGATGGGAGCCTCCTCTTCAATATGTCCTCGAATGAAAGGCGCACTGATAAACCAATAAGAAAATGTGAAGACATACAACATAAATAAAGACATTATTATATGAACTAAGTGATATTATTATATGTCACCCTGTCCTCCCAACTGTGGAAAGCATTATTTGGAAACTCTATTTTTGCCCATCGCAAAGATAATTGGCTTTGTAGATGAAAATGATAGGCTTATGATGCTTATGTGCTCAGCCGTCCATATCTATAATGAATATTTTAAACAGTAAACTTCAACACATTAAATTACACATTCTTAGAGATATAGAACATACCATCAAAAGAGTGACAAAGCCACTCATAATCCGCTGTCAATCTTTGATGTAATAACATCAAATGGGAAACTAGTCCTAAATGGTCTACGCCAAGATCTATGTATTCGCAGATATCAATTCCGATGCCAGTGAATTTGATATACAAAAAATAGATTTGACAAGAAAATGTACAATGCACAAATCGTATGTAACGAGCCATCAATGCTTGATTCACATGAAAATCACGGAGGATTTATGCCATAAGACCTTCTCCTTTGTTTGGCATCCCTATCATCATCAGAACTTCATGCGAAAAGAAGGAATGCCACCCAACAAGAAAGCTTGAACCAAACCCATGGCTTAATCAAGAAAACTAATGTAATATTATTTAACACGCTTTACAAGATATTCAGATCTCAAGTTATCCTTTTCCCGACATGGTAAACATCAAAAGAAAAGTCAGTAGGTAATGAGTACAGATGCAAATCACCCATCAAAACCAAGCGAACAGCTTCCAAATTGTTCCTAATAGAACGTACAGATGCAAAAAATACCCAGAACCCATCCAAACAGCCTCCAAATTGCTTCGATTGGAATGCCCTAAATACAATCTCAATAATTAGGCCAAAAGAAACTGAAAAAAGTAGGTCATAAATGATCTGTACCCTCAAGAGAGGTACAGAGAGTACAGATATAAAATACCCCCCAGAAACTATCCAAATGGCCTCCAAATGCTTCCATTGGAATGTAATGAACATAATCTCAAGAACCAGGTAAAATAAATTAGAAAAAGTCAGCCCTAAATGATCTGTACCCTCAAGAGAGGTACAAAGAGTACAGATGCAAAATACCCCCTTAAAAACCATCCAAGCAGCTTTCAAATTGCTTTCATTGTAATGTAATAAATATTATCTCTAGAATCAGGCAAAATAAACTAGAAAAAAAGGCCATAAATGATCTATACCCTCAGGAGAGGTACAGAGAGTACAGATGCAAAATACCCCCCTAAACCATCCAAGCAGCTTCCAAATTGCATCCATTGTATTGTAATGAACATTATCTCTAGAATCAGGCAAAATAAACTGAAAAAAGGCCATAAAAGATCTGTACCCTCAGGAGTGGTACAGAGAGTACAGATGTAAAATACTCCCCTAAACCATCCAAGCAGCTTCCAAATTGCTTCCATTGTTATGTAATGAACATTATCTCTAGAATCAGGCAAAATAAATTGGAAAAAAGGTCGTAAATGATCTGTACCCTCAGGAGAGGTACAGAGAGTACAGATGCAAAAAAATACCCAGAAATCATCCAAGCAGCCATCAAATTGCTTCCATTAGAATGCCTAAAATATAATCTCAATAAATAAGAAAAATAAACTGGAAAAAAGGCCATAAATGATCTGTACCCTCAAGAGAGGTAAAAAGAGTATAGATGCAAAATACCCCCTAGAAATCATCCAAACAGCCTTCATATTGCTTCCATTGGAATGCCCTAAATATAATCTCAAGAAGAAGGCAAGATAAACTGAAAAAAGTATGCCCTAAATGCTCTGTACCCTCGAGAGAGGTACAGAGAGTATAGATGAAAAATACCACCCATAAATTATCCAAACAGCCTTCAAATTACTTCCATTGGAATGCCCTAAATATAATCTCAATAAACAGGCAAAATAAACTGGAAAAAAGGCCCTAAATATTTTGTACCCTCAAGAGAGATACAGAGAGTACAGATGCAGAAAACACCCAAAAACTATCCAAACAGCCTCCAAATTGCTTCCATTGGAATGCCCTAAATATAATCTCAAGAAGAATGCAAGATAAACTAAAAAAAGTATGCTCTAAATGATCTGTACCCTTGAGAGAGGTATAGAGAGTATCAATGCAAAAAACCCCTCAGAAACCATCCAAACAGCTTTCATATTGCTTCTATTGGAATGCCCTAAATATAATCTCAAGAAACAGGCAAAATAAACTGGAAAAGAAGTGTTTAAATGCTCATCTAGAGAGGCAGAGAGTACAGATATAAAATACCCCCAGAAACCATCCAAACAGCCTTCAAATTGCTTCTATTAGAATGCCCTAAATATAATCTCAATAATTAGGCCAAAAGAAACTGAAAAAAGTAGGTCATAAATGATCTGTACTCTCAAAAGAGGTACAGAGAGTACAGATATAAAATATCCCCCAAAAATCATCCAAACAGCCTCCAAATACTTCCATTGGAATGCCCTAAATATAATCTTAAGAAGAATGCAAGATAAACTGAAAAAAGTATGCCCAAAATGATCTATACCCTCGAGAGAGATACCGAGAGTACATATGCAAAATATCCCCCAGAAATCATCCAAACAGCCTTCATATTGCTTCCATTGGAATGCCCTAAACATAATCTCAAGAAGAAGGCAAGATAAACTGAATAGCGTTGGTTGTCATGAGATACTGTAGTTGATTAATCATGGAGATCAGGTTCACCTTGTGAGAAAGTATGTAGTGTCGTAGCTTTTGGGAGAAAAAGATTAAAGCTAGGTGATGTTTCTCAATAGGTGGATAGTTTGCTTCAGTAGGGATCAGGCAAAGACTAAGATAGTAGAAAGCACTCTCCTTTCCTTTGTCATTGTCTTGGGCCAACAGAGCACCGAGTTAGCCGTCCAATGCAGTAATGTAAAAGATAAGTGGCCTGTCCGGGATAGGGGATGGGAAAACTAGCTGCTTCACCAAGTACTGCTTCATGTCTTTGAATGCATGCTGACACTTGTCATCCCACTTGAACATGGCATCCTTTTTGATAAGTGTAGAGAATGGCTTGCATCTCCCTGATAGGTTCAAGATAAAGCATCTTAGATACACCAGCCATCCTTTAAAGGATCTAAGTTGAGTTAAACTCTTAGGAGGTGGCATTTCTAAGATAGCTTTAATCTTTTCAGGATCTATTTCTATTCCCTTGTGTCGAACAACAAACTCAAGGTATTTCCTCAAAGCTACTCCGAATGCACACTTCAAGGGATTTATTTTTAGGTTATATTATCTTAACTGTTCGAAAGCTACTCTTAAGTCAAAAAGGTGGTCTTCCTTTTCTTTACTTTTTACTACTGGATCATCAATGTAGCACTCAACCTAATGATGGATGAGTTTGTTGAAGATCTGAATCATGGCCCGTTGGTATGTAGCACCAGGATTTTTAAGGTCGAAAGGCATGACCCTATAACAAAAGATTCTGATTGGGGTTCTGAAAATAGTGTTTCTTTCATCTTCAAAAGACATCTTGATTTGGTTATAGCCAGATGACCCATCCATGAAAGAGAAAATTGCATGAGATGAGGCAATGTCCACGATTAACTCTGGTATAGGAAGAGGAAACTCATCCTTAGGATATGCCTTATTTAAGTCCCTAAAATTGATGCAAATGCGAATTTGGTCATTCTTCTTCTTGACTAAGATGACACTGACTAACCAGGTAAGATATTTTTCTTCCTTAATGAAACCAACATCGATCAATTTCTTGACTTCAGAAATGGCATGTTGTTCAATTTTTAATCGCATGCATCTAGGAGCTTGCTTAATAGGGTTAACGTTAGGGTCTATTGCTAGCTTATGGACTGCAACATTAGGAGATAATCTGGGAATTTCTTCATAACTCCATGTGAAGCAATCTTTAAACTCAGTCAATAGCCTAACTAAATCATTAGTTTCTTTTTCATTCAGCAATGAACTGATGTACGTCAGGAGTGGATTTTTTTCTATCCCGAGGTTGATTTCTTTGAGCTTATCTACTGTTGAATGGATTTCATCTTCAAATTCTAGAGGTGCATCCTTGACTTGAAGATCATTTGGATCATCTGAGGTTTCTAAACACACATTCTCATAAGAGTTAGGGTTGTGTGAGAAGAACCTATCAGACTCCAAATAGTTGGTAATAAACAAATAGTAATCATCGTCATTAACTGAACCCACTGCGCTGAATCCTAGTCTTACTCTTGATTGTGCTCCCCTACCTGAGTTCTTCCAAAGCTTTTCAAAGTACTTTGACCTGTGCCTGGGCCATATGTGAGGAACCAAATCTTTCTGTATAATATTTTGAACACAAGGAGAGTAAAAATCAAGTGGTAATTATATCAATTCTTTAAAAGTATCCTCCTCAAGTTCTACATTCACTTCAGGACTTAAGGAGGATGATCCCAAAAAGAACCTCTTATGCTTCATGTCACTGAAAGACTTAGGGACTTTCTTAACTACTAAACCATCAACTTTTTGAGATGAAGTGAGGTTAAAGATAGGGTTCCCAACTGCTGCTTAATAGTTTAGCATAAACCAGATTTGAATACTTTGCTTTGATTTGAGGCCTGGCTTCGTCACTGTCTGGAATGAAAGTCACCTCCAATGGAACCCGATAAGAGGGGTTGGCTGGTATACTAATCACATTAGACTCTTCCTCTAAGCTAGATTCCAAGTTTATATGAATAATATGGGTACTCCTATGAACTGCAACATGACCTCTAATGGCTAAAGGCCAACTAGGGGGTCTCCCACCGCTGGAACTACCTCTGTTTCTACCTCTGCCTCTGCCCGATGGAGGTTGAGCCATTCTACCCACATGTCCATATGATGGAATGGACTGTGGGTGGAATGTGAGATGAGGTTCTATTTCTTTCTCATTTCCCCTTTCTTGTGCACTTGGACTTTTATTTTTCTTTTCATTTTATTTTATCTTTTCTTTTTCTTGATTTTCTTTTTCTTTTGTTTTTTGCATTTGAATTTGTCCAAGTTCACGAGAAAGGGTATGTTAAGGAAGATAGTAGGTCGCATCCTCATAAATCTCAACCTCTCTAACTAAAAATGGCATTTCATCGTCGTTGACCTGATATTCAATTCCATCTTTTTTGAACTTGATGCACTGATGAAGGGAGGATGGAACGATCTTGTTCTGAAGTATCCAAGGCCTACTGAACAAAGCAGTGAATGAAGTATCTGAATCAATAATGTAGAACTTGGCTTCAGTCTTCCAATCACTGATCTCCAAAGGTAACACTATGGAACCTAAAGCCCGCACCTTGATCATTGAATCCTCTCAACATCATTCGATCTCCTCGAAGTGTGGAGATATCAATCCTCAAATAGTTAAAGGTCTTTAGACTCATAATGTTCATCGATGCACTGCCCACGAGAATCCTGGTGAGTCTGAAGCTTTCCATATTGGTTATGATGTAAAGGGGACGGTTGTGCTCCAAGTCCCCTAACAGAAGTTCTTCATCTGTGAAGTTAATCCCTTGGGCCTCTTTTGCATAATATGCTTCCTCACTTATAGCGGTCAGTTGAGCTAAGCATATTTCAGGATCAAGGGGAGCCTTGATTAGTGATTTCCTCATCTCTTTGGATAAGACAAGGGCATTATATATGCTTAGCTTAGATGGCAAATTTTGTAGATGAAAAAGGACATTTTAGTCCACCTTCGGCTGGTCTTCCATAAGCATATCCAAAGGCAGAGCATCCTAGAAGGGCTTCTCTATCTTTAGTACTAATGACTTATTTCCCTCTATCTTGAGGTGTTGCCCTAGGAGGTAGAATCTTGCCACTACGAAGGTTGACTTCAGTGATCTCTTGAGGTAAGGTGGTGGAAGGTTTTACCTGCACTTCAGGCTCACCTATAGCTTCTCTTATGCGACCCTTAGAATCGGATGATTCCAAGTCTAAATCAAGAGGTGAACCTGTAGTATTCAGAATTGGAAAATCCAACTTTGAATTAGAAAGGATGAAGATCAGAATTATTATAGTTATTTAGACTTGAAGAGTTATCATTAAGAATAGAAGAAGAGAACCCATCAAAAGTGACACCGATATAATTCAAGCTAGCTTTATTTTTTAATTTCTTAAAATTGTTTGGAGGTACAAAGTAGAAATCAAGTAAAGTGAGTGGAGTAAGGGATTTAATGCCCTTATCCGTTGATACAATAGTCCTATTAGTAGAAAAAATAGAAGAACTAGTTGAAGTGGAAGAAGTCACCGTGGAAACCGCAATCAGGCTAGAGGTCGACACGATCGGTAAAGGGCTATCCCGGCCGACAAATCTGTCGAGCTCCCCTTTCTAGACTTGGCACTGAAAACTTGCAAACCATCGTGGAGTTTTGACCTGACTCAGGCACCTACAAAGAAAGCTTCTTGATCTTCTGGACTATCTTCTTAGAGGTACGGGATAAGGAGATATCCCAACCTTCTTTAATTTTGGTAAGATCACATGTATCCCTAAGGATTATCCTAATGGAACTGGAAGGTTGTTCCACAAGGTATTCCTTTAGGATAACTATATCACTGGTCTTGAAGCTGTGTTCAAGCCAATCCTTGAATGTGAAGCAATCCTCCAAAACATGGCCTAGCATACGGTGGTAAGGGAAAAAGTTTGGATCATGACTTTTGCTTACTTCCTCCAGTCTCCTAGGCTCGGGTAGCTGAAAATCAAGTTTCTTTAAGAGATTCTTAAAGATTTTCCTGATTATCTCCCTCTTAAAAGAATAAGTTTTGTTTAACTTATCTAATAGAGTAGGTGGACCATAACTACTTGGCAGTGGGTATGCATGTTGTTGCTACTGCTAGTATGGCTGAGGTGGTGGTTGTACTGGCCATGGAGGCTACAGTGGAGGCCGGTAGGGCTGCCTCGGTGGTGGCAAAGAAGGTGGAGGCACGAGGCCATGGTTTCTGACCGATCTCTGGGTGCTTCCTTGTCAAACCACCGGATCGCTCTTGGCTTCTTCTCATAGAACTTTTATGGCTTTTACTTAGGAAACTAATCTTGAAAAGGCAACTATTTGGCCTCTCCTTGTAGACTAGCTACCTTGTTGATTAGCTTCTCAAATGTCTTGATAGTGAAGCCCTTAAGCATGAAGGTGACCGAGCCATGGATAATCTCAATGGCATGTTATTCGATAGTTGCAGCTTCACACTTCATACTCACGATCAAAGAATATAATCAATGAGGGACTCACTAGGGTGTGTTGTTGCTACAACGAGATCACCTACAGAACCCTCAAGCTCTGAAACCTCTTGATAAAGAGTTGCTCTAACTCAAAGAAATATCTTTCTTGAACCATTGGGCGCTCAAAGATACCAATCAAAGCAAGCTAGGCTACTAACAAAGAGGTAGAATAGTAAAGCATCATTACCACCTGCATTACAATAACTGGCTCTAAAATGTGCTATATGCTGCCTTGGGTTTCCACTGCCATCAAAGCTTTTGAAGGAAGGAAGCATAAATCCCTTGAGATATTGGATGGAATTGAATTCTTCCTGGTAGGGTCTGCCCTTTGGAACTGATGATCCTCCCCGGGTTTGAGCCAAAGCTTCCTTCACCTGCTGCTCAACCATGGATTTGATATCTTTTTCTTGTATGGAGGTACTTTTCACTACCTTCTTATACTGGCTAGTGCTACCTTGCTCAATGAGAGGTGGGGTCTTGGTTGGGTCTAAGACATGCACTAACTCAAGCTGACTAATGTTGACTGTAGTAGGATGAACTAAATGTGCTTGTTTTGGAAAATCAAATTGCAACAAGCCTCAGATCATGCCATCCATTCCGCTCATCCTTCTTTAACCATGGAGGTGCTCTTGATTCTCAGTGTTTTCCCTCATCACCTTCCATGGCTTGTTCTTCCCTAAGAAGAGACCCTCTAGTGGCAACCATGCAGACTCCAACTAAGTCTCCCAATAAGTCATCTTTGTTAGGATCAAAGCTGACTCTCTCCTCATCTGATAAATCATACCCTAGAATTTCCATCTTTGCCATGAAATAATGACCAACTATCTCATCTAAAGAATGATCAATCTGAGTGGGTACAAATATCTTAGGTTGACCGGTGTGATCAATATCCTGTAATGAGAGGCATCGGACCTCACCTTGGATTGGAGAGTCAATCTTGTGTAGACTATACTACTGGATGAATGACACTCTTGACTGCTACTGGCTAAGAGAGGGGTAATAATCCTAGGATGTTCAACTATGATTGGTGGAGCTGAACTGTCATCTGAAATATCTAAAATGGTCACCATCTCCACATCCTGCTATATGGGTGGAGTTGAGTGTGCCGAGGAGCCGATTTAAGTCGCCAAATCGCTCGAAAATTGGAAATTCGCTCGAGCTCGTGGTCAAAATTCGAAGTTCGAGCCGAGTCGATCGAATCGAGCTCGAACATCCCAATGTGATTTCGAGCCGCTCAAATCGATCTCGCCATGCGGATGAAATCCAATCAACGCTCGAAATACAAACGGGCTGCTTTGGCTCAAAAATAAAATCCATTTAAACTTCGCTCGCACCATTTTTTTTTACTTAAGATGACTTACATTTTTTCATTCTTTTTAGATTTATAAAAGGAAAAAAAATTGATATACACCTATATTCAAATTAGTTTGATCAAGAAGACAAGAACAAACAAATATTATTCGGTAAACCATTAACATTTTAACAAATAATTTGCTAAAAAGAAAATAAAATAACAATATAATAATAAACTTAATTACTTTGATAATTTCACCAATCACCACAATATACATTATTATTAAAATAGCCAACAAACAAAAGAATAAATAAAACTTTTCTTATTAATAGCAAGTTAATTTTAAATTTTACAAATCTTTTCTTGACAAATCACAAATAATAATAGCAAGTTAATTATAAAAATAATCATCTTCATTGTCTAATAATTAAATTATTGATTTAAATAAAATTTTCTACTGCACTTGAAAAAGACGTATATTACTTTTTTTCATTTTAAGTACAATACAACCGAATTGTAAGGTAGCTTTATAGCATCAAACGATTAGATACTTAAAAGCATTTTCATACATGAATACATGATTGCTCTTTTTGTACAAATTAAAACTCTGGTTGTTTCACATAACTACAATGCAAATTGCATATTTACATCACCTACCCTACCCATTCATCTAACGTTAATTAAGTTTGCCTCCATCTGGCTTCTGTCAGCGTCAAACGTGGAACGACATTCATTGATTGCAATTCCTGTGTCATAGCAAAGAAGGATTGACACAATTGACAAATGACAAAATAATATTGCATTTTAAGCCGTAAATCTGCTTCAAACGATATAAATTTGTTTGTGGGACCCGTGAAAGTAATATCCATCTTCAAGCATTCAATTAATTAAAATTTGTAATTTTATATTTTACTTCAATAATTGAATGCTCCAACCTCTAGGTTGCCAAAGCCATCCATTAGAGCCTTAAAGATAGAAAAATAAATCCCTTGCAAAAGTGACAAAACCTCACAAATCAAAAATATCATGCATTAATATGGAGTCAAAAGCGTAATAAAGGCTCTAGGTTGCTTGGCCATCCAATGAGAGGCTTGGTAGCCACAAATAATGAAGCAAAAAACAAATGAATTTACCCAAATTACAAATATATTCTCTTCTCATCATCCAAAATTAAAAAAGCAAAATTCTTCATGATAAGCCCACTAGATCTCATATCCTCCACGGCTCCACACCACCACCAAGGCAACAAGGCAACAAAATAACAAAATGCACCCAGCAACATGCACCAAACGACAAACAAAGAATAGAACAAGATGAGTGAGAGGACAGAAGAAGAAGCCATCAAGCCAAAGCTAAGAGCCCAACAGTTACAGTAACACCGACCCACAACACACTACATCCAAGTGATCCAATTCAAATAGCCAACCAAGTGAACCAATCAACCAACACCAAAAATAACCAACAGTGTCCAACAAAAAAAATCCAACACGTTTACACACTTACACCAATAAATCCAACACGCATAAGCAACGAAGAACTAGTGTAAAGGCCTAAAAGGAACAACCGAACAAGGTTGTCAAGGTTAGAGCCTAGAGGCAAACAAAAAACTCTCCAAATTCCCAAAGAGTGAAAGAGGCTGGGGCAGACGTGAGACATACACTACAAAAAAGGGAAAATGCAAAGACAAGTCAACACACAACCATGTAAGAATGTAGAAATCTCCAAGCCAAGACTATCACTATAAGGCCACCAAAAATAAGACAATTAGACAACCACATATGAATATATGATCACAAGATAGTATACCTGCATGGGAAGCTCAACATAATCTTGAATGAAACTTGGCTAAATCATTTGCTACAATAGTCTCTCCTCAAGAAATCTTATAAATGGTAACCTCTATGACTTGTGCCCTCAAAAAACTGAGTTGAGTTCTTTATTTTTAGGGTGACTAAGCAAAATGTAGAATGCAAATCATGTAAGAATGTAGAATGCATTAGTACATAAAATATAGTAAGATTGTAAGTTTGTAACTATGGAAGATGACAAGATGAAGCAAATAGGTTTGTAAAGTCAAAATAAAATTGCAAACCAAAATTTTTATATTACGCATGCATCGAGATAAAATATAGTAAGAATGTAAGATGAAACAATATGTTTATAATGTCAAGCAAAAATTTCAAATCTAGGTGAAACTTACATACAATATCAACTATCAAGTAATATACTATTATGTCACCCCAAACGATGAAATGGCCTCAAAGTTAGATCATCGACCAAATCATTTCACTATTAGTATAAAAATTAATCAAAGCCTCCATTAATCAATCCCGCTCAATTTTATCATTGGGCATCATATCGCCATCCGCCACTATCGAAAAGCACGTAAGCAAAACAATATAATGTGATGATGACATACATACATTAAAAAGAAAATAGTCTCCAAAAATATATACAAACTGAATAGTCACATAAAATGATCAAATAGTCCATGGTAGAAAAGTCTCCAAAAATAAAGAGAGCATAACCAAATGATATCACCGATTTTCATATATCGATTACGTGGATAAGCTTTGTACATTTATAACCAAGTTCTCTTCCACAAGAGCATCGAACTGAAATTGCAATAGATTAAAAAAGAAACTCATATATGAATAGAAGAGTCTACTCAGACTAGAGAGAATTGTACTATAAAATAAAATAGTAAGATAATATTACCAATGGATCTTTTGATGATTTATATGCAAATCCAGCCTACTACACAAAGCATCTAATGTTCTTGGTGAAATTGAACTTCTAATCGCGATACCACCAAGACTAAAAGTCGATTCAAGCAACGGTTACCGGGATGGTAAAATATCTTTGGCCATCTTTGAGAGAGTTTTATATTTCATAGACATTTTCCACCACTCCAAAATGTCAAATTTCAATCACATGACATTCAAGGTATATCTCGGATCAGACTTCGGTACTAAGAGGCCAATAGAATCTATGAAGTCATACAAACCCGCCATCATCATGTGAAGCATTACCACCTTCAATTGATGTTTCTTGATTGAGAGGTGGATGCTTCAAGTAGTTTCTTTGCTGTAGTCATATCAACAGAGTAATAAGAGTATAGCTCAAAGTTTTTGTGGTTCTTCTTCTCATTCACAATGTGAACATCATAAATTTGGGGTAGTAGTAATTGATAGCAAAAGTTTCATTCTAGGATCTAAAATGCAAGCAATAAAATAACAATGAACACTCCCAAGACTTATCAAATTTAGCCTTCATGTTTGAAATAAAAGACTAGATGCATTCTCGATCCAATATTCTCTTGATTAGAACTAGATTGGGAAGCAATCACCGGGATGAACCCAAAAAATTAAAATGAAAAATCATGACGCTTCCTTAAAATTAAAATACCTTCTTGAGGGCAACCATATATAACGCAAAGCATATTCAGAAACACATTCTTATAATAAAAAGCGACTCTAACATCTTGTATGTGGAGTTCCAGTGAAGCACATCAATGCAAAGTGCCTTTGATGTGGATAAGCCAATCTGTCTTGCTATCTCTCCAAATTTATGTAAGCGACCTGGAGATCTTTTATAAATAAAATAGACTCTCTTACCCTTTCAGTTATTGAACTGATTTCTTTCAGTCCATCCTGCACCATTAAGTTTAAAATATGAGCGGCACATCGAACATGGAAGAAATCACCCATCAATAGAAAACCAGATCTTCTAATGAATAAAGCTTTGATTTTTCGCTACATCATTAGATGATGCATTGTCCAAAGTTATGGTACTAACTTTGTTCTCAGACCCCATTGCAACAAACTGAAATTGCCTCGAAATCACGCTATGAGGAGGATCCAAATCAATGAAACTAATTATCCTAGATTGTAATTTCCAACTAATGTAATGCATAGTAGACACATATAACCAATTGTTTGATTTGAAGTCCAAATACTAGTAATCAAAACTCTCTCAACAACTTTCAAACTTTTTTTCAACTTATCTTTTCAACTTCATAAACTTTCATACACTCTTTGATGCCAAATCTTGAAATTTTATGATAATTTGGATTCATCATCGAATATTGAACCATAGATGTTCAACTATCATAAATGGATATTCATGAACAATAATCATCTTAGCCACAATATTCTTTATTCTAGAATGATCATAGGCATCTAAACACATAAACTAGATATTGAACCAGTTGCCTCTAAATCCTCTGCTACTGGATCAAATAGTTTTTGCTTCTTTCCCTTGTTATCAACCTTGCTATAGTGATTTGATTTGAAGTGTCTACTTAACTGAGATGTGGTTCCAGTTTTTTTGTTTCACATATGATTTAACACAATAATTACATTTAAACTTCTGCACCATTTTTCCCTTTTTTTACACTAAAGTGTTGCCAAACTTCGACGTTGTCTCTTACCCTTGATCTTAACGTCAAGCTATTTCACCACTCTCATTTTGAGTTGTTGCATTATCATCAATAGGTAGCTGCACTTGAAAAACTAATAGATTTACTTTGAGGAGGACTTGCCATTGTGTCTATAAGAAATGAAACAAAAGCAATGCATAGAATCACTTAAAACCAACCAAGAAATCGCTTAAAGATTGGATTATACATAAAGATCCCCATATATTTACAACCAAGAAATGCATCTATCAACATGACAACATTTACCAACAAGGCAACAATCAACAACCAAGTCACTAAAGTGGGAAAGGCATGTGAACATCATAACATGTCCCATGAATGCATAGCATAAAAAAGTAAACAACCTTCATAACAAATAACCTCCAATAGGCATGAGGCAACAAAGAATCAAGAACCCTACTAGGCGAGAGGCACTACATTCAACAGAGGTGATGCGCCCACAAGAGAAAACAAATACAATTAGGAAATGAAACAAATAGATGCAACCGCCACAACATTCAATGCATGAGCCAACAAAAAGTGAGGCAATAATCGTAAGCTTACAAACCTGACGCCGGCAGAACTAAAACAACCCAGGGCTGAAGAATATGATGTTTACATAAAATC
Source organism: Cymbidium sinense (assembly GCA_021442155.1). Lineage (NCBI taxonomy): Eukaryota > Viridiplantae > Streptophyta > Magnoliopsida > Asparagales > Orchidaceae > Cymbidium > Cymbidium sinense. The sequence continues at coordinate 91,173,237 of CM038224.1, forward strand.
ATTACAAACCCCGCAAATTGCAAGTACCAGTCCCCAACCGCAAAAAACATAGATACGCATGATTGGCATGAATGCTTAAAGAACCGAAACGGCAAAACATCCCCAAATCCAATAGGCGAACCTCAAATAATGGAATAACAGAAACAATTGAAATAACCAACATAATGATTCCATGAAATACTTAAATCGAAATGAAAGAAAATCGTATTTCGAGCAAGGAAAACCAAGCACACAAGGATATGACCACCACCGATAAAATCGGCAAACCAAACACAATCGACGACGATATATCCGAGTAGCGACGCGCACGCCGCAAAGTGGCTGACAAGTGAGAACGGGAGCCGGAGGAGAACCGGAGAAGAGAACCGAGGAAGTGAGAAGAGGTCGAGGCCTCGGGAAGTCGAATAAATTAGAATAGGATTTTAGTTTAGATCGCCCCGAATTAATCGGACGGTCGTTCGCCTCGCGGCTGCCTGCTTCGATCCGCCATGAGCCAGAAGCCACGTCGGCTCAAGTCGTCTCGAAATAAATTTGAGCACGCTCGAAAATCGGCTCGTTTCGAGCCATCTCGATTCGAGCGATTTGGTCGACTTCAGCGAGTCACGATCTTCGAGCTAATTTCTCACCCCTAAGTTGGAGAAGGGACGACCACGACTCTTCGGGGTCGCCACTCCTTCCACACCACTACTGGGGCATAAGGTCAAACAAGAGAGCTCAGCCCTGCCATAATAGGTGGTGTAGGAGGGGTAAGATCCCTCGGCCGTAGCTGGATCACCAACAGGGTGCACTTTTCCCCGGATGCATCCTTCATGGCCTTAGATGAAATAGGAGATGATGTAACCTGAACTGGCGATGGCAGACGAGGGGTAGAGTGGTGGGATGCATACACCACCGACTCTCTAGGAGCTTTCTTCTTATGGTGACTAGTACCAGTAAGGAGGATGTTGTTAGATGCTCTGAATGGAAAAAATCATGGAAAATCAATCAAAGCCAACTACCACTGAACCTCCGTCTCTCCCTACTGGTAATATGTGTTGTATGGGCCTCACGGGCCCTCTCTTGGTGAATATGCTTTCCCACATTATGGGGAATGATGGATTGGAGATCAACCGAGTGTCGACTCAACGTATGCTCCACCTACAAGAAGATGACGGGCCTGTGATGACCTCCGCTCGGAAACATTTGGCTGATAATGCACCACTGGAGGAGGTGATGAATGAAACCTCCTGATAACCTCTCTGTCTGACCTAGAGAGAGGATGGAACTGGTTTTCGGTAACCAGTGGTGAAGTAATAATGGGGAACTCATCAATGGCTGAGCAAGCTACTGCCTCCATTTCCATTACGCTCCAGGTGTGATACCACTTGATCATGTGGTTTCTGTTTCTACGCTGTGTATGGGTAGGATGGGAAGAGTGCGAGCTAAAACCATACTCAAATGTATGGGAGGCAAGCCCTGAGACCAGGGGAGCCTTACCCTTAGAGGGTACAGATGAGATGGTGTTAGCCCTCACTGGGGCAACATGAGAAATCCTGGGGTGCACTATAATTGGGGCCAGTACTGCTGGTACTGCTACAACTAAAGCCTGTGGTACTGCCACCACTTTCCTCTTCAATGAGGAGACATCAAGATCAGAGGGTAAGTCATCGATGATCGCCCGCCACCTTGGTCCTTTAACTTAGTGAGGGGAATGCCCTCACATGTAATCCTGGCTCTCTTAAATCCCCGACCAAAGTGAATCAGATGGGTATGGTCCAGATGGGGGAAGTCAGCTTGATCCAAAGCCAGATCCATACCATGAGGGAAGGTAAAAATAAACTTCTGAGAACCGGCCATTTCAACAACTGCAAGGGATTGAAACTAACTTCTAGTGCACTGACTCATTGTAAGAATTTGCAATGAGAAATGGGCTTGTATCAGATTTCTATCTTTATAGATTTTTTTCAAAAAATTTTGAATTTGAAAATTTGAACCCACATCCAACAACTTGGAAGTCTTAAGTGGGGTTCAAATAGAAAGATTGATTGAAAGAGGAATTTTAGATTATGTATCCAACTTCAACAAATTTGGTTTTGTTGAAATATAGATTCAAATTTTTTGATAAGAATGCTTCCAAAGATTCATGTTTGTTTGAATTTGAATTTTTGATTTGAGGACCCTTTCCTTTACAAATTTGGGAATGTTAAGTAAGGGTCAAATTGATTTTTCTTTTGTTTGATTATTTTTGAATTTCACTCACTTAGCAAATTTAGGTATGCTAAGTGAAGAACCCAAGTGTGTTTTATTTGATTTTTGAAAATTGGAATTGCCACTTAATAAATTTAGGTATGCGAAGTGAAGAACCCAAGTGTGTTTTGTTTGATTTTTGAAAATAGGATTCTTAGAAAATTTAGGTATGCTAAGGAAATCCTAAGTGTTTCATTTTTGTTTGGGTGTTTTGATTTTTTTGAAAAGGTAGGATCCTTAGCAAATTTAGGTATGCTAAGGAAATCATAAGTGTTTCATTTTTTGTTTTGATGTTTTGATTTTTTTTTGTTTGACAAGGTACGATCCTTAGAAAATTTGAGTATGCTAAGGGAATCCTAAGTGTTTCATTTTTGTTTTGATTTGATTGAAAGTGGAGACTTTCTTTTAGCAAATTTGGTATCCTAAAGATGAAGTCCTACTTGGTTTTGTGAAATGGAAATTTCACTTAGCACATTTGAGTATGCTAAATGAAATTCCAAAAGGTGTGTTCAAAATTTTTGATTTTCTTTTGGTTTTGAAAATGGAAACTTCTCCTTAGCAAATTTGGTATGCTAAAGAAAGAGGTTCCGCAGGTGTTTGAAATTTTTTGGATTTTGAATTTGGAAACTTCACTTAGCAAATTTGAGTATGTTAAATGAGGTTCCAAATGGTGTTTGAAAATTTTAATTTTGGATTTGGAGAGTTCACTTAACAAAGAGTATGTTTAGTGAAGTTCTAAAATGTGTTATTTGAAGAATTTTGATTTTGGATTTGGAAGTTTCACTTAGCAAATTTCAGTATGCTAAATGATGTTCCAAATGGTGTTTGAAAATTTTGATTTTAGATTTGAAACTTCACTTAGCAAATTTGAGTATGCTAAATGAGGTTCCAAATGGTGTTTGAAAATTTTTATTTTGGATTTGGAAACTTTTCTTAGCAAATTTGAGTATGCTAAATGGGGTTCAAAATGGTGTTCGAATATTTTAAAATATGATTGTTGACTTTTGATTTTGGATTTTGGACTTGGAGACTTGCTTAATAAATTTGGATATGTTAAATGAAGTTCCAAATGTGTTTTGAAAGTTTTTGATTTTGGATTTGGAGACTTCACTTAACAAATTTCGGTATGTTAAATTAAGTTCCAAATGTGTATTAGTTTTTTTTTTTTTTTTTGAATTTGAATTTGTAGACTTCACTAAACAAATTTGTGTATGCTAAATGAAGTTCCAAATGTGTTTGGAAATTTTTGGATTTTGAATTTGGAGACTTCACTTAACAAATTTGTGTATGCTAAATGAAGTTCCAAATGTGTTTGGAAATTTTTAGATTTTGAATTTAGAAACTTCACTTAATAAATTTGCGTATGCTAAATGATGTTCCAAATGTGTTTGAAAATTTTTGAATTTTGAATTTGGAAACATCACTTAACAAATTTGTGTATGCTAAATGAAGTTCCAAATGTGTTTGAATTTTGAAAATATGATTTCTATGCTTTAAATTTTGAAAAGAGGAATTCCATTCAACAAATTTGGGTATGTTGGAATGGAGTTCAATCTTATTTTTGAAATATGAAATTTTTTATTTTGTGTGTGATTATTGCTTTTTGAAAGATGGATTTCCAACTTAATCATATGCGGGATATGTTTAAGTGGGGTTTCCAAATGATTTTATTTTTATTTGGAAATAAAATCTTCATTTAATAAATTTGAGTATATTAAATGAGGATGTACATATGTGCTTTTGAAAAATTTAGTTTTGTTTTGAAGATGAAACTTCTATTCAATAGGTGTGAGTGGAAAGGTTCATGTGTGTTGTAAAAAAAAATTAATTTTTGGAAAGATGATTGTTCATTTTATTTTGAAAATGAAATCTTCATCAAAGTGAATTGATAGAAGATATTCATTTGTGCTTTCGAAAAGTTTAATTTTGTTTGAAAATGAAACTTCAATTCAATAAGTGTGGGTGTATTGAATGGAAAGGCTCATGTGTGCTTTCTGAAAATTTTAATTTTTGGAAAGATGATTGTTTAGAAGCATTGTTATAAAACTTATTTTAGATGTAAAAACTCAGAGAATTGGGAAAGATATAAAGTGATATGTAGAGATTCTAAGAAAGCAATATATGATGCAAAAACATTAGCTTTTAGTGATTTATATAATAGATTAGATACCAAAGAAGATGAAAGATGTATGTATAAGTGAGCCAACCAAAGAGATAGGAGAAGTAAAGACATAGTTCAAGTGAGGGGTATTAAGGATGAAAATAATAAAGTGCTTTTCTTAGAAAAAGATATTGAAAATAGGTGGATGAGGTATTTTGATAAACTTTTCAATGAAGGATCTGAAAGTACGATTGATTTTAGCAACCTTAATACCCTAAACAAAAATAAAGAATTTCATTTTTATCATCGTATTAGTAAATCTGAAGTTAGTGAAGCTTTAAAGAAAATGAAATGTGGAAAAGTAGTAGGACCGGATAATATTCCAATAGATGTGTGGAAATGTTTAGGAGATCAAGGAATTTCTTGGCTTATAAATCTTTTTAATGTTATTTTAAAGACTAAAAAGATGTCAGATGAGTGGTGAAAGAGTTTGTTGGTTCCCATATTTAAGAATAAAGGTGATGCACAAGAGTGTGCAAATTATAGAGGAATTAAGTTAATGTGCCATACATTAAAATTATGGGAGAGAGTAATTGAGCATAGGTTATGATGTGATACAGAAGTTTCTCACAATCAATTTGGTTCATTCCATTTAGATCTACTATGGATGCTATACATTTGTTAAGAGGTTTGATGGAGAAGCATAGAGAAAGTAAGAAGGATCTACATATGATATTTATTGATTTAGAGAAAGCTTATGATAAAGTCTCAAGAGATGTTCTTTGGAGAGTTCTAGAATAGAAAGGAGTTAATATTGGTTATATTCAAGTCATTAAGGATATGTATACTAGAGTACTTGTGCCCAAACACAAGGAGGATTGACAAAATATTTTCCTATTTCAGCTTGGATTACATCGGATCAACATTAAGCCCTTATCTTTTTTACTTTAGTTATGGATGTTCTTACAAGGCATTTACAAGAAGATGTACCTTGGTGTATGCTTTTTGTTGATGACATTCTTCTTGTTGATAAGACTAGAGAGGGAGTCCAACAAAAACTTGAATTATGGAGGTCAACTTTAGAGTCTAAAGGTTTTCATTTAAGTAGATCTAAAATTGAATATCTAGAGTGTAATTTTAATAGTAGAGGTAGTGTTGTGACTTTAGGTGATCAAGTCATTAATAAGAGTGAGCGATTCAGATATTTAGGCTCTATTGTTCAAAATGATGGTGAAATAGATGGAGATGTTATTAGTAGAATTCAAGTCGGATGGTTGAAGGGGAGGAATGCATCTGGCCTATTATTTGATAGAAAAGTTCCACTTAAACTTAAGGGAAAATTTTATAAGATGGTGGTAAGACCTACAATGACTTATGGTGAATGTTGGCCAATAAAAGAGAAGCATAAGACTAAGTTAAGTGTTACGAGATGAGGATGCTGTGGATGAGTGGCTTTACTCTTAGAGATAGAATGCAAAATGAGTATGTTCGGGAAAAAGTTGGAGTAGGTCCAGTGGTAGATAAGATTATGGAGAGTCACCTTAGATGGTTTGGCCACATAAAGCATCCGTCCAATAATTAGAGAGTAGATGCATTAGATTTGCCTTATGCTAAGAAAGGTAGAGGTAGACCTAAAAAGACTTGGTTAAGATGTATAAAAAATGATCTTAATATACTTGAATTAAATGCGAATTTGACACATAATAGGACACAATGGAGAAGAAGGATTCATGTAGCTGACCCCACCTCGTGGGATTAAGGCTTGTTGTTGTTGTTGTTGTTGTTGAAAAGATGATTGTTCATTTTATTTTGAAAATAAAATCTTCATCAAAGTAAATTGATGGAAAGATGTTCATTTGTGCTTTTAGAAAAGATTGTTATTTTTATTTTGAAAGTTCCTACATGTAACAATTACAATAATCGTTAGATGAGGGTAATTTAAGAAAAATTGTGAGAAAAATTTTATTATGTGCATTTTTGAAATAGTTCTTTTAAAAAGTAGAATTTTTATGAAAAATTTGTTTTGTCTTTATTACTTTAGAATGAGCCTTTCTTTATCATAAATATGATAAAGAGGAAGTCTTTAAATTTTTTTCTTTTATTAGATTTCCATTTTACCCATTGGAAAACCCAATGGGGGTTTTAAGACCAACAAGGAATGCGGTCCTAAAACCTATAGATGTTAGCTAGCTTAACTTAAGGATGAAATAAGCTAAGTGCCAATGGAAAGAAAGATAGTCTAGGATTTATACAAAAGTACAAACCCACTATCGATACTTAGAGATAACAATCATTTACCAAAGATGGAGAGAGGAACTATGCCCAGCGGGGTCACCATAAAAACCTATGGTGAAAATTTTCAATATAGGAGTCACCTTTCAAAATCTGTCAGTGAGAAAGACAAAGACAAGCCTATAGAAATTCAGCTTTTTAGGATGCCATGTACATCTATAAATGTGCTTATTCAAGTGATCGAGTACGCCATCAAGGAATAGTGTACAATCTCGAAAGATAGAAGTCACTACCCTTTAATGGACCTAATCACATCAATAAGGACTCCTAAGGATGTTGGGTCTTTGAAGTGTACCAGAGATTCTTCATCAATGAATAGTGTACTATCTCGAAAGACAGAAGTCACTACCCTTTAATGGACCTAATCACATCAATAAGGACTCCTAAGGATGTTGGGTCTTCAAAGTGTACCAAAGATTCTTCTCCTACTTTACGTGGAAAAGTAAAGCATGGTTTATTTTAAATCGGGTTAATTAAGTTCCCTACAGGGACATCTTAAGGAATGGGGATTCCTTAGGAAAACTCTCGATTAAGGCAAATGATCATTGTCTCTAAAGATTTCAATAGGGTAGGTGTATCAATCGATTGGTTTATTTTTGAAGTTCAAATGGGATTGATCAAAGAAAGATTTATTATCAAAGCCAAATGGGAATAAGTGGGAGATGCTCATGATGCTAGAAAATCTAGCAAGCATCTCAAACTATCCTATGATTGGGCTTTATATTTTTGAAATTGATTTAGTTTGTTTGAGTTGAATTTTTCATTAGAATTTTAGGGCTTATAATTCCATAATACAAGGTTATGGAAATGCCTAAGAGGTGAGAATTTATGATTAGGGCCCATAAAGGGGAGAAGCAACCTCAGAACCTAAATCTAGGGAGCTTTGGTAAGGGCCAAAAGCACAACCTAAATCTAAGGCAAAGAATGGGTAATTTGTTCACCTCCATAAGAGAGGACAAACCACCCGACAGCTTGGACTTACAACTACCTAAGGGTGGCTACCAACTAACTCCTCCTACAATTTTAAATACATGTAGGTAAGTTGTTATGCTTAATGCAAGATAGTTAGGCTGTTATTATTTAGAAAGAGACTAAGTCCTTAAACTCACTCCCTAAAGAGACTAGATCATGTAAAGGGGCATGATTCAAATGACTTAAATCTAATGTAATTCAAATTTCATTTTATTTTTCATTTTGGATAATTATTTTGACTCAGGCTAATAGGATTCATATGCCTAATGCATGAGAAATAAAGTTATTGGCCAAAATTAGCGAGAGGGGAGGAGGTGAGTTTCCACCATGGCTCTCATAGGTTAAGTCAAGTTTCTCTGGCAAAGGTGGAAGCCCTCCAATTAAGAGTGAAATAAGATGATATTGTGCATGATATTACAAAAGAAATGCTCATCCAACTAAGGGGTTGCTAATTCTTTTAACTTGATTTTAAACCTAAGCTTTAGGTGTGGTATGAGTTATTTATTTTTATTTTTGAATTATTAAGTTGGGTAAAAGATTTATTTTTCCCTAAAGAGCCTAATCCACATCCAGGCCATACATAAAGTAAGGAAGAAACTAAGAAAATCATGCAACTTAATGCACAAGCTAAACAAATCATCAAGCAATATATAAAGTTAAGGACAAAAAGAATAAAAGGCCGTTGTAGTCGGGACCACCGCACAAACCTGAAAAATATCAAATTGGATAGCCGAGCTCTACCCTTATACAACCCAGATTACAAATGAATTACATTACAATAAGCAAGGAACTCATTGTTATGGGGGTCTTCAAGCTTTATTTCTTCTTTCTTCTTTTCTTCTTTATTCTTCTTTTCTTCTTTCTTCTTTAGTTCTTTCTTTTGGATGGTTGGAAGGTGGATGCTCCAAGGTTCCACATGGTACATAAGATAAGATCTGATGACCAATGTTCATCCTAATCCCCATAACAATCATTGCAAAATCCTAATTGCACAAATTTACATGAAAAAGAAAAGAATGGAAATCTAAACAATACCTGCAAAATAGAGATGAGCTAAAACAAACCACACAAATCCCAAGCATGTATATTGGACTTATCACCCACACATGGGTGACTAACGCCACCTGCCCCATGGATTACACTTAGGGGTATAAGCACCTGCAAGCAAAAGCATTTTATATTTTATTTATGATAGCGCTCCTTAAGCACAATCCTTCACAAAAAAGAATAGTTAGACTAAGAGCATCCTACCATTCATTCTACGAGAATATTCCCTAACATCCAATCTAAAACATATATCATAAAATAATATAAAGCATCAAACCATGCACCAACCTAACTTAAAGCTAGACGTGGTGACTTAGGCTAATGTGTGTACTTTGAAGGCTTATGTGGTATGCTTAGCTATGGCTTTAAGTAAGGATTTTCTAACTGTGAAAACATGTTCAACTTAGAGGAGAGTTTCATTTAAGTTGTTTAATTATTTTGGGTTGATTTTATTTCATGTTTTGATTTGGTTCAAGTGAATCCTACAATTAATTACTAAGTTATGAAGAGAGGGAAAGAGAAGAGAACTTCTTCTTCCTCCCCTAACCAAAGTAATTTCTAAAGTAGATTCACATTTTAGTTTGGTTTAGTGAATTTTTTTATTAATTATTTTAATTAATCATAAGTTTAGATAAACTCTAAATAAACATATTCAAAAAGAAAGGCATTTTAAGATTAAATAAAATGAATAAAAATTCACATAATACACATTACTTCATTTCTTTCCCAACATATATAACATGCATATGGATGGATCCTAAGCATATCTATACATACAAATGAGAGTATTTAACACACTTTATGATGTATTCTAAGTAATTCATTTAACGAAATTTTGAAGTTTATTATGCATGATTTTCTTAAGTAGAAAAGGGATTCTTTATCCAAATTTTCACATACACACATGAAAGTAAGAAAGATATAAGTGAGTACAGCATCATTGTTAATCAGAGGTGTAAGGTATAAAACCTACTTAGGGCTACTTAAAGTCTCGCAACCTCAGGGTTGTCTAGACTAATATACCACTTTCCTTAAATACAAACATGTGTATAAAAGAAATGAAATGGAAAAAAAGAATGCAAAAGTTATATTAATGGATTTTTTTTTTTATGCAATTTATGTATGAAAGTGTAGGTAACCCTTCTTAACTGGTAGCACAGAGATGACTAGGATATGAAATTAGGGGAGTATTAGGTCCTTTTCAAATGACCATATTTCTCACTAAATTCCTATTCAAAACTATTTCTAACATAAGAGACAAAGGAAACCTATGCTAAGCATACCTTTATAATCTTTCACATGCAAGCTTATAATTAAAGTATAAGTAGAATACTTTTAAATTTTATATTTGATTTATATGTTTTGAAAATAATTTGAGTTTAGTAGAGATAATAGCCACTCAGATTTCTACTTTAGCCAACGCATGCAAAATTGACATAAAGTAAACAATTTCATTTTTAAATTTTGAATTTGAAAAATATGAATGCATGAAACCACATGACATACAAATTTAACATTTTGGGGAAAGATTCAAAGCAATGAAAGCATGTAAACAAATTCACTTCACTTAAATCCTAAAGACATTCTTATGGAATAAGAAAGTTTAAAATAAATCAAAGTGAATTCAATGTAATTTTTGTTTAGTTTGGAGTTTGATTTAATTTTCAAAAGGTGAGTTGAGTTTACAACTCCTAACCCATTCCCACATATGTTTGATATTTTTGTTTAATTTTTAGGTAATTAGATCCATTTTTAAGCATTGATTAGGTTAAGGTATGAATTAAGTAACTTAATTAACTGTTACCTACACCACCTTAGAATAATTAACCAAATAATTATGAGCTAATGAGATGGCATAAAAACTCACAAGAAATGTAAATTTGCAATGCACTTAATAAGAAAATGGCCTAATGCAATTTAGCTAATAATTAAAGGTTAATTAAGCTAAGAGACTTAGCTTAAGTAATTTCCAAACATCTTTTCATACTTATGCATTGGGTTTTGATTTCCTTAATTGATCTTAGGCTATTAAACACATAAGAATCTACCCAAAGTAGATTACTTAAGTTTTGGAACCTTTTAGAATTTTTACAAATTAATTAAGGGGATCATTAATGAATTAGCCCTAAATTAAGAGAGGATTAAGGAGAGAAAAAGGGGGTTTAGGGAATAGCTTAGGAGAAATGCCCCAAAATTATTTCATAAACCTTCTACTTACTGAATCTAACCTTAATCAACTCTAATCATTGAATAAAGCCACTAATCATACCCTAATTATGCTTAATTACATAAGGAGGGTAATTAAGAAATCCATATGCAATTCTTATAATCAAGCCTTCAATAAATCTCAACAAAATTAAGAAAGGTAGAAGTCATCCCCTAAAATATACCCAAGAAGTTTGGGATCAATCAGAGACTTAATAAAAAAGTAATTAGCAAAATGAAGTTTCCAAGAAAACCCAAAATCAAAGAAAAATTTAATTTAAAACCCATTGAAATTAATTTTAAAATATTTTAAGTCGAATTCTCTTTCCATAAGATTTTATTTCATACCTTTTTGAATTTTTTAGAGGGAGTTATGAATTTTAGAAGATCCTTGAATTAATTATGATTAATTAAATTAATTTAACTAATCCTATAGCTCACGGTGCGACGCGTGGTGGCAGCGGTTAGCTCTCTATACACATGTCAAATCGTGAAGGATTCACTTAAATGTCAAATCCAAAATGGTGGCTGGCGGTGGACGCGATTTGATCTCTGCCATCCGATCAAAGATCGGACGGCTAGAGATCTCCTCGTGGTTTTAAAATGGATAAGAGATTTCTAAACGTGGGGAATTATCTCGGTCGTCCATCTAAAATGTGCGGATGGACAACTAAGATCTCCCAAGTTCTTCCCCTTGATCAACAAAGACCGTCCATGATCAAGGGGAAGATCCGAGCTCGATTGAGCTTGGATTCAAACCAAACTCAACCCACACCATCTAAAGCTAAGGAGCGGCAAATCTAATGATCAAAAATCCATGGGATTAAAATTTCTTTCACAAAGATTCACACCACATTGAGTTTAATGGTCAGAAAATTCCATACCTCACCGGAGGTGATCACCGGCGTTCGATTCCCTTGGAGAAGCTTTGTCTGGTTGAGATGAGGCCTTGCTAAAGTTTTGAGCACTTGAGGTTGAGTGGATTGGTATATGGACCACCTCCTCCTTATCTAGATTATGGCCTTGATCCAATTCAACTCTCCTTGCTGTGGGAACTCCATAGGAAGCTTGGGTGCACTCGACTTAGCTCCTTGATGAAGTATGTAAGAGCAATTGGATGGAAATTGAGTGAAGAGGAAGTTAGCTCTTCAATGAACTTCCCCTATTTTCAAAGTCTAAAAACTGAGAAATGAAGTTTTCAAATCCTCTCTAAGAAGCCTGGGAATACTCTCTGATGCTTGCTCTAAGTTTCTTAGCATGTGAAGGGAAGTTGGATTTGAATTAGGGGAGTATATCTCCCCTTGAAGGATCGGATGGTCCATCCTCTTGCAATTTTGATCAATGGAGCTTGGGGTGGGTTGTTGATCATTAGATGTGCACATGGTCAGTTTTAGCCAAGGAGTGGATTGCCAGCCTCCCATGTGCTTGAATTTGAGTGGGAGATGGGTTTTGAATTTAGAGTTTTGACCCATGGGGTCAAGTTCGATCTAGGGACCAATTGGGCTGACCCAAACCCATTGGGTTGGGTGCACCACTCTTCACTAGGTCCCCTAGATCTTTTAGGAAAGCCTCAAGTGAATGTGAAGAGGGTATGACCAAATTGCCCATAGATTATGCCAAAATTTGTTCTATGGCTTAGGGATGGAATGGTCATTTTGTTGATTTTTCACTTTGGATATGTTGTGTATGTGGAGAAACTAGGTTTGGCCAAGTTTCTTTGGATTTGGAATTCATTTGATAGGGTTTGGCTCATGTTGACCCATTAGGTCAAAATGGGTCAACTTGGGTCAAGTTGACCAATTGGTCAAATTGGTTCAAACCAAGGGTTGGTTCAAGTTCATATGACTATTTAAAATGTTTTGGTGGCTTTGGTTTGGTTCAATTTGGTATAGTTTTGAATTTGTCTCATATGACTTTATTTAGGTCAAATGGGTCAAGTTGACCAATTTGACCCATTTGACCTATTTGGGTTAGGTCAAGGATAGGTTTAGGTTAGGTTAGTCATATGGAGTGGATTGGTATCTTTGTTTCCAATCAATTTTGGTTAAGTTCAAATTTGGCTCAACATGACCCATTTAGGTCATGTTGGGTCTATGCTTAATTGAGCTAGGTTAGGTCTAGTTGGCCAATTGAAGCTTTAGTTAAGTTCAACAAGTGATTTGGAATGAACTTGACCCAACGGCTTGAGTCAATTTGACTTAGATCAAGTTTTGACACATTTTGACCCTTTAGGTCAAAATGGGTCAACTTAGGTCAAGTGGCCAATTGGGCTAGGTTAGGCTCAAATGTTGGCTTGGTCAAGTTCAAACATAGGTCATGAGTGAACTTAGATCAATGGTTTCAATCAATTTGGCCTATGGTGGATTTTGGCTATGTTAGGTTTCATTTTGGGCTAAGTGTTGACTTGGTCAACCCTTAGGTTTGACTTGGTTTGACCAAATTTGGTTGATTGATCATCCCATGATGATTGTTGATCATGATGAGAGGCATAGGTGAGTTTGATTCAATCCAATTTGGTTTGAATTAGAATTTGGTTCATAAGGGTACTTTAGGTCACTTTGGGTCAAGTGAGCCTAAGTGGGTCAAATGGCTTGGTCAAAGCTTGATTTGAAGTTGATTGATTTTGTATATACGATTGAAATATAAATCCATTTATAAGTGGTTTGAAGTCAACTAGATTTTGATCCATTTGACAATTTCATATTCAAAGGAAGAATATGAAGGGATTTTGTCTTTGATTTTTGAATTAGGTTTTGATTGTTTGATTGAAGTTTGAATTTATATATGAGTTCATGATTATAGGATTGATTGAATCATGAGAGAAAATCAAGAGTTTAGCTTGATTTAGAGTTGATTTGGCTAAGTTCAAGATTTTGACTTGAAAGGCTTAGATTGGATTTTGAGTGGATTTGAGTTTGATTTTTGGAATTGGTTTTTATTGTTTGAATTTACATTTCATTTATATATGTGAATATAAATGAGAATATAAATGGATCATGAGAAAATTTCAATGATTTGAAGTGGTTTAATCATGATTTGGGCTAAGTCCATTAAGAAGGATTTAAAGGATTTAAGGAAATTTTTGAATTGGAATTTAATTTTTGGATTCGATTTGATTGATTTATATTTATATTTCATTTATATATGAGAATATAAATGTAAATATAAATGAATTATGAGAAAATCCCATGACTTTGAGATGGTTTGATCAAGATTTAGGCTAAGTCCATTAATGAAAAATTTAGGACTTAAGAAAGATTTTGAATTTGGAATTTAATTTTTTAGATTTTATTTGATTGATTTATATTTATATTTCATTTATATATGTGAATAGAAATAAGAATTTAAATAAGTTTTGAGAAAATCCTATGAGTTTGAGATGATTTGATCAAGATTTAGGCTAAGTCCATTAAAAGGAATATTTAAAAGACTTAGGAAATTTCATGAATTGATTTGGAATTTTGAGTTTAGTTTGATTGGTTTGAATTTATATTCCATTTATATATGTGAATATAAATGAGAATATAAATGAATTATAAGAAAATCTCAAAGGTTTGGTTTGATTTAGGTCATGGTTTTGGCTAAGTCTTTAAGGAGGAAAATAAAGACTTAAGAAAATTTGGACTTAGGATTTTTGATTGATTTTGATCATTGGTTTCAATCATAGATTTCAATCATGAATTTTAATCATGGAATTGATTTGAGTTTGGAGAAAATCAAATAAAATTGATTTGGAGTTTGACTTGAAGGAAGGAAAGTGAAGAATGGCTTAAGCTAAGGGTAGGCAAATTTCCTAATACCCATAAGGCATGACCTATTTCAATGGCTAACTCTTCTAAGTCTTCTAGGGATAGGTTGAGTGTCCACCTAATCACTAAATGTGTCTTAAGGCTAAGTAGCTCTTAAAGTCTAAGAGGAGTCTTATGCCTAAGAAGGAGGTGTTGAGAGCTCATTCTAAAAATGAGGTCAACAGTCACATTTTGCCTTTTTAGGTCAACATGGATCAACTTGAGTCAAGTGGCCAATTGGGCTAGGTTTGCTCAAATGATGACTTGGTCATGTACAACCATTCATAAATTGGTTTCGATCAATGGTTTCAATCAATTTGGCCTACGATTGATTTTGGCTAGTTTAGGTTTCAGTTGGGTTAAGTGTTGACTTGGTCAAAGGCTAGGTTTGACTTGGTTTGACCTAATTTGAGTGATTGATCATCCTAAGATGATTGTTGCTCATAATATGAGGCTTTGATGGGCTTAGTTCAATCGAATTTGGGTTGGATTAGAATTTGGCTCAAAAAGGTGCTTTCGGTCACTTTAGGTCAAGTGAGCCTAAGTGGGTCAATTGGCTTGATTAAGGCTTGATTCAAGTTTAGTTGAACTCACATATGGACTTATGATTGATATATAAATCTAATTGCAATTGGTTTTGAGTCAAATGAGTTTTGATTCATTTGACAATTTCAAGTTCAAAGGATGAACATGGGTTTGATTTGGGTTAGTTTGATTTTGGTTTGATGATTGAAGTTTGTGTTTATATTTGGTTTGTGATTGAAGGATTGATTATTTGGAGAGAAAATTTAAAGGTTGGATTGATTTGAGGTTGATTTGGCTAAGTTCAATAATTTGACTTGAAAGGGTATAGGTTGGTTTTATGTTAGATTTGGGTTTGAGTTTCGAATTTGGTTTTGGTTATTTGAATTTATATTTCATTTATATTTGTGAATATAAATGAGAATATAAATGGGTTATGAGAAAATCTCTTGAGTTTGAAGTGACTTGAATTTGATTTGAGCTAATTCCATAAGATGAAATCAAAGTGACTTAGGAAATATTTTAGCTTTGGACTTAAGTTTTGGATTTGGTTTTGGTTACTTGAATTTATATTTCATTTATATTTGTGAATATAAATGAGAATATAAATGGGTTAAGAGAAAATCTTTTGATTTTGAATCGATTTGGATTTTTGGAATTGATTTGAATGATTTGAGAAAAGTCGTTTAATTTGGAATTTGATTTGAATTTGGAGTTGGTTTGGATTTGAAGTTTGATTTGTAAGAAGAAAGTGAGGATTGGGTTTAAGCTATAGGGTAGGAAAGTTTTCCTAACACCCCTAAGGCATAACCTATTCCTTTGGCTAACTCTTTTAAGTCTATATGGTTAGGTTAAGTGTTCATCTAATCACTCGAAGTGTCTTAAGACTAAGGAACTCTTAATGTCTAAGAGGAGTCCTATGTCTAAGATGGAGAAGTTGAGATCTCACTCCAAGAGTGAGGTCAACAAATACTTATATGAAACTAAATCTCTACCTTTTGGGACAATTACAATTATTTTAAGAAGCAACTATGAATCTGTTATAGGAAGAAACTGTTGTCATAAAGCTGTTGTTGCTGAAGTAGTGTTTCTATTTAGAAAACTCAGTTGCGAACCTACTTTGTTGTAGTTGTCTATAAATAAATGACTGAAATACCCTTATATATATATTAATGAACATAGAGATAATTTAGAAGTTATCACTCTTTATATTTAATTGTACTAACAAAGCAAAAAAACATAAATCATTAAGAACTCAATGAATTTGCAAAAAAATAAGATGTAAACTTAACAAAGAGTAAAAGTTTGAATAATATTTTAAACATTCTTAAGAAAAAAGGAAAACTAATTAATATATATGATCTATTCACTCATTAATTAATGCATTTGTAATTTCCTCTTGCAACAAAATCATCTCTTTGACACCTTCTCCATTTTGTGTGCATAACTCTGCTATATCACCATTTACTTGTAATAATGATTTCCCTAAGTGATATTTATATGCTTCAAGAGGGGCATATGATTGATTTTCATCTACACTATTGAAATCAATGTCATAAAATGAGGGATGGGGGCGTATGTAATTATGGAGCACCGGTGTTGTAGATACAATCTTTATTTGCTTTTTTTAATGGATATGTTGGCATATCTCATAGAATAACTCTTTTTTCTTCAAACTCCAAAGGCCCTCTTGATGATAGCACATAGAGAAGAGTGTTATTTATTAAACATTTCTTTTTATCTATGAACCATTTGGTCACTCCTTTCAAAATAGGGTATGTGATATTTTATCTCAAGAAAGGGCTTTAGAAATCCTCACTGCATTGGATATCCAGCATCTACTAGATAATATTTTTTTTGTTAAAATATTAATCATTTAATGTAGAAAAATAGAAACAATTAACGTAACTATCATTTTATCATTTACATACTCACTAACCTAGAGGCAACATAGGAAAATTGACTCAATGAATTTTTTTAGCAAAATAAAAAATATGACTATCGTGTGTAATGTCTTCTCTTCCCATCTAGCCATAATAAAAGTGAAACACATGTTGAAGTCACAAGTAGCCATGACATTCTTGGTGGGTGAGCCACAATGTTCAATATATGCAACCTTCTTCTTTTTGGATACCCGCGCATTAATATGAGTCATATTAATAACACTAATAAAATTCTATATTATTTGATACATGTTATATTTGCAAGTACATCAAACATATATAGAAAGATGAATCATTAAACATATAATATACCTTAAAGTATGGCATGTATCTATAATCATGTGATGTCTCCTTTGGAGTGCTTTAGAAAGTAGAGTCTTCGGGTTTAATAATTTTGGATGATAAACTAACCAAAGCATCCAAATCAATTAAAAAATATCTACTAATTTTTTCTGAAGAATGTTGAAATCACTCCATTGCTGCTCATATTGACTCTTTATGGGATAAAATGTAGAGGTTTATAGCTAACACATCCTTTGAAGTCATGCTAGATGTTCCGTGAAGACCATGGTAACTACGTAGTTCTTTCAAAGATCAAGGAAGATCATCTGTCTCATACGAAACATGTTATGAAATATGATTGGATGACCCACTAGTAATTCTTCAATCCATTTGTCCCTTATGTAGGTAGATGTTATGCATGGAGTGCGAGAAATATATGACTCGTAGTACTCATGTATCAAGCATATAGTACCTATAATGATTCTTTGGCATTGCTCTCTATCGTTATTATCCATTGTTATATACATAACAAAGAAATAATGTAAGTATGTCATACCAAGAATAGAAGAACATAAAAATAATATATTTCATGAAGCATTATATTAGCACAAAATATTATAAAAGTCATATATAATTCTTGAACTACAAAAGTCAAATCATGAAATACAAATACAAAAAGTCACATTTTATTTAATTATCATACAGAGTAATTTTTAAAAAGTAACGCAGATAATTAACGCTGCACTCAAGTGCCATTGATAAAAAGAATTCTCTTTTGTCAAGATCTTCTAATAACTTCATATAGTATGGATAAAGAGGCATGTCTTCATATATTTTAGCAGTTTCTTCTAATATTTTCATAACATTAGGAATAAAGGATGTGGCATATGATGTGCTTGGCTGAGAGGTTATATTTGTACATGCAATCACTAGTTGTAAAATTTGGCTTCCTAGATATATTTTCTCATTGTTTTCCTTCTTCCCACTTCTTTCTCCAAAGGATTTCTGGCCTTTAGAGTGGCTAGATTCAATATGTTCAATTTCATTATGAATGGATCCATCACTTGAGTCCTCTTTCTGCTCAGAAGTTGCTTACTCAATGGCATGAAAGGGTGGTTTCTTGCTTGGAACTAACTCTTCTTCACTAGTAGCTATAACTCAACCAAACAATAGGTCGAGTTTGTCCACTAATTTAGGGTCAATGCCACTCAATTTAAATTTCTTTGCAGTAGGCACAACCTACATGTTACTCAAAAATAGTGTTGTAATATCTAAAATGTGAAGAAAAAATCTTTAAAATGTAGTGCAAAAGAATTAATCACCTCTAATTTCTTCTTCCACCAAACTTCAGACGCATCAATAGTCTGCTTTATAGGATCCCAGCCAAGTCTCGTTGACCCTCGATTTAATTCCTTCCATAATTTTCAATCCTTTTTTTAGTTGATCTCATTTATTCTTTAATAGCATTTTATTGTACTCTCTTCATATTCTTCCTTTAAAATTTTTTATTATGTTTTGCCATCCTTTTATTAAAATAAATAGTTGACCTATTTCCTAGTTCCACCTCCATTAAACAAAATTCACAAAAGATGATTATTACATCTCTTTCCCACATAGTTGAGGATCCACATTCTCTTGCTTTGGCCATTAACAACCAACCATATACTCTAAACAACTAAGGGACAACATAAGATGAATAAAATTCAAGTTAAATAATATTTTTCAAAAAAATATCATGCAATTCATTTTGGATTTGATTATAATTTATAATAAATCTATGCATTACCACTCATCATTTTTGAATTAAAATAAAATATAAAGAATAAATATACTAATACTACAAAACGAATAAAATGGCATGATTAATAATAAGATTATGATGTATTATTAAATATATTAACAATCTCTTTGTGTCATTTGAATATTATTTATTGAAAAAAAATTTAGAACTAAATGAAAAGGTACAAAGAAAAACAACAATAAAAAATCATTGTAAATCTACAAATAATAAGGATCAATAACTCCTATAGCCGAATGAACATTTAATTAATCATTGAGTTTCAACTTTATTTGTGACCAATATAGTTGTTGTGTGCTAAAAAATCAGTTGCGGTAGAATAAAACTTCACGCTTTAGCTTGTATGAAAATCTATCACACATAGAGATAGCTAAAAAGAGAATAAGAAACTCCAAAAATTTTACATGAAAAAACGCCAGGAAGGTGGAAAAAATCACGGGACCTAGCCTAGTAAAATTGTTCCACTATATATCTGCTTTGGAGTATAAAGTTTAAATTTTTTTGATAACAAGATTACAAGGTTGTATGTTAGAAATCCTGACAGTGGGAATTCCAAAATTAGGTTACAATAGTTATGCAATGATTGTTGGGATGTATTTGGTAGTCATGACAATGACAAATATCATAAAGAACGCGGTGATAAAGAACTTCGAACTTCTAGCTTTCTCCCAAGTTTGCTTTTAGCTCCCCCCTCATGATAAGAATGGGGTTCTATTTATAAGATTTTGAGAGGGGCATATTGGTCATTGTAGCCAAAATCCTAAACCACTCCATCGGACGGCTTATATCAATTCATTTGATCATAGATAGTTTTTTGGTAATTTGACCATTAAAATGATCTTTGTTATGAGTGATCTTAGTCTTGTTGGATTCATCTCGTTGAGCCGCTCGATCTGACTATAAGAATATCAAATTTGGGAGTCATTTGATCCTCCAATCAGTGTTCTGAAATTTTTAAGTATAGCTTTTGGGCTTGATTCAAGCTTATTTGGGCTTGATTTGACCTGATTCTAGTGTTGTTGGACCCATTTTATAGAGTTGATTAATTTTATTATATACATGCTTTAACTTGAGATTCAGGCTTGATTAATAAATTTTAAAGAGATATATCAATTGCCCTCTTTTTTTTTAATGATAAAATTTGTTTCATCCAAAAATATATTAAAATTTTTTAAAAAAAATTACTTTAGCAAAATATTATTAGTATTTGTAATTATATATAAATATATATATATAAAGAGAGAGAGAGAGAGAGAGAGAGAGAGAGAGAGAGAGAGAGGAAGAGACGAAAAGAGTGGGAGAGAGAGGGACGTGGAGAGAGAGAGAGAGAGAGAGAGAGAGAGAGAGAGAGAGATGTGGCGAGAGAGAGATTTTTTTAATTAAATGAGAAGATGGGGGGGAACAGCTACCCTCCTTAATAATTTAATTAATTATTATTATTTTTTGGAATTTGAAAGTCTTTTTTCAAGTATAAATATCCCCCAAGGGGTAATAAAAAACTTGCACCTTACTTTGTTTACTTTCTTTTCTTTGGTAGCCTCCACTAACATGTATAAGGTGTTGACCCCCCTCGCAAGCTCTAGTTATCCCTGATCTCGGGGTTTCCAACTAATCTGGTTAGGCGACGTGCATCCCAAATTCAGGCTCCACTATGCTAGCACTTTCTTCTCTTTGGTATCCTCTACTGAACTGTATAACGGTGTCGAACCCTCTCATATGCTCCAGTTCTCTCTGATCTCAAGGTTTTAGTAAAGATGACATCTCAATTCAGCTCCACTTTCCACTTTCTTCTCGCCTCCACTAACGTGTATAATAGTGCACCCTCAGCTCTAGTTCTCCCTAATCTGGTTTCCAAATAACTTGGTTAGCACAGATCTCTAGTGTGCTTCCAAGTTCTTCTAACTTTTTATAGATCCTAGAATCCTCTATTGACCAATATAACGGTGTTGACTCCCCTCGCATGCTCCAGTTCTTCCCGATCTCGGGGTTTCCAACTGACCTGGTTAAGGGGTGCGCATCCCAAATTCACATTTTAGTTTTACCTTTTATGTTTGTTAAGGCCTCCCCACCCCCCCCCCCCAAGTTATATTTTTCTTAAAAAAATTTTTCCCCAATAACGACATATATATCATTTTTCAGACTTTGACTTCAAAAGGAGTATGATTTATATATATCTCCTCAGATTTTTGGTATACTTATATCTTTTAATGCTTTTATCTTCTGAGATTTTAGATGTACCTGTTTCTTCTAAGTCTTTTGTCTTCTGATATTTTTAATGTACATGTATCTTCTGATGTTTTTACCTTCTAAGGCTTTTTAATATATCTATACCTTTTAAGGCTTTTATTTTTTAAGATTTTTAATGTACATGTACATTCTAAGGCTTTTACCTTTTGAGGTTTTTGATGTACATGTACCTTATGAGGCTTTTAGCTTCTAAGATTTATGATGTACATGTACCTTCAGAGGCTTTTTCATTCTGAAATTTTTGATGTAATTGTACCTTCTAAGGCTTTTTCCTTCTAAGGTTTTTGATGAGTGGAGACCCTATCAACCACTTGCTCTCTTGGAGTCTTTCTAGTGAGGATCTTGTCCACTTTTAGCTTCCCATCGAGGCTTTCTCAAGAGCATGACTTCCAGGGGTTATCAGTGGTAGACAAAGTCTCCACTTGCCTTCATGAGGTCTTTTTAGTGAGTACCTTATCCAGTACTAGCTTCCCATATAGGCTTCCTCATGGGTATGTCTTTTAAGGGGTTTTATTGAAAGTAACAAATAAAGATTTCATTGATAATAAAAACTTATTTAAAAAAATAAAATTTATAAACTTTTCAATAGAGTAAAAAAGAAACCTAACTTTCTTTAGTAACTACTTTAGTAAGATATTTCCTTAGATAAGTATTGGTGATATTTCGTACTCAATAACTCCAACAATTTCTTTACCATGATTCCTCTGATCTCCTTTTTGATGATATGTATGTTGCTCAAACAAGTAGTATCCTAAATGTCACTGTCGTATTAAATATTTAATTTCTTCCTTTAGATGAACGCAACTTTCAGTTGAATGCCTTTTCGAATGATGAAAGTGATAATATTGTGATTGATTTTTGCCATTTGGATTTCTCAATGGTTTTGGCCATTTGAGAAAATCAAAATTATGAATGTTTATTATAATATCAGTCTTAGACATATTTAGTAGAGTATAACTGGAAGTATCATAATGTCACCGATCTTTTGATTATTTTCTTTTTTATTTTGAGATACTGTTATAACATCTTCTGATGCATATTTACGCTTGGAGTTATTCTCAAATTGTCTTCTATGAATAGTAATAGCTTCATCAGCAGTAATTTATGCCTCTACTCGATGAACAAGATCAGCATAATATCACACTATATCTCACATTAGTGAAGAGTAGAAAGGCTCGGGTCAAAGACCTCCAAGAAAGATGTCTTGAAGTAGCTCTGGATCTACTCCCAAAATTTGACGAGCTTCAGAAGAGAATATTTGAAAGTATTCTTTAAGGGTTTCTTTTTTATTTTGATGAATTCCAGAAAGATGAGAAAAGTCCTTGATTATTCTTGGACAAAGAGTTTAGTCAAATGAGCAAAGTTGAGAATGGTCCATTGCGGGATGGAATAGAACCATGTATGAGTTTTCCCTTTAAGAGTGATAGGAAAAACTTGGCAAAGCAAAGCATCGGGGGTTTGTTGAATATGCATAATAGTTCTATAATGATTGATGTGCTCATGAGAATCATAAGTTCCATCATAAGGTTCAATGTTAGGTAGTTAAACCCCACCGGATTGGTTGTCGAAGAACCATATTATGCAAAGGAGAAGATTCTTGAATACTCTGATGAGGGATGAATTCTTTATCTCTCAACAAAAAATTTTTTTTGAACAAGGCATTGTACTTCATCTCAAATAACTTCACGAGTTGTCTCCATGAAACGAAGGTGATTTAATCCCATCAAAGAGGTAAGGGGATTTAAATTTGGTCAGGCAATACGAGTAGGATGAGTTTAGCTGACAGTATAGTCATGATCCATATTAGGATGATGTATGGGGAGAATTTCCATATTATTACAAGAAAGTTCTTCATTAGTTTCTTCAATAAAATCAACTCTATCATGCTGTTGATCGGGTCAATTTCCTCTAGTTTGTGATGACATTCTCGGTTGTTTAGCTCCTAGTAAGAGCTAAAGGATTTGAACATGATGTTCCTCCATTCTTCTCATGTGCTCCTCAAAAGTATGAAGTGCTCCACCTGGCTAGTGGTTTCAATCTAGTTGGGAAACTTGGTTGTCTGTCATGATAAAGTAATAAGAATCTCCTTCCCATAGACGACGTCAAACTGTTGTGTGCTAGAAAACTAGTTATGGTAGAATAAAACTTCACACCTTAGCTTGTATGGAAGTCCAGCACATATATAGTTTGTTGAAAAAAGAATAAGAAACTCCAAAAAATTTACTTGGAAAAACCCTAGGAAGGAGAAAAAGTCATAGGGTCTAGCCCAGTAAAAATGCTCCACTATATATCTGCTTTGGAGTACAATGTTTAAGTTTTCCCGATAATAGGATTATAAGATTTTATATGAGAAATTCTGACAATGGGAATTCTAGAATCAGGTTATAATATATGCAGTAATTGAATGCTTGTTGTGACAACCATGATAATAGACTACCATCTAATGGTGGTCATGACGAACTTCAAACTTCTAGCTTTCTCCCAACTTTCTCTAAAGTTCTTTTTTAGCTCCCCCCACCCCCAAATCCCAAAATACTTCATCGGCCGACTTATATCGATTCATTTGATCATAGATAGTTTTTTTTATTATTTGACCATTGAAATGATCTTTAATATGAGTGATCTTTGGCTCATTGTATTTGTCTCATCGAGCCGCTCGATTCGACTATAAGCACATCAAATTTTGAATGTTATTTGATCATCAAACCAGTATTCTGAAAAAAAATTTGTATAACTTTTGGACTTGATTCGAGCTCAATTGGGTTCGATTTGACCTGATTTCAGTGTTGTTGGACTCATCTTACTGAGTCAATTAATTTTATTATATACATGCTTTAACTTGAGATTCATACTTAATTTATAAATTTTAAAGTGATAAATCATTTTTCTCTCTATTTTTGAATGAAAAAACTTATTTCATCCAAAAATATATTAAAAAAATTTTAAAAATAGAATTACTTTAGCTGAATATTATTAGAATCTGTAATTATATATATAAATATTGGTGGCGTTTAGTTTGAAAAAGAGGAGCCACGAGCCCCATAGTTTTCTCTTTTTATTTCTTTATTGTGAATGAGTGAGTGAGAGAGTGAGAGAGAGAGAGAGAGAGAGAGAGAGGAAGAGATGGAAAGAGGTGGAGAGAGAGAGAGAGAGGGAGAGAGATGTGGCGAGAGAGAGAGAATTTTTTTTAATTAAATGAGAAGATGGGGAGGGAGGGCACCCACCCTCCTTAATAATTTAATTTTTCTTTTTGAATTTGAAAGTCTCTTTCTCAAGTATAAATACCCCCCTAGGGGTAATGAAAAAATCGCTCCTTACTTTACTTTCTTTTCTTTGGTAGCCTCCACTGACCTGTATAATGGTGCCGACCTCCATCGCAGGCTTTAGTTCTCCCCGATCTTAAGGTTTTCAACTAACTTGGTAAGATGGCACGCATCATGAATTCAGGCTCCAGTGTGCTTCCACTTTTTTCTCTTTGGTAGCCTCCACTAACATGTATAATGGTACTAACCCCCTCACAAGCTCCAGTTCTCACAGATCTCGGGGTTTTCAATTAACTTGGTTAGGCGGTGCGCATCCTGAATTCATGCTCTAATGTGCTTCCAAGTTCTTCCAACTTTCTATAGATCCCAGAATCCTGCACTAACTTGTATAACAGTGCTAACTCCCCTCGTAGGCTCCAATTCTCCCAGATCTTGGGATTTCCAACTGACCTGATTAGGCTGCGTACATCCTGAATTTTGGCTTTAGTTTTATCTTTTATGTTTGTTAAGGTCTTTACGCCCACAGTATAAAAGATATATATTTTTCTTTAAAAAATTTGTCCCCCAATGACGACAATAATCATATATCCTATTTCAGACTTTGACTTGGAAAGGATTATGATTTACATATATCTCCTGAGATTTTTGGTATACTTATATCTTTGAGGCTTTTGCCTTTTGAGATTTTTGATGTACCTGTACCTTTTGAGGCTTTTGCCTTCTGAGATTTTTAATGTACCTGTACCTTCTAAGGCTATTGCCTTTTGAGGCTTTTTAATGTATCCATACCTTCTGAGACTTTTTAATGTATTTGTACCTGCTGAGGATTTTATCTTCTAACATTTTTAATGTACTTGTACCTTCTAAAGCTTTTACTTTTTGAGATTTTTGATGTACCTGTACCTTCTGAGGCTTTTACCTTCTTAGATTTTTAATGCACTTATACCTTCTGAAGCTTTTGCCTTCTGTGATTTTTAATGTACATATATCTTTGTCTTGTGAGGTTTTTGATATACATGTACCTTCTGAGATTTTTGATGAGTGGAGACCCTGTCAACTACTTACTTTCTTAAAGTCTTTCAAGTGAGAAACTTGTCCACTTCTAGCTTCCCATCGAGGCTTCCTCACGGGCATGCCTTCTAGGGGTTATTAGTGTTAGACAAAGTCTCTACTTGCTTTCATGAGGTCTTTCTAGTTAGTACCTTGTCTAGTATCAGCTTCCCATATAGGCTTCATCATGGGTATGCCTTTTAAGGGGTTTTATTGAATGCAACAAACAAAGATTTCGTTGATAATAAAAACTTATTTAGAAAATAAAATCTTATAAACTTTTCAATAGAGTAAAAAAGAAACTTAACTTTTTTTAGTCACTACTTTAGTGAGATCTTTCCTTAGATAAGTATTGGTATTATTTATTTCTCAATAACTCTAATAATTTCTTTACCATGATTCCTCTAATCTCTTTTTTGATGATCTATATGTTGCTCTAACAAGTAGCATCCCAAGTGTCCCTATCGTATTAAACGTTCAATTTCTTCCTTTAGATGAACGCGGCTTTAAGTTGAATGCCCTTTCAAATAATAAAAGTGATAATATTGTGATTGATTTTTGCCATTTGGATTTCTTAATGGTTTTTTCCATTTGAGATAATCAAAATTATGAATCTCCATTATGATATCAGTCGTAGACGTATTTAATGGAGTATAACTTGAAGTATCATAATGTCATCGATCTTTTGAATATTTTTGTTTTTATTTTGAGATACTATTGTAACATCTTCTGATGCGTACATACGCTTAAAGTTATTCTCAAATTTTCTTTTATAAGCAGTAATAGCTTTATTAGCAGTAATTTGTACCTATACTCGATGAATAAGATCAGCATAAGATCACATTGTATCTCACATTAGTGAAGAGTAGAAAAGCCCGAGTCGAACACCTCCATGATAGATGCCTCGAAGTAGCTCTGGATCTACTCCTGGAATTTGACGAGCTTTAGAAGAGAATCTTTGAAAGTATTATTTAAGGGGTTTCTCCTTCATTTTGATGAATTCCAGAAAGATGAGAAAAATCCTTGATGATCCTTCAATTTGAAATAAATTTTTAGACAAAGATTTAGCCAAATGAGTAAAGTTGAGAATGGTTTCTTGGGGGAGGGAATAGAACTATGTACGAGCTTGCCCTTTAAGAGTGATAAGAAAAACTTGGCATAGCAAAGCATCAGGGGCTTATTGAATATGCATAATAGTTCTATAATGATCAATGTGCTCATAAGAATCATAGGTTCCATCATAAGGTTCAATGTTATGTAGTTTCAACCCCACCTTGATCTATTGTTGAAGAATCATATCATGCAAAGGAGAAGATTCTGGAATACTTTGACGAGGGAAGAATTGTTTATCTCTTAGCAAAAATTCATTTCAAACAAGCGTTGTATTTCATCTCAAATAACTTCACGGGTTGTCTTCATGAAATGGGGGTGATTCAATCCTATCAAAGAGGTAGGGAGATTCAAAGTTGGTCGGGCAATACGAGTAGGATGAGTTAAGCTGACACTATAGTCATGATCCATATTAGGATGATGTACGGGGGGAATTTCTATATTATTGTGATGAAGTTCTTCATAAATTTCTTCAATAAAATCAACTCTATCATGCTATTGATAGGGTTGATTTCCTCTAATTTGTGGTGATATTCTCAGTTGTTCAGCTCCTAGTAAGAGCTGAAAGATTTGAGCATGATGTTCCTCTATTCTTCGCATGCGCTCCTTAAAAGTACGAAGTGCTCCACCTGGCTAGTGGTTTCAATCTTGTTGGAAAACTTGGTTGTCGGATATGATGAAGTAATAGGAATCTCCTTCCCACATACGATGCAAAACTATTGCGTGCTAAAAAATTAGTTATGGTAGAATAACTCTTCACGCCTTAGCTTGTATGAAATTCCAGCACACACATAGATAGTTGAAAAGAGAATAAGAAACTCCAAAAAATTGACAAGGAAAAACCCTAGAAAGGGAAAAAAATCAATGTTCACAAGAAAATGTTAAACTATATATCCGCTGGAGTACAAGTTTAAGTTTTCGATAACGGATTACAAAGTCAGTATGTGAAATCCTAATAATGGGAATTAATCAAAGTTATAGAGTTATGAACAGTTCAGAATTAGTAGTCCGATAATAATAGATGGTCATCGGCAGCAACGGTGGTGATAACGAACTTCGAACTTCTAGCTTTCTCTCAGCTTTCTCCCAAGTTCACTTCTAGCTCCTTCCCCTCTCATGACAAGAATGAGATCATATTTATAGGATTTTGAGAGGAGCATATTGATCATTGTTGTCAAAATCCTAAAACACTCCATCGGACGGCTTATATCGATTCATTTGATAATAGATAGTTTTTTGGTGATTTAACCATCCAAACGAGCTTCGATTTGAGTGATCTTAGGCTCGTTGGATTCGCCTCGTCGAGCCTTTCGATTCAACTATAAACACATCAAATTTGGAAGTCATTTGATCATCAATCAATATTCTAAAATTTTTATGTATAGCTTTCGGGCTTGATTCAAGCTCATTTGGGCTCTATTTGACCTAATTCTTGTATTATTGGACTCATCTTACTGAGCCAATTAAATTTATTATATATATATATATATATATATATATATATATATATATATATATATATATATATATATATATATATATATATATATATATATATATATATGCTTTCACTTAGGATTTATGCTTAATTTATAAATTTTAAATAAATATATCAATAGTAAAATAAACTTACAGTGAATTGATATAACCAACTCCCCGTTAAAAAATTTACCAAATTAGTTCTTTGTAGAGGATGAACCGCCGGCGACGATGCTTCCGATTTTCTTCACAAATGCTGGGATAAGGTGAGCGGGCTGAAAACGAGGAAGAGAGTAGCAAGGGTTTCATTTGTCACAGCAGCAAGGAGAGCGAGTGAAATGCACGGGGATATCAAGGGTCGACAGTGCAATAGTATAATATCGGGAGGGTAATTTAGGAAATTAAGAAATAAAAAACGCCGTTCTACAGACTGGTACCGGAGGCCTAAAAACGCCGTTCAGAAGCATTTAGGTCCGAAAAATGCCGTGCTAATTCAGAAAACAAACAGCCGTTCAGCATCCTATGAAGCTTAACGCAGACCCGTCAAATATTAAACAAAATTTTAAAATAAATATAATTTAACTATTTAAAAAAAAATTAGATATACATATAGTCACACGTTTAACGTGTGACTTATTTGCCACATCAAATTTAATGCTAAACCCGTTTTTGACTGATTATAAGTATTACTGCAGACCCAAAAAATTGCCAAAGCATTTAGGTCCGAAAAATGTCATGCCAACCCAAAAAACAAATAGCCGTTCAGCATCCTATGGAAGCTAAACGCAGACGGAAAGTTCTGTCAAATATTAAGCAAATTTTTAAAATAAGTATGATTTAATATATAATTAATAATTTAAGTATTTAATAAAAAATTAGATATAGGTATAGTCCGCTTAACGCTGACTTATTTACGTCAACGATATAATGCCTGCTTGACGATAACTTATATGTTATATAAGTCAGCCTTAAACTAATAACTTACATATAACCATTTTTTAAAGTATTTTACTAACTTAGTTGGATTTAAGTTTCACTTTTATCTGTCATTGGAGCTACTCCAACCTTCCGATGCTTATATAAATCCTCTCATTCTTTCGATCAATATTTTATTAAATTCTTAATATTTTATCTCAAATTATATAAATATATGAATTTGTTAATCCTAATCTAAACTATTGTACAAATTATTTTTAAAAAATCTTAATAGATTATGTAATACAAATTTTCTACCACAATATACATGCGATATAAACAAAGAAATATACTGTGAAATAAGAAAATTAAATTTGTATATTATGTAAAATATGTTTTCTAGTTTAAATAAACTTAAAGAAATGGACCGAGCTAATATTAAATGAATTATAATCAAACGGTAAAAGAAAAGACACTAGTAAAGCTATATTCTAAAAATAAAATGAATGTGAAAAAAAAAAACTATGGTGACTAATCTAGAAATTAATATAGTACTACTTTTGACATATAAAAATCTTTTCGAGTTTTAAAAATGATTGGTCTTGTTTTGTTAATAAATAGTAATAAGTTATTTATTAATAAATTTAAATTAAAACATGAGTTCTCCAACATTTCATTACCCAAATTTAACATGAGTTTAAGATACTATTTAATGGAAAAAAGAACAATGCTAGCATAAAATTTATATATCATTGTCACCTATTTACATATGGCATATTCATAATAAGAATTCATTAATTACATAAGCATACATTACTAAATGGTCATATTTTTAATAGTAAAATATATTATTTATGATTTTTTTAACTAACTTTATAACATGCTGAAATTATAATTAACTAAAGAAGGTGACTAATATAAAAGACCGTCTAAATCACTATTAATTTCGAAAGTCATTATCTACACGTTATTTTAACCAAGTATAATAATTTAAAAATATAATTATTAGCTTTATTTTTTTTTGAAATCTTTTTATTTTTCTTATGACCATTTAATAATAATTTCTACAAATAGTTTAGGATTAATATATATATATATATATATATATATATATATATATATATATATATATATATATATATATATATATATATATATATATATATATTTATATATATTTCTTATTTTAAACTTATGGATTCTTCATGCATGCTACACCATGGTTTATAAACCAAAGAATATATAATAATATGAGAGCTATAATTTAAAAAAAAGAAAAGAAAAAGAAAGTACCTTTTTCATATCGTATTATTGTAATATTATTTTCTTTATAGTGATCATCCATTATCCAAAATTTTAAATTACAAAATAATAGAAATAAGTTCAAATAAAAAGAACTAATAGTCACTTTTAGTAACACTATTCACACATAAAAGAAAGAAAATTATCATCATCAATAACATATATGAACTATTTTGACTATCATCTTTATGGACAATAATTTGATGAAAGAAGCTGTGTGGCTTCATCATTATAATTCAAATAAAAAATATATGAAAATTACCTTCATGCAAATGTGAAAAGAAATTATATTTTCTTTCGTCATTGAAAAATGATTTCATTATTTTCATCTTGAATGTTTGAAATAATAAAAAAAAATTAAGATTATGAAAGAATCAATATGATTCTACTCTTAGTTTATAAGGGTTGGCCGAAATTTTAAGGCAAGAAGGCAGTATGATTTGGGCATTCCTTCTCTATTCTAACTCCTTTGTGGCACCAATTCTAAGAAAGAATGTTCTAGATGCTTTATCAAATTAGGGCTCCAATCATAAAATTGCTCATTATTTTCAAGGAGAATCAAATAATCAATCAAATATTAGAATAAAAAATTCATAAATTCATGGTGCGGCTGGCCCTTCTTCTTTCATAAGATTTTGTACGTATTTATTTTATTCATAAACAATCAATTTAAAAATTATAAAAAAAATTATGATTTATGGTTGAATTCTCTTATGTATTTCCTAAAGAAAATTGTTATAAATTATAAATATTCCATAAGAATTGTTATTTCTCAAATAATAAATTTAAATCTTCATATATGTAAATTTTTCTAATGCATAACATGTTTAAATTATTATTTCTCTAATATATGTAAATTTTTCTTCAATATAATATATTTCTATTTTATTATTTTTTCCAAGTTAGGACAACTAGGCTTACAACAAGTGCATTTTTTCAAATTCTTATAGGAAGACAATGCATAGGGCTGCAAATAAATTGAGCGCTCCACAAGTTACTCGTGGCTTGACTCGATTAGAGGTCGTTCATGTTCGTTTTATTAACTAATCGAACAAGCTTCACACTTTTAAATTCTAAATTGCTAAATGAACAAGCTTGAACAGCTTATCTTTCGGTCTATTTATGTTCATGAATATTATCATTTATAGCTCGTGAACAAACTCACTAAGGAGCTCGATTACGGCTCGATTATAACTCAATTAAGGCTTGTTTATATATAATATTGTTCAAATTATTATTTTTTTAGGTTTAATAATGTTTAATTGATACAACTCATATATATTTCTCAACAAGCTGCTCATGAACAAGCTCAATTAAGGCTTGATTAAAGCTTGTTAATTTTATTTTTTGGAGATAATTGATCAAATTTAATTACAAATTTATTTACAATATATATATATATATATATATATATATATATATATATATATATATATATATATATATATATATATATATATATATATAAGAATTTAAACCTAAAATTTTTTAGTTGAAATCTAAAATTCTCATTCATTAGAGATTCTGACAACATCATTAGGGAATCCGGCGGGGCAGAGCACAGCGAAAGGACTGCCGTTGTCGCGCCGCAAGCGGATGCGGGCAACTTCATCTCACTTTGTAGTGAGCTCCTCGGCTGGAGAGGGATCTGCGGCCAGAGCCCGACGTTAGTGTTAAAGTCAACGGCCTGGAGGGCATTTGATCAGGGTCCGGACCGCCGAGGACTAACTACACCGTTATGAACAGGGCATTGATGAGGGTTGGGGCTGCGTTATTGCCTAGACAGTAAAACTTTTTGTCAGAATTTTAGGTGTAAAATAAATATAGAAGTTTAAATTTTTTTTTGATGTTTGATACGATATAAAGTTCAAGATAATAAAATATATTTAGAATATATTATAAAAATTATTTTTTTTTCGGTATTTGAAATTGGTTCAATTTAGATGAATTTCAAATATATCTAGAAGTGTTATGATCAGCTCATGCGCTGGGTCATGGGCCCCACCCGACACACCGCCACCGCCGCGCACGCCGCCATCCGCCGTCGCCGGTTGTCGCCGCCATCCACCACTGACGCTACCACCACACCGCGCCGCCACCACCACTGCCAATCGCTCACAATCTCAAGAATAATTTATATTACATTTATTTTATCAAAAAAAAAATAATAATAAACAAATAAACTTATATATTTATAAAATTTTTAACTATATAATCATAAAGTAATTCAAATATATTATATTTTTTTCAGTCAATCAAATAACCCCTTAGTTGTTACCTTTGTACTTTCATTTTCACTCTTCCTAGGTCCGATTTTTGTGATATCATCTCTATATGTGAGTTCCGAGAAGTTCAGACAATCGATTCCTCCTTTTTATTGAGGTATTTTTCATCACAGGGTCATTTCGTAGATTTGACGATTAATATATGAACTTTTATGAGGAAAAAGAGAAATGAATTTGGTAAGGTGGGTGTAGCTAAGCTTAGTTGTTAAAGGTCTTGGATTGCCTACATCTAGGGTTGAGAAATTAACCCGAAGATTATTGATCGCTCGAAAATCAACTTGTATTTTGGCTCGAATTGAGATCGCTCAAGCAAATTTTAGCCAAATTTCAAGATTTTTCAACTTCGATCATGCGGACCAATTGACTGATCATTTCATCAAGAGTAACTCGAGCAAGACGAAAGAATGTTGATCATAAGGTCACCAACGGTGGAGATGGAATTCGTTTCCGTCTTAATTCTTATAACCTCATTATTTACCTCGACGGTTCAAGACTCTTCACTCTGCAGTCGCTTAGCCCGCTCTTCCTCTTCTTTCTATTCTTCTCGTGCCCTAGTTTTTCGAAAGCAGCAGTGTCGCTCACTGCTCACGATCTCGTCGATCAATGACCTTGCTTTCTATTGGTTGTAGTGTCTGAGATATTGAGGTATTCCAAAAAAAAGGCTATTATATTCTTTCAACCTAGCTTGTTCAATCCATCGACAGCTCAATTTGCTTTTTTGCCCTAGATTTACTCATGCAGTATACAATAAACTACTTGTTTCGTTTCCTAAATCTGCAATTATTTCATGTTATGATTTACTATTATAAAGATCTTGTTATTTTTTGTATTTTTATGAGATGTCAAGAGTAGATTTATGTATTGATTATTCAAAGTTTCTTTCGGCTATTTCCATATTTGATTTCGGTTCTTTTAGTTATTTCCATGCTTGAGCTCTTCTAAACTTCAGAGATTTCGATTCTTTCAGTGATTTGGGATTATCCTCGTCCTGTTTTTTTTAATTATAATATGATTTCATGATGCTATAATAATAGGCTAGTAACCTAACTAAGTTTCCAAGCTCGTGATGTTCATTTTTGTTTTACTGCGGAAGAAGTTATCTCTTTTTTTTAGCTGCATGTCAGCTTTATTGTGTTCTCAATCTTCTGCTTGGAATATATTGTGGAATTGTAAAAGGTTGAATATGCGGACCTTTTGTCTTGACTGTGCCACCCTAAACCCTACTAAATTATGAGGGAGCAGGGGTTCTGCATATAAGCCTTATTGTGTTCTGACTTCTGAATCTTTTAATCAATTAAATTTAACTACATGTCCAATCTCATGTTGGGCAAGACTATTTTATTACAGATGAAGTTACATCTTAATTTTTTTAACTACATGTCAGCCTTATTGGGTTTGGATTTTTCTGCTTGGAAGTTGGAATATATTGAGGAATTATAGAAGGTTGAACATAACCACCTTTTGTCTTGATTGTGCAAAACTCAATTCTAATATAGAATGTGAGGATTCTGAAAATATTTATGGAAGGCCAAACACAGCTCTCATTATGGGGGATGCATATAATTAATTTCTATGCTCATTTTTGGGTTGCATAATTGACGAAGCATATAATTAATTTCTTATCTTTTTTATCAATTTAATCTTATCATGGCTACTATTTGATTATTTGAGTAGGTGATTATATGTTAATGCCATGCAAATCAATCATTAAAATCCTCAAATTTAGTTTTTTATGTTCATTACATGTTTTCTTTGGATTATGTATTATCTTTATCTATTGATATCTTGAGATTTTTTTTTTTTTAATTAATGATGTAATTTCTCATAGATACAATGACAAGTTCTTCTCTAAGTAAATCTAATAATTGTTCAAGTCGCCCTCTTGGTGATAATGTAACAACTCCAAATGAGAGTGTGGGTGAAGTAGCTTATATTGATGAAAAGAAGGGTAAAAGGCAACAATTTGAAGTATGGCAACATTTTATTGAAATTTCTATAACAGAAAAAGGAAAGTAGTAAAAAAATTAAAATATAATAACTGTGTGAAATCTTATGTCAAACATAAAACTGATATCACATGTTAGTTGAGTAGACACTTCAAAATGAATAACTATAGCAAAATTGATAATAAAGGAAAGAAGCAAAAACTATTTGGTCAAGTAGCAAAGGATTTAGAGGAAACTGAATCGATATCTGCTTTGTGTGTTTCATCTGCTTATGATCATTATAGAATAAAAAATATTATGGCTAAGATGATCATAGTTCATGAATATCCCTTCATGATAGTTGAATATTTATGATTTAATGTCTTGATGAAATCAATGAATCCAAACTACCATAAAATTTCAAGATTTGGCATCAAGGAAGAGTGTATGAAATTAAGAAAGACAAATTGAAAAAAAAGTTTGAAAGTTGTGGAGAGAGTTTTGATTATTAGTGATTGATGAAAATCAAATCAAATAATTGGCTATATGTATCTTACTGTGTATTACATTAGTTCTGATTGAAAATTGTAATCCAGGATACTTAGTTTTACTGATTTAGATCCTTCTCATAGTGAGGCTATGATTTCTGAAAAATTTTTTTGAAAGTTTGCTGTAATGGGTCTACAAAATAAAATAAGTATCATCACTTTAGATAATTCATCATCAAATAACGTAATAGCTAGAAATTTGAAAGCACTGTTTACTAGAAGATATGGTTTTTTAATGATATGGGATTTCTTTTATGTTCGTTGTGCTGCTTATATTTTAAATTTAATGGTGCAGGATGAGCTGAAAGAGTTTAATAAGATAATTGAAAGGGTAAGAAAGTCTATCTTATTTACAAAGCGTTATCCAACTCGTTTACATAAATTTGGAAAGATTGCAAGGTAGATTGGCTTATCCACAATAAAGATACTTTGTATTGATGTGCCTAATTTTTTTTATACGACTATTTTTTGAATATGCTTTATGTGATCTCAATTATACATGGTTGCCATCTTAAGAATATTGGGATAACTTTGAGAAGTAAGAGAATTGCTTTAAATTTTTTCATCGAATAACTGAAATTTTTTCATGTTCAAGCTATCTTACTGCAAACAGACTGCTTCCCAATCTAGTTTTAATTAAGAAAACATTGGATCAAGAATGCTTATCTAGTACTCTTTTCATTTCAAATATGACAAGCGTCATGAAGACTAAATTTGATAAGTATTAAATAGATTGTTTAATGTTATTCTCGATTGCTTGCATTTTATATCTTAGAATAAAATTGTTTGCTATCAATTATTACTACCCACAAATATATGATGTTGATGTTGTAATTGAGAAAAAGGATAATGACAAACAAAAACTTTTTGAGCTATACTCTTATTATGCTATTGATAAATAACATACAGTTAAAGAAATTACTGGAGCATCTACCTCTCAACTTGAAATAACAACCACAATTGAAGGAAATAATATTTCACATGATGATCTAGCTGGTTTGTATGATTTTATAGATTATACTAGCCTACTAATTTCACAAAAGTCAGACTTAGAAATATACCTAGAAGAAGCTTGTGTGAAATGCCTTGATTTAAAATTTGAAATTTTAGAATGGTGAAAAATATCCGCCATGAAATAAAAGACTCACTCAAAGATAGCCAAAGATATTTTTATCATCCCAGTAACAACAACTGCTTCTGAGTTAGCTTTCATTGTAGGGGTCGTGTGCTTAGTGATTATAGAAGTTTAATTTCACAAAGAACATTTGATGCTTTAGTATGCAATAGAAACTGGATTCGAGCAGCATATAAATCATCGAAAGATCCATTGGTAATATTTACTTTTTCTTATTTTATATTGCAACTTGCTTCTATTCAAATATGAGTTACATTTCATCCATTGCAATTTTAGTTTGATATTCTTGCGGAAGAGCTAAGTTATATGTGTACCTGAAAGTTTAGCTGTGGAATCACAAATATGAAAATCAGGTGATAACATTTCAATTATGCTGGTTAATTACTACATTTCTCCTTTTTTGCATATTTTTATCTTCATTACAAGTTTTGTGAGACTCAACAAACTTGGACAATCTAGTTGGAGAACTACTTTGGTTGTGTCTTGTGTGACATTTACTATGGGCTACACATTTTATTATTATTTTGTGCTTTCGCTATGTAATGCTTTATGTTAATGTTGATATGAGGCCCAATGATAAAATTAAACTGAGATGGCCTAATTGAGACTTTCGTGGTTGATTTTTTATATTTTTAATGGAATGACTTGGTCAATAAATTAAATTTGAGTCCAATTAGTCATTTAGGGCGGCATACTTGATATTATCTTTCAATTTTGGTTTGGCTTTACAAACCCGTTGTTTCATTTGACTACATTTTTTTGTTGATGCATGTTGTGTTAGAAATATGAATTTTAGAATGCCTTTGTAGACATGTAATACTACTGTAAAACTGTTGCTTGGAATGATATTAGTTACCTTATTTTATCAATAAATCTAAAATAAAGAGGCTATGGGAGGCTAGAAGCTTAGAATGATGTAATGGTTTAATTTTATTGGTTTTGCTTTCATTATTATTGCAATTTTATAATTTTTGTGTACTTCAATTTATTGTTTTTCGGTTCTCCATTCTTTATCTATAGCCTACAGGGTATTGCCTTCTACTTGTCTATTAGTTGATCAGTCCCTAAATCATAAGTTCTACAATCAAGCTGAATGACTGTCTGGGCTGAGGTAATTTACTTTTTCTTGAATTTTTGTACATGTTGTGGACTATTCTATTTCACTATTTTCTATTTCAAGAATATTAGTGCGATAAATTTGTTTAATGTCACCCTAAAAATTATCCAATCATCTCAGTTTTTTAAGGGCACAAAAAACTATTACATTTATTTTTTATTTTGGTTTTCGGTTGTCCATTTTTTTACCTACAGGGGTCAGGGAATTACTATTTAGTAATAACTATCTGTCTATTAGTTTATCAATTCTTCACTTCTTCAATCTTCAGTTCTACAATCTGGTTGTCTAGGCTGAGGTAATTTACCTTTTCTTGAATTTTTGTACATATTGTGGACTAATGGACTACATATATTATGGTAATCATAAAGAATATTGATTTGCCTTTTCTAACTATTTTTTTCTTATCTGTTTAAACACATATTTCTATTCTATTTCTCACTAGTTTTCGATTCTAGACTTAAGGTTAATTTTTTTCTTAATTGTTATGTGTCTTATGGACCCGTGATCGACCTAAAGTGGGGTTATCATGAACAGTTTTTTATTTTCTAATTTGGGACAATGATGAGAAGAGATTATATTTATAATTTGGGCTAACTCAATAATAATTTTTGTTTCATTATTGGTGGCTCTCATTGGATGGTCAGGCAACCTAGAGCCTTTATTTATACCATCAACATTGGTCCTTATACCTTTCTTGCCTTTAATATTCAGAGTCTCCTACTTACATGATGTTTTTGATTTGTGATGTTTTGTTAGAGATTTGTTTCTCCATCTGTACGGCTTTACTAGATGGTTTTGGCAACCTAGAGCCTACAACTATACAAGTGAATCATACAAATTACAAACTTCTGCTAATTGTTGATGTTTGAAGATGAATATTATTTTCTCTGAGTCCCGATAAATAATAATCAATAGTCAATTTAATATTTTTATTTTATTTTATTTTTTTTAAATGCTATGTCAATTGTATCATTTTATGAACTACTTTATTATTGTCATAGTTAAGGTCATCAAATATGAAATATCAAATGTATAACATTAGTCAGAATTGTATAAAAGTTGTATTCGTAAGAACTATTTGTCAATAATGTGAAATTATAATTTGTTATTGAAAATTTTACTTTTAATTCAATTGTGTTGTATTTTCTCATGTTCAATTTCAAACTTTTGAATTTTTTTATAATTCAATATTATTTGTTTATTTTATAGGAGCTGGGTTTAATCCATTCAAGCCGAATCTTTTTGAAATTTGAGTCTTCATTTTAATTTTGGGGCTAAAATAGTAGTCTCACTGTAGAAATGAGCTAGCTTATTTTACTTTCGAGCCAATCGAGCTAGCTCGTTTCACTTTCGAGCTAACTCGTTTCACTTTTGAGCCAGCTCGTTTCAGTTTTGAGATAGATCAAGCTCGATCTAGTTTCAATCCGAGCTAGCTCGAACTTGAAACAATCGAGCCACGAGTCGATTTTGAGACAAAATAAACTGTCTCGAGCCAATTTCGAGCTGGTTATAGTTTGACTTGAAATTTGATGATACACACCCTTGGATTCATATAATCTTCCTCTTGCATTTCGATTACTGTTGGTAGCCATCAACTTTAGAAAAAAAAAATCAAATTAATACAAACAGAGTGAAAAATTCAAGTGTGATTGATGGTTAAGCTTAAGAGTTTGCTGAGTTAAAGACAATATGTATATATATATATAACGATAATATAAACTTAAAAGTGATAAAGAGGGATTTAGGTTATAAGAATTATATAAATTTTTATAATATTATTTGTAAAAAGAATATGTTAATCAAGTTTAGCATTTCAAATTTATTATATTTGTATCAAATTACATTTATTATAATGATCCAATACTTCCTTACATAAACATTAACATAAAATTTAAAATGAATTTTGTCTAAAATAATAATAACATTTTAGATAATGCATTCTTTATAATAGAGGCATTTACATACATAGCACATAATTTTTATATATTTATATATCTAATACTTAAAGTTTTATATATACAAAAAT
This sequence comes from Cymbidium sinense, assembly GCA_021442155.1. Lineage (NCBI taxonomy): Eukaryota > Viridiplantae > Streptophyta > Magnoliopsida > Asparagales > Orchidaceae > Cymbidium > Cymbidium sinense. Next base: position 91,212,815 of record CM038224.1, read on the forward strand.
AGTACCTAAAATTTTAATATTACATCAAAAATAATATCATCATTAATTTTTTAAAAGTGAAATACATATGTTCATGTATAGAGAAAATCAAATATTTATAAATATCAAATATTAAGTATTAGACATGTAAATACATAAAAATAATGTGCTATATATGTAAATTTTTCTTATAAATATCATGTTTGAATTATAATACTACTTTAATATTAAAAATAACATTTAATCAAAATAGTTAAAAATTTTAATTATATTTTAAACAATAAGATCCAACACAATAGTAGTTTAAACTCTAGTACAATAATAGTTAAAAACTTTGCTTGTTTCATATCAGAATATTTATTATACAAAATTTAGTATTTTTGTTCAGTTTTGGAACTGATTTGACGCAGCAGAAAAATTAACTATAAAACAAGAAATTTTCTTTCCTAAAAAAGCTCCCCAAAAGAAATATGTCACTATACGGTTGAGCTAAACTAGCAAAGAATTGGCCAAATTTCAGGAATAACGAAGAAATGCTGATACCCGTTATTAAGTGTGGAGTCCGATATGCTAAGTCATATCCAACTTCAATAAAATAATATCAATCAATTAATATATATATATAAATTGAAGTTTAATTATAAGATATATAAATATATAAAATTTATATGATATGTATGTAAATGTCTGAGGATTTAAGCGAGAAATATTACTTTATTTTGTTTAAATATTTTGGATGCTATGATATAATCTCTATAATTGAGACATGGAATATGTAATATTTGAGATTTTGAGTGCTATATAGTTAAATTTAGGATGGTAAAAAAAAAATAGTTTGTAGTTTGAAAATTATTCATATTCAGTTTGTTAAATAGCTCAAATTCGATTCATTAGTTAAATAAATGTACCGAGCAGGTAGAAATTTTTTGAGTTCTATTTATAAATAACCGAAACATACAATCCTCTGTTTGATTATCTTCAGATCATTTTAGTTTGAAATAAAAACTAATTTTAAATAATTATATAAAGAATATATATATACATATATTTATAATATTTAATTGTGTATTTATTTAGTTAATTCAATTAGTTAATAAGCATCTTAATTAAATAAGATACATTATATTATAAAAACTCTTAATTAAATAAAAATAAAAACAATGATAAATCTCAACTTTCAGTTTTAAATTAAAGTTTAAAATTTTTATTTATCGAAGATCAATATTATTTTTATACTTTACTAAAAAATATTAAAATTTATCATTTTAAAAAGTATAATATGAGTCAAAATTGAGCCGAATACAAGCACAAATAAACATGAACATATCAATCATAAGCCATTTCAAAAACGAGTAAATTTCGAATAAATTAAATTTTGACTGAGCCCAACATAAACAAATACTAAGTTTGCTCTCATTATTTGAATTTAATGCTTCCACAATTAAATACAATATAGGAAAAAAATATAATAGAATATTTTCTAGGATTTAAAGGTGTTATTATTTATAATTTTGTAGTATTTGAGTAATATTTAAATCCTACTGCAACCAAATGACCATAAGAAATTTAAAATTTATACTTATTAAATTTTGCTGAGAAAATTCTTTTCTAATACTACTCCTTAAAAATTATTTCAAGAAATAAAGATTTTAGTGTCCAATTGCAATAGTTTTTACATCTAAAATGAAATCAAACTTAGGAATATACTCATCCCAATTATTGTCTATCTAAAACTTACTAATGCGATATTTCATATTTTCATATGAAAGATTATTGGCATATTATATTATATATTTTACCCTCAAAGGCCATCAACAAACGCCTTGAGATTTTTGGACGACGATCCGTCCTCTGCGAGTGCTGCCCTGGCCTTCTCTTTCCACTCCCCAGCCTTCTTCCTAATCTCCCTCGCCCTCTCATCCTCCCCCATCACCACATCTGCGCCTCACTCTGCCACTCCATCCATCCTCCCCTGCCTCACTCTCACACCAATCCCCCACGCCGCCTCCGCCAATCTCGCATTTGTCGCTTGCTCGATCCACTGTGGCAGCACCACCATCGGCACGCCAGTCACCACTGCCTCAGACGTAGAGTTCCACCCACCGTGCGTCACAAAGCATCCCACTGCCTTGTGATCCAACACCCTCACTTGCGAGCACCACTCCACCACCATCCCTTTTCCTACCTTCAAAACAATCTCCATATCGACACCTTCTAGCCTGCTATCCTTCCTTAGCACCCACAAGTACGGCTGTCCGCTCTCGTCCCAAATCCAGCTCCTCCACTTGTCGCCCGTCAGCCGTGTCAAGCTGCCAAAAGCCACGTACACCGACCGTTCCTCTTGCGCGTCCAACCACCTCATGTAACCGCCGGCATCCTCCTCAAACAGGTCCTTGCTTGCCGCTGCAGGCACGAAGCTCTTCCACCACCGGCCCAATGGTGATCAGTTCAAACTCGGGGGTTCCCTCTATTACCCGTTCTTCTAGTTGATAGAACGTGTTCACCAAAACTATAGGCTTCTCATACTTTCCGAGTTCTGTGACTATGTCCTTATGGGCGGAGAGGTAACCGTCTTGTGTGGACAAGATGTGGGGTAAGTCCTTCCTCCGTAAAGGAGGCAGACCGGGTAATTCTATTGAAAAAGATGAGTCTTTCTCAACTGCGGCAGCGGAAGTGAAACTTTGGTGGCCTTGGAAGTAGCGGTAGTAGATGGCAAAGACGGAGGCCGGTTGGATCCAATAGAGGAAAGAAGGGATGCCGAAATCGCGCGCAATGTCGGCGGCCCAAGTGAGTAAGATGGTGTACAAGACGCAGGTCACAGGTCGTCCCGCCGCGGCGAAGTTGCGCACCAGGGTGGCTAGGGTGCGGGAGCCGATTGACTTGAGATTTTCTATGAAAAGGTTGGCATCGACGGTGTCCATGTGGGCCCCGTCGTCAAAGCCATCGGAGTAAGGCGCGTAAGCGACTACTCCGGAGCCATCGAGACTGAGTGGCGCCTCCTCGGCCGCGTCATTGGGCTCGCCGGCAGCGGCGAGGGTTCCAGGAAACAGGCGGCGGTGGGAGGAGAGCGGAGTAGCTAGGGTGACGCGAGCTTCGGCTATTCGGGCGAGACGGCGTGCGAGGTGATGGGCGGGATTGATCTGACTTTGTGTGGCTATGGTCACCATCAAGAAATGATGGCCTTGCCCATGGTGGTGTTTGTCGACCATTATCGGCGTCGCTGATGAGCAGTCGATCGGCGGCCAAACGATTAGTTAAGGGAAGACGGCACTGATTGTGGGAGATAAGGATTTGATGGCTGTGTTGCTCTTATAAATGGTTACAGCTCCGCTGGCTGTGACGTTTGCCATGACGATAATGACTTGAGAGCGACGGTGGTTTGTTCTAGCTCGTCGGGATGACCATCAGCCCTAAATTTTTGAATGAGAGACAATAAGTGATCCAAAGAGATTTGTCGATGGGAGGAAGGAGCCAAGAACATGTCTTTCGAGCAGCTTTTGTTTTTTTAAGATCAGAAGAGGAAGATAACGCCAGCGCGCCAACCCTTCTCGGATAATTTATTTAATATTTTCTTATTTAAATATTTAATACATGTTTCTTTTACTTTTACTCCACATAAATCTCTTAAATATATGATAAAAATCACTGTGCTTATTTTTTTTTATCATAATAAAAATTCATGTAATTTAAAAAACGAAGAAGATAGCGGCGCAACCACCCTTGTCACGGCAAATTTATATACCGTTTAATATTTTATTATTTAAATATTTAATACATAAAATTTGTTACTTTCATTTCACTTAAATCTTTCAAATTTATATTGCTATTTTTCATTACAATAAAAATTCTAGTAATTTATAAAATAAAGGAAATTCAAGGGGTTGGCCACCACAGGTCAAACTAAATAAATTGGGTTGAATGAACGGTTTTTCAAGAAAATGGAGAAATTATTAGAAGAACGCAGAGTATAATTTAATTAAAATATATAAATTAGTTTGTAAGAGTATTATAGAAGAAGTTTATCTAATAATTTACTGTAATGATTACGAGTTTTAAACTTAAAATTTAGGACAAGATGAACTGCAATAGTTTTTCAGTCTCAGACCTAACGTATGTTCTTATACTATATTTTATTAAAATAAAAATTTTAATAAACAACAATAAAAAATGCTAAAATTAATTAATTATAAATATCTTAATATTTTATCATATAAGATAAATTTATTTTCGTAGTTAAAAGTCTCAAGTGGTAAATCGAACTGCCGGAGGAGACTGCTTTCTTTTGCATGAAAAGGGTGTTTGTTTTCTTTGGGGAAGACAAAGATAAGCTCAATACAATACAATAGAATTCATCTTTTACTGATACGATTGGATACAACGGACAACTGGTAAATAATAGCATTTAAGATATTCGTCAGCCTCTCGCGCTGGTTAGTATCTTTCTTCAGATAGGGTTCTTAGTTACTCACGCTCTTCCTCAAGCAAACATTAGTTTTATTGCAAAAGAAACAAAGTTTACAAAATAATTATGAGCTATGAATTTTATTCTATACATGGCACAACCATAGCTCGAAAACATTCTAAGTATTGGGTAGTTTGCCACCTTCACTATCTTGTAAATTTAAGAGGTTAGACTCATTTTGAAGCATTGACTCAGTCATATCTTTTTGGTTCACTCAATCTCTAGTATATACATTGGAGTTATCTGTCAATCACTTTTAGTTTAATGCCCCTCTAGATATTTTCCTATAAATTAACTTAGATCTCTCTCCATATTTTCTATCTTTTGTCTTGAGTCATTCTAACATATTTATAGTTACTAAGTTGATTAGTACACACTCTCCATTTAGTCAATCAAAGACACCTTTGACATATATGTTAGGATTAATTAATATATATTTCTTCAATTAGACCCATGGTTTGATTAGTCCACTTTTGATGCTAACACATACACTTGAAGCCTATATCTAACTATGTCAACCCAACTTATATTAGAAAGACTTATGCTACATTAGCTAGACCTTAATTCAATTCACAATCACTCTAGGATCTAGACCATTTCATAGTGAACATAAAACATCTAGCTAGCCCCTAAACACTCTACATAAGTCTTGGACTCTTAGGTTTATCATGCTCTAACACTTAACATAATTTGTTTATTAGACAACCTAAAGTCATTGATTAAGTTTGTGGACAACTTGACCTATTATCTTTGTTTTTATTGACCCTAAAACAAATTAGTTTAATTTGAACTACAATAAGGATTACAACACATGTCCTTAAAGTTCATGGAGCCACTTAGATCCATTTCATTCATGTGAGCTTATTATGTTTGACCAAATCAATCATAAACATATAAAACTAGATCTAGTTGACTTTAGGCTTATTAGGTTAGGTTTAGTTACATTAGACCTCTAATTATGTTAAGTATAATTTATCTAAACATTTCTAATGAAGTGATAAATATAACATGTTACATGATAAATAAGATAACTATAATATAAATATTTAAAAGTACTCTTTGTGAGATTTTAAGAGATACAAAATCTAGTTCATCCATTTTGTGTTTGGATACAAATATGACATTATTAAGAAAGAAAAAATAATTTTAAAAAATTGGACACTAACTAGGTTAGATAAAATAATATTTATAGCATACTTTATCATAGCCTATAGTGTACTTAATGAGAAAACCATAATTGTAGATGAACCAATACATGTGAATTTTTATGAGTATCAACAAAGAGTATCAAGAATGCTAGATATGCATATGAATTTGTTGCTATATATATATATATATATATATATATATATATATATATATATATATATATATATATATATATATATATATATATATATATATATATATATATATATATATATAATCTAAGTTTAAATGAACAATATGTTAGTAAGATTAATTCACTTACCCTTGAATTGTCTAAAGAATAAAGATATGATACTAATCACCATAATAAAGTCATTATAGACCCATCTTAAGAAGTGAGGGCTAGAAGTGTTTTAAAATAAAATTATTCATTCATATTATTCTTATCTCCTAAATTGTTTCTAATTATTAAAGAAGCTTTAAACACAGAGTTTTGGGTTATTGTAATGCAAGAAGGTGTTGATTATACACCTTGTGTATCTCACCATTTGATTTGATGAAAATAAATATTGTGTAATAAGAATTAATTATTTCTTTGCTTGATACATTTTTCACATTAATCATTATGAATGTCAATTTTAATTTAGATTTATATTGATGATAAATATATATTCTTTCTAATTGTTTATTTCAAGTGTTTCAAGAAATTCATGACTACTTGCTTAGTCAAATAAAAAGTCATATCACTTGGACTTGGGAAATTTTGGAATTTCTATAGATTTGCAATATAAGACAAATAAAGCTAAAAAAAGGTTTAATCATTTCAAAATAATTGATTTAAATTCTTTTATACTTTTGTACATATAAAAATTAGGTTAGTCCTTGATTTATCCATTTTAGATAACATAAACTAAATGCATGAGTTTAATATCATTTAATGTGCTTTAAAGCAAGATAAATTAATTTCATACTTTACTAAATTATTTTCATGCTTAATTACATTATTTATCTATTTATTTCTAGCATGAGAATAAAATTATTCTAGAATTACTTTCATTATCCTTTTCTCTAGCCTATCCTTTTATTTTCTCTCTCAAACCATAATTATCAACCTAATTTTGTTCTGGCTGAATTTTTCATTGATTTTTATTAATAAATTATGTGAGAATTATTTAATTTTTTCATAATAATTTTCTCATTAGTTAAATTTTAAAACTCATTCATTTGAATTTTGAATTTAAATTATTTTAAAATTAATTTAAGATTCATTTCCATATCAATGCATAATTAATTTTAACCATTTATGGAATGATTTGACTGACCATAGCATGATTTATTTCAACTAATTGAAGTTTAATTGAATTGTTTTAAGTTAATTTAAATTAAATTCAATTAAGCCTTGATTTAATAATCTTTCCTTTTTAAATTAAATCTATTTTAAGAAAGCCTTTTGGCTGGCCCCCTTTATTAATTTTCTATTAAATAAATTTATTCAATTTATTTAAAAAGTTTTTAAAATTATTTTATCATCATTTACACATAATTTATTGCATTGATTGGAGATTAGATCCATGTTTGGAATGCATTGGCCAAATTAATCATTTTATTATTGATTAATTTTATTAGCTTTTCATTTATTTAACTTAACTTTTATCTTAATTGCATTAAATTGATAACTCTTGATTGAATCCATCCTTGGAAATCTCTTGGCCATTCCATATAATAAATAGGTTCAATCAAATCAATTTTGAAGTTATTCAAATTCCTTCCCTCTTGGCCCTTCCACACTATTTCATTAAATGGATTTGAATCAATAATATTAAATGCATAAATCTCTTTCCCACTCTTGCCTTGGCGATCTCTTATGTGTTTATTGGAGATTAATTCAAATGGTTATCATGTGTTCTTGAATTTAAAATTCAAGTTGTAACCAAATAAATATCCCCTCTCTTTATTCATGCTTGGTAAAATCCTTTATTTATTCTCTTAATTTTATTTAATTAAATTGATTAATTTTCTTCACTTTTATCTCTCTCTCTCTCTCTCTCTCTCTCTCTCTCTCTCTATTTTTCTCTTGGCTGAAATTTAAATACCTTTATTTGAATTTATTTTGCATGTGCTCATTTGTTTGAAATCAAATACTTTCCTTTTTGATTTTTCCCTCTCATTATTTCCCTCTTCTTCTCCTTAGGCTTGGTCAAAATTCTCATGGGAAAAACTCTGTTTAAAGAATGGATTACATGACTTAATTCCTCTTGATTATCTCCACCTTGGCCGAATCTATGCTAGTCAATTTCTTGGAGTTAAAGTGCTAAGCTCATCTCTTTTATTCACTCAACTACATTCAAGTAGAGATCTTCCTCAAATCTTTCAAGTCTCTTTTATTCCTTGGAAAGTTCACATCAAGTCAATTGATTACATTGCTAACATACAAAGGCTTGAGTAAGAGTACTTATTTTATTTCAATCCTTCGAATCATTGATTTTATTGGTTGATTTGGATTAAAATATTTATGTGCTTTATGGTTAAGGTTTTTCTATAATATCTGTTTTATTCATCTTCAAGTGATTCCTTTTTATTTGATTGATTTGAAATAATATCTTTAAGGCTTCTCACATTTGTTATCTTTCATAAATCCCATATTCAAAATATTTGTCATTCATGTTATGTTAATTAACAGGATTTGTTTTAACATTAGTAAAGATTTTCTAAAATCCTTTTAATTCTTCTTTCAAGAAACTTTAAAGTCATAGATATCTTTGCAAACATATAAAGGACTTGAGAGTAAGAAAATTGCTTTCATTTATTCAATTGAATATTTATGTTCATTGATTTGATTTGAATTAAAAGTTTTATGTGCTTTATTGTCAAAATATTCTCTTGATCTTTTTTCATTCTTCCTTCAAAAGATTTGAAAGAATTTCTCTTTGATTTGACTGAATTGATTTTATATTCATAAAGCTTTCATAAACTTTGATTTCTTGAACTTTATTTTCTTACATCAAAGTTTTGAGAAAAGTTTCTAAATTGATTTTACAAATAAGGAATACACATTAGATTGTTTATTTGAAAGTATTTATCATAAAACTTTTTAGATTACATATTCATGCAAATATTTTAAGCATCTATGTGACTCGATTTCATAGTCTTTCAAGTTCTTTTCATTTTGAGTTTTTTACTTCTTTTTAAGTAAAATATTTTTTTCAAGACTTGTTTACTTCAAGTGTATCATATAAACTTCATATCATTATTTTAACTATAATTTAATAAAAAAATTATTCACCTTAAGCTCTCTTTACTATTTGTCTTAATATTATTTAGTTGGGATTTGAGTGCAAAATTATTTTAAATTAAGAGTTAGGTGCTTTCATATTCCTCTTTCTTATTTTTTGTTGGGTTATACTTGCTTGTTAAGGAAAGTACATTGTTAGTTGTACATTAAGAAAATTTAGTTGCTGGATTGTACTTGCCTATTAAAGAAAGCATTGTGTTGGGTTGTACTTGCTCGTGAAGGAGAGTACGAGAGAATTTTTGTAATCTCAATTTTGATTTATGGGATGTTTGGTTTGAGGGTAAAATGAAGTAAAGTAAAGTAAATAGAGGTGTTTCAATTTTTTTGTGCATTTGACACGATGTAAAGTAAAATTTTAAAGTGATGTAATGCATTTATTGGAAGCTTAAATTTTGGTGTATTTGGAATTCGTCCAAATCGGAAAATTCCAAATACATTCAATGTAAAGTGTTGTTGCCCTGATGCCCTCCACTCGTCTCCATCGCTTTCCTCCACCTACTACCGCCGCCGCCCACATCCTTCAAAATATTTTACATTACATTTATTTTAACAAATAGAAAAAAAACTCATGTTTTTTGTAGAATTTAACTAACAAACTAAAGTAATCCAAATACATTGCATTCCTTTTTCAAGCAACCAAACAACCCTTTAGTGAATTCCTAGCCTAGGTGGCTAGGCGTGGATGTAAGCCAATTTTTGGGGTTTGGCTAAACCACATAAAAATTTGTGTGTTATCTTTTTTTATTTTCTGTACTTTACTTTTCTACTATTGTTGATTGTTATTTTATTTCTCTAAAGTTTTATCATTAAAGATTTAAATTTTCTACAAAAGTTTAAAATTAAGTATTCTGAAATTAGTTTTAAAAAACACAATTCACCCCCATCTTGGGTGCTATAGTCAATAATGGTATCAATTCAATTTGTGGCTTAACATCCGAGTTGATCATTATGGCATTTTAAATGGTTCCTTGCTCTTTTGATGACAAAATTTATTACACCTATGTTTGATAAAACTAATTTTGATATATGAAAAGTTAGATTCTTATGGTATTTATGAAGTGTTTATTCCAAAATATGGTATAGCTATTATTAAAAAAGAGAGGATATGATTAATAAATTTTACTTGCTTAAGGAAAGTATGGTGTTAGGTTATACTTGCCATGAAGGAGAGTATTATATTTGTTGTAATCTCAACTTTGATTTAGCTATTTGGTTGGTTTGAAAAAGAATGCAATGTAAAAGGAATACAATGTAAAAGGATTACTTTATAGTTGTTTGGTTGAGAGTTTTACGAATTCATGACTTTGTTTTTTTCTATTTAGTAAAAAAAATGTAATGTAAGTATTTTGAAGATTTTGGACATGATTGTGACGGTGATAAGTGACAATGGCGGTGACGGAAGGCGGCGTGGCAACGATCACTTTACATGTGTATTTGGATTTAGCCCAAATCTGGCGAATTCCAAATACACCAAAAATGACCTATGTAATGTATTTGGAATACATTATATTACCTTAGAAATTTACTTTACTTCTAGCTAAATACCAAAAAAGTTAAAATCCTTGCATTTACTTTACACTGCAATCCAAATTCTTCCAACCAAACAACCCTTAGTGAATTCCGAGCATGGGTGGCTAGGTGTGGATGAACATAGGCAAGTTTTTGGGGTTTGGCCGAACCACGTAAAATTTTTTGTATTCTCTTTCTTTATTTTATATACTTTACTTTTCTATTGTTATTGATTTTTGTTTTATTTCTCTAAAGCTTTATCATTAAATATTTAAGTTTTCTACAAAAGTTTAAAATTAAGTTTTCTGAATTTTTTTTCAAAAAACCTAATTCACCCCCCTCCCCCTCTTAGGTGTTATAACTGAATAATAATTAGTATCAGTGCCTTGGCTCAATTTGTGGTTTAACATCCCTGAGTTGATCACTATGACAATTCAAATGGTTCCTTGCTCTTTTGATGATGAAATTTATTATGCACCTATGTTTGATAAAACTAATTTTGATATATGAAAAGTTAGATTCTTATGATTTTTACGAAGTGTTGATTCTAGAATGTGGTATATTTGTTTAAATGTAGTTTATCTTCTAGTTCAGAAAGTGATTTAATTATTTTAAATGAGAATATAATATCATATTTTTTTATAAGATATCTCTTTCTGATGAGCTTTATTATTTATTATCTTTTAAATTTGAAAAATGTATACTTGATGCACTCACTTTGTTGTATAGTTGTGATTGTAAGACAGATGAGAAGAATTCTTTGCAAGAAAAAGATATTCTTATTGAGAATTCCATAAAAATAAATTCAAAGCCCCAAGTGTATGCCTTTGGTCCTAAAAAGATTAAGAAGAGAAATAAAGAAGGTAAAAGAAAAGAGAATAAAGAAGATTTTAAGAAAAGTCTTATAGTGCTTATAGAAAAAGAAGAAAAAGAGCTTTCAACTACAACCCTCAAGGCATCTACCCGAAGTTTCAATACTCAAACTGTTTTTGAGGATGACCCTAAGATAAACAATTTATCTTATGAAGAGTTTTCCAATGTCTTTGATGAATTAGTGGATATTTATAATAAATTGAAAAAGAAATACATTTCTAGTAAAAGAAAATCTTTAAGTTTTAAAGTAAATCTTGACACTTTGATGAAAGAAAATGAGTCACTTTTAATAGATAGTAAAAAAACTCATGATATGATTTGTTTTCTTGAAAATGAAGTATCTTCATTAAATACCAAAGTTAATGATTTGCTAAGTGATTTATCTAGTACTTCTACATCTTGCCATCATGATGAGCATATTTTCAAAATGAAAATTTTAGAAGATGAAAATAAAGCATTGTAAAATGAGTTATTGTCTAGAAATAAAGTTGAACATCATTTACATATTGAGATTGAAAATTTAAAAGGTGAGAATGCAAATATTAGAAGTAAATTAAATGACATATCTTTATCTTCTACAAGTTTTAGTTGCTCACATGCTTTATATTCAAATCCATCCATGTCTTGCAAGCAATATTCATTTTTTTCACATACTTTAAATAATTGTATATCTCACAATTATTTTAGTTCATTATCTAAAATTAAACTTAGAAGTTATAATTCATTTATGCATGCTTTGGCCAAAGTTTCTTATACTTATGTTTGTGGGCAAAGTCATGTTTCGTATGTTTGCTCATTTAGGAGATCCATACAATTAAAGGTTTTATCTTTATACAATTTTGATTCCTAAGGGAACTAATTTGCATTGCCCATCATCTACTTATTCATATATTCACAATGTTACTAATGTTAAAGGATCCAAGCTTGCTTGAATGCCAAAATCTAGGAAATAAGATTGATTTGCAGGCTTGTCTTCATGAAGGACCGATGAAGACAAGTGACATAGGTATACTAAAGGAATATTAAAATGCCTAATTGTATATATTCAAAAGAAATATTATGTGGTAACACATTTTATATTCTTAATTTGTCCCTTTCTTATATATTTTATGCTCTTAAGATTAGTTATGTTTCATTCATACTTAACTAATCTATATAAGCTTCATGTTCTAATTTTTTAAATGAATGAATAGCTTCAAAACATAATTTGAAAAATACTTTTATAAACTCTATAAATTTCACATATTATTTGGTTTATTGTGACTTTAACATTTTTATAGATTTTATGAGTTTTATAAGGTTTTACCAATGAATGCTTTTATTTATCATGATTTGGATTCATATTTTAAGTTTATAAAATTTATGATAAGTAAATTTAGTTGCTCACCATATGTACATATTTTAATCTTTGAACTAGATTAGTTTCTAGTTTTGAAGATAAAATGATTTACATAATTGACATTTACAATTTTATATGTGATTTTGATCTCTTATGCCCCCAATCAATAAAATATGACTTTTTTTTATTAATTTGATAAAACTTATTCAACATATGTTTTGTGATCCATAGCTCAATATTCTTAGTTTTAAACTCATCAATTCTTTATATAGTTAATTATTATTAATTTACCTTAGATTATATTAAAAAAATGGATATGATTGTATGCATTAATTTGGAATAAATATGAAATTAGCTTGATGAATCATTTTGCATGATTAGAAATTCTCTTGTAATATCTATATTCAACATTCATGCAAGTCCATAATTTACAGCCTTTATTCTTCAATTAACATATGATACAATTACATTTTATTTGATGATTTGTTATCTTAAGTTGTCATTTCTTTCAAGGTATTGCTCATTTTGAATGAATAAATGCAGAATATCAAATTGCTTCAAATTTTGCTAAAATTTTATTCTAGAGACATGTTTGCATCTATCTTATCCTTAATTGTATATTTTCATAATACATAACATTTTTCTTCATTTATATTTCTTTTAAAGTTAGTTTCATATATTAAAAAAATTATATGTTGGTTTACATTAAATAAGGGGAGAATATCAAGCATGTTCATCTTTAATTATTTTATCCTCTCATGCTTATAATTACTCTTGTACTTAATTAAGGTGGTGAATTTTACTAATATAACCAACTTCTATTTTATTATGAACCTTTTGATGATGTCAAAAGGGAGACAAATATTGATGTTGATTAGACTTTTAATTTCTCACATAAGCATTTAGTGAGGGGGACAAATATCTTTTTTATCACTTCACACCAACCTCGGTTTGTCATCATCAGATATGGAGAGATTGTTGACTATACATCTTGTGTATCTTACCATTTGATTTGATGATAACAAATATTATGTAATAAGTACTAATTATTTCTTTGCATGATAAAGTATTCACATTAATTATTATGAATGTCATTCTTAATTTATATTTATATTTATGATAAATATATATTTTGATGCTACTAATCAGGTTAAATTCAAATATGTAGGAAAATTCTTCAACTCCAAGTTCTTCACTCAATTCAGAATGCTAAAGCTATTGGATATGAATTGGGTGAGAATTTTTCTAGGATTAATTATATTAAGACAAATGAAAAGATCACTAAAATAAAATATATCTTTCATGCATTTCTAAATAATTTATTTGAGAATTATTTATAAATTCTACATTTCATATTTACAATTATTCTTCAAATTATTCATTTTAGATATTGTGAACTAAATGCATAAACTTTGTTCCATTTATTGTTATTCCATGCAAGTTAAATTAAGTTCACATTTCATTAAATTATTCCCATGCTTAGGCATGTTCATTATCCATTTATTCAATGCATGAATCTAAATTATCCAAAAATTATTTAAGGTATTATTTTTCTCTCTCCTATTATCCTAGTCTTCTCTCTCCTATCCTATCTCTCATCTTAAACCTTTTTGGCCGAATTTTTTCATGATTATTTGTAAAATAAATTATGTGAATGATATTCAAATTATTTCCATAATTATTTCTTTTTTTCTAAATTAAAAAAATTCATTTATTTGAATCGTTAATTTGAATTATTTTTTGAATTCAAATTGAATATTCCTTTGATTACATATACAAATTTGAACTCCCCTATTTATGGAATGTTATGTGGCTGATCATATGCTAATATAGTTGATTTAATTTGAATTTATTTAAGTTAATTCAAATTCAATTTAAATCAGCCACATACTTACCTTCTTTCCTTTTATATAAATTCTATTTTTGGAAACATCCTTTGGCAAACCATATCTTTAATCAAATTCAAATTAATCTCTTAATGATAATTGATTTAAACTCTTAAGATCTGATTCATCATCATTTAATTTCAATTAAGTACATTAAAATAAATGTAATCTATTTTAAGAATGTAGCTTGGCCGAAATTTTCATAATTCCATTGGGTTTAATTTAAAATGCTCTAGAATAATATCTTCCCTTCTATCATTCAATCAATTTTAATTGATTAAATATTCTATGATATTGTATTAAATACTAATTGAATTCCATCATGAAAACCTCCTTGGCTGACCCCATCACATGCTTAATTAAATTAATCAAAATTTGAGTTGATTCTTTTTTGCTTAGCTAATTAATTGGAATCATGATATATATACAATTTTTTCAATCTCATCTCTCTTTTCTCTCTATTGGTCGACCCTCATGTTCATTAATTTCCTAATTACATTAAAGATCTTTCCATGTGATGAATTGATTCAAATTGAATTTCTTAGCAAATTAATTTTCCTCCATATCATGTAAGTTAGTTTTCTTAATCAAGCTAAATTAATTTAATTTAATTGATTCAAATTGGATCACTTACTTATTAAACTTTCCCTCTTCTTTTCCTTGGATGAAATCCTCATCATGCAAGTTGAAATTTAAATTGGTTGATTCAAGTCAAACCTTCTTTGCAAATTGAATTTCCCTCCTCTTTCTCTTCTTTTCCTTGGCCGAATTTACCATCATGCAAATTTATTTTTATTTTGATTGGCTTAAGTTAAATTACTTCCTAAAGTGCTTTCCCTCCTATTTTCCCCTTCTTGGCTAACCACCCTTGATTCCTTTTCTTATTTATAATGCTCTTAAGACTAGGTTATTCCCTCTTGGACTTTTCTCTCTCTTGGATTCTTGCAAAATTTTTTGAGATACTTTTTTCGTGAATCAAGTGCAAATCTCTTCATCATTCTTCCATCTTCCAACCTACACACGATTGCCTTGAAGATTGCATAAAAGAAGTTGGAGGTTTAGTGGAAATCCATCTTGGTCAAGAGCTATTCAAGGTTCTTTTAATTTTACTTTTATTGCTATTCTTGTTTGAGACATTGATCTCTTTCTTGGCTTAAGATTCCTTAGTATTTGAAAATTTTATTTTGTGCTTAACTCATCTATTCATACATCTTTTCAAGTTGCCCGAAAGCTTTATTTATGTTTGGTTAAAGTTTTGTGTTTGTAAAATTCTTCTTTTCTCTTTACTTTTACATATGCTTAAGTGGACTTATGTTATGTAAATTAGTTCATAAAGAACACATGTAAGTTGTAAGTTTTCTTTTCTCTAAAATTGTCTCATACTTTGCATAAGTGATACTTCTTTTTGAAAGAGAATTCAATTGAGTTCATGTGTTTTAAGATTTTATTTTTCATTTGATCTTTTGGAAAACTCAAAGTCTCTTTTTCATTTGATCTTTTATTTTTCATTTTATTTTTCATACATCTTTTCAATTTTTTGTTATGCTACATGTCAAATCATCAATTAAATCAATTTGATTTCAAGTTATTATATTCATATCAAATATTTTAAAGATTCATTTGCATCATATATATATATATATATATATATATATATATATATATATATATATATATTTCAAGTTTAATCATTGCTTTTAAATTTAAATATCAATTAAAGTTAGTTATCTTTCTTACCATTGACTTCACTTGTCTTAATCTTATTGTAGTTGGGTTGTGAGAGAAAACTACTTTTAAATTGACAATTAGATACTTTCATATTTCTCTTTCTTATTTTTTTGTTAAGTTGTACTTTCCCATTAGAGGAAAGTACATTATTGAGTTGTACTTGCCCATTAAGAAAAGTATGCTATTCGATTGTTATTGCCCATTAAGAAAAGTACAGTGTTGAAGGATAGTATGAGAGATTTGTTGTAATCTCAACTTTGATTTAGTGAATTCCTAACCTGGGTGGCTAGGCGTGGACGTAGTTCAATCTTTGGAGTTTAGCCAAACCACATAAAAATCTCTGTATTCTCTTTCTTTATTTTTTGCACTTTATGTTTCTGTTGTTGTTGATTGTTGTTTTATTTCTCTAAAGCTTTATCATTAATATTTAAGTTTTCTACAAAAGTTTAAAATTAAATTTTTTGAAATTATTTTAAAATATCCAATTCACCCCCTCTCTTGGGTGCTATAGTTGAATAATAGAAGGACTGAAACCATTCAATGGAAAAATATAAAAGAGTTGGTTCTAAGACCAAAATATTAACATATGATTAGAACATACCTCAAGAAGAATATTAAGAAGAATAAAGAAATAACTCAAGCACCATGTTTTGAAACAAGGTGTGAAAAGCTTATTGGCTTGCATGAAGCAAAGGATCGTTAATAGAAAATTCTTTTTGTAAGAATCATAACTTATTGGACCTAGGCATGACTGTAGGCTTCCAAGTCAAACTAAGTAAATATTATTGTATCCCTAGTTGTTTTAATTAGTAAAATTATTATTGCCTTGCTTAACTATAATTATTTGTGTTAGGAAATATTTTAAAACATAACCTTCAACAAAGTTTTTTTTTTGAAAGAAACTTAATTCACCTCACTCTTCCATGCAACATATAATCTTCATGGATTTTCTTAAATAATAGCCTAATTTTGATGTGCATTGGGCCTAATTAATATAATATAGGGCAATTAGATCCAAAAGTAGTTTGGAGACCTATAATCTCCTTAAATTAGGTAAGTTAAGCCTTGTATGGTATGAAAGTAACCTAAAATAAGCTTAGACTTGGTTTGAACTAATATTATACCTAATTAACCCATTAAAGGTTAAGGTCTAGTTGGATCATCCAATGCCAATTCGACCATAAAATCACTCCTGACTCACTAATCGTTACTTGTATTCCTTAAGATTCTTCTTGGCATGTAATCTTACCCAATTCTCTAGCTAACTCAAATCTGCCCATAAATAACCTACTTTAAGATTAATAAAAGCTCTCATACCATTTTGGCATGAACTAGGTTGTTCTAATCATTGGATTATTTTCTTAGTGGTACTTTTCACCCAAGAAATTTTTAAGGAGTCTAAAGACCACTTAGATCTAGCCAAATCCATGAATACCTAAGTTAACATATGGTGGACCCAAATGGATCCAATCGTATATACACTGATTGAATAATTAACTAATCTAGCTCACTTAGGCTCTTAGAGCTTACTAGTTAACTCACCCTTTATTCCTATAAGACTTAAGAACATAAGGATCCCCTAAAACCATATTAGACTAACCCATTCTCTAAATTTGACCAATTAACTCAATAAACTAAAATGGACCAAAATAAACTCAAATTAGTCTAGTTAAAATCCTTCTAGCTAAGCTTTAATTAGTTAATAACCTTTCCTAATCACTTTATCCTTAGTTAAATAGAGGTTAGTTGTTTTTCCTTAAATTATTAAGAAAATTTTTTTCTTAAAAGACATTAAGCAACTAATATACTCTAATGCTCTATTATGCTTTCTCTACTTTCACTTAATCATATAACTTAGCAATTCTTTAAAAGAAATTAATTATAATTGATTCATAGTAGACTCAACTCCTAAGGAGCATTCTTATGAAGTTAACATATGAATGCCCATCTTTAAGGGACTGATTGGTTTCCTGAAAAAGAAGTGTAGTGTAAGTGAATGAAATGTATTTTGATTACTTTAGGTTGTTTGGTTGAAAACTCTATAAATATATAGTTTTATTTTCTTGCTTGGTAGAATGAATGTAATGTAAAGTATTTTTTGGGGTTAACGGTGGTGGTGGCAGTGGCCCATAGTATGGGTTGTTGTTGGTGGCGATAGCGGGCATAGATGAGAATACAAGCTGAATCCCCCCTAAATGATGACCTCCTAGGCGAACAGATCATGAGTTTGGGAGTACAAGCAGGTGTAGATGGAAGATGTATTTTGATGGTGCTTTCTTAAAGGGTGAAGAACCATGATCTACTCCCAAGCAAAGTGACATGATGAGATTCTCATATCACCTATCAGAACCTTGCACCAATAACGAAGTCAAATATGAAGCCTTGATGATCAGTCTGGAGTTAACTATCTCTTTGGGCATTCAAAGCATTAATATATTTGGGGATTCACAATTACTGGTTAACTAAATTGCTAGGTCCTACAAAGTTCTCAAACCCAAACTCCATCATTACCATAAATACACCATGGAGTTATTGGTATCGATCCCAAAGGTTACCATCTATAAGATTCCTCGATGAGAGAATGCCATAGCTGATGCCCCAATTAAGCTCGCTAAAGAATTGACATGTCCGAAAGATGAGTTCATGCTAATAGAAGTTCATAATTGCCAAGTCCTTTCACCTATTAATCGAACTCATTGAAGCATACCATTGAAGGGGAGATTATCGCTACGAAAAAGGGAAAAGAATTAGATTGAGGAAACCTTTTATTGACTATCTAAATAATGACAAACTACCTCAAGAGAAATCTCAAGCCCATCAAATCAAATAGAGAGTGCTCTCTTATGCCCTCGTTGATGACACTTTGTATCGATAGTCCTTTGATCATATGTGATTATGTTATTTATGCAAGCATAAAGCCCATAAAATTATGACCGAGATACACTCAGGATTATAGCCCACCAATCCGGCCTGAAGATGAAAGATCAAAATTAAAAGACTTGGATAATATTGGCTATTAATGATTACCGATTGCATGGACATGGCCAAGCTCCCATCGTGCATGGAGTGGTCCTACATCAATCACCCAACATTCTACACCCGATTATAGCTTCATGGGTGATGGGGCATCGATATAGTGAGTTTGATTGATCCTTCTTCATCCAAAGGTCATTGCTTCATATTAGCGCCTACATATTACTTTTCCAAATGGGTAAGAAATCCTATCAAGGGAGTCAAGGCTCACAATGTTCTTCAATTCTTCAGGAACCATATTGTATATAGGTTTAGGGTACCTCACCGACTCATATTCAATAATGATACTGCATTTAAGAGTATAAAGATTAACAACTTTGCCAAAAGACACAATATAGATTGGAGGTACTCTACCATCTACTATTCTTAGACAAATGGGTTAGTAAAAGCTTTTAACAAAACTCTCATTCAGATCTTGAAGAAAATGTGCGATGACAATAAGCGCAGCAATTAGTTGAAGCCTTTATGGGCTTACCAATACTACATATAGAACTTCGACAAAGTACACTCTCTTTTCCTTAGTTCTCTCCCTAGAGTTTAACTCCCATCACTAAAGATAGTTGTAGAAAAAAATCACAATCTAGCATAATGCTAAGCTCTGGTTGGAGAAACTCGAAGGTCTTGCGAAGAGATGCCTACAGGCATGTCAAAACCTTAAGCTATATAAAGCTAAGATGGTTTAAGCTCACAAGTTTTGTCTAATTTGGAGCTTATTTTAGTTATAAGGTGACCAATTGTAGTCTGTCACAAGATAAGAGGTAAGTTTGAACCAACATGGGAATGCCCTTTTGTTATAGAAAAAGCCTACCAAGGTGGATCATACTAATTGATCAGCCATAAAGGTGAACGTCTGATATTTCAAATCAATAGAATTTACCTAAAAAAATACTATGCATGATTATGTTCGAGATAAAATTTCATCAATAAAATGTTAATTTCAATCAAAAGAATTGCCTCTTTAGATTAAGATTATTTTGCCTAATTTTTAACTCTTAGGAATATTTCCTATCTCTTGGTGCTTTTAGATAGGTGTAAGAGAACTTGAGTGACATTCTAATCCTAGTATGTATAACATAAACACAAAACCACACATAAACATAAAACAAATAAACACAAATCCAATTGCTTCAGACTACTCTAAGTTGAGATAAGACCCCCCGCGGTCCTCACTTAGTAGCCGCTCTAGGTCAGGTTTGACTCACTACTTGGCAAGCGAATCTCCCTAATGTTCAATTTTTATTAAGAAGAATGTAATTCCTCGTGCTTTCTTTCTAACATGACTACTGCAAATCGATAGATTCCTTGTCAGTTTGGTATGCTCTTGCATGAACAATAGACTACCTCGATAGTTGATTATGCTTAAGAAGATGTGAGTCCCTGAGATTTCTTCTCGAGCTAACTATCATATGCTGACTGGGTCCAATTATATATTAGAGGATTAGGGTAAGATCCCTATCAGCTCCTTTTTCTTATGACTATTTGAAGCTTGAGGATAGTCCTCCTTTGTGACTTCCCACTTGGTAGTCGACTTAGGTGGGATAGTAGCTATCTAGCCGATGACAGACTATCTTGATGTTTAGTTTTGCTTAAGAAGATGTAATTCCCTGATGCTTTCTTCTTATATTAATCATTATAAACTAATGGGCACCTTATGTCTTCATGATTCCATCTAAACATGACCCAAGTTACTATCGGATTGGATAGTTGCCCTTTCATAGTAGCCACCCCTTTAGTTGGATTGCGTCATTCTACAGATGCATTGATTATCCCTTTGGGCTAGTAAATCTAAGGTAGGTCAAAGCCCCTGTAGATCCTCCTCTGTGGTCCATCAAAAACCAACAGGGTCCACACTAAAAAAAATAAATAAATCAAAATATCTTGTGGATTAGGGTAAGACCCTCGACGACACCTTTTCCCAAATAGGCATCCTACTTTTTGCGTAGTGTCAGCATGACTCCATGGAGGATTTACCTTGACTACTTCAAGTTGAGATAAGAACCAAATGGCCCTCACTTAATAGTGACCCTAGGTTGGGCTAAGCCTGCTAAATAATTAGTAGGTCACCTCGATGGTTGGTTCTTCTATGAAAGATGTGAGTCATTGAGCTTTCTTCCTAGTTCAATCATTGCAAACATATGGGAAACCCTTATATTGGATAGTCTATACTATATAGCTGGTAGACTATTCCTTCAAGTTAGTAAATCTAAGGTAAGTTTAGGCTTTTTGTAGCCCTTCTTTAGTGTGATTCATCGCAAAGCGATTGGGTCCATTTTCATATATTTAGGGTCAAGATCATGCCCTCAAAGCACTTTCCCTGAGTGAATACTTTAGGTTTGGATGAAGTCATTGTGGTCCCTCTTTGAGTAGTTGCCCCTTTAGGTTGGGTAGCACCATTATGTAGATAAGTGGGCTACTCCTTTGAGCTAGTAAATCTAAGGCAGGTCTAGGCTACTGTAACCACTCCTTAGTATGGCCACACACAAACTGACAGGGTCCACCTTCATTCAACGAACCAATATAAAATCAAAACCACCATAAATTACCAAAATTAAACAAAATTAATCAACATGATCAAATTAAAATAACCTTAAATTCAATCAAATTCCATCAATTCCTAATAAATTCTTGCTCATACTCTTGGCATAAGTCAAATAATAATCAAACCATATTGTGTAATCTAGACACCTCTTCGTGTTCTTAACTCAAGTAGTGTAAATCAATAATCAAACATTGCATCTCCTTTGGGAATTTCTTTCCTTCATTTTGGCTTTGGTGAGTTTTGATTTTTTCTTTCAAACCCATAACCTACCTTGTGTATCTCGGATACTTGCAAACTCCCAACATCGGAAGTTTTGATCTATCAAACGAATTTGGCTTTTGGCCTCCAATTCTTATTCCCTCCATTTAAGTATAAACATTTCTTCCTATGTTCATTACCTTTTTGGAAATAGTTGATTGTCTTAGTCTATGCTAATATGTGTGGTATGCCTTGTCAGTTGCACCACACTTATTGGGGGTCCTTTTGTTGAACTCACTTTGGAGTGAGGTTGACTATGCTAATCTTAGACTTATTATTCTTCTAGACACTAAGACATCTTTAGTGCTATATAGTTTTAATGATTAAGGGGGCACCAAACCCAAGCCTAGAGACCTATAAAGTACAACTCTAAGGTTAGAGCTTATCTTAGAGTAAGTGAAACCTCACCTACCTTAAGGCTTTATATTTCATTAACCAAATTTAAATCAAATGATCAATCCAAGGTCCAAGACAAATACTAACTTGACTAAGCTAAATTTGATTCATCTTAGTTTGACTTGGCTAAGTTGATCCAACTCAACTTATTTGACTCAACAACCAAACTCAAGATCAAATATAACCAATCCAAACTCATTTGAACTCCAATTAGATATGATCTTTGACTTCAATTGAATCAAACCAAGTCAACTCAGGCCTTTACCTAAGTTGACCCATTTGAACTCCATAGGTCTAAAACTCTATTCAACTTGATTCAAGCCAATCAAACCTGATCCAAGCCTCATAATTGTTCTAAAGGCCCAATTGAATATCATAATCCATTCTAATTTATGCAATCAAGCCAATCAACTTAATTAACCAAAGTTGACCCAAATGGACCCATTTGACCTAAAGGGTTCAAATGGGCCAAAATTCAATCTAGCTCAAATAAAATATAATCAAGACATTCAATAAACTCTAAGTTCATCCTTAAACACATTCCAACCTTCATATGACCCCAATTGATCCAATCAATCAATTGGGCTTTGACCTAAATTGGCCAGATGATCAAATTGGAATAAACTTTAATCAAACCCATTATACTAATCATTTCATTCAATCCATGCTAAAATGATTGTTGATCATTAATCATCCAATCCATCCAATTAGACCAAGCCAATTTAACCATCTTGACCTATTAGACCCAAATTGAACTAAAGGGCCAAATTTGAACTCCATAGGGCTAAAACCCTATTCAACTTGATTCAAGCCAATCAAACCTGATCCAAGTCTCATAATTATTCTAAAGGCCCAATTGAATATCATAATCCATTCTAATTTATGCAATCAAGCCAATCAACCTAATTAACTCAAGTTGACCCAAATGGACCCATTTGACCTAAAGGGTTCAAATGGGCCAAAATTCAATCTAGCTCAAATCAATTACAATCAAGACCTTAAATAAACTCTAAGTTCATCCTTGAACACATTCCAACCTTCATACAATTGAACCCAATCAATCCAATTGGGCTACTTGACCCAAATTGGCCAACATGATCAAATTGGATTAAACTTCAATCAGACCCCAATTAGACCTAATCATTTCATTCAATCCATGCTAAAATGATTGTTGATCATTATTGATCATCCAATTCCATCAATTAGACCAAGCCAATTTAACCATCTTGACCTATTAGACCCAAATTGAACTAAAGGGCCAAATTTGGCCAAATCCCATGCTAATCTAAATTGATTACAACCACCTTCAATCAATCACTAATTGAATATTGAATACAACCATCCACCAATTAAGCCAACTTGGTCAAATGAACCCAATTGACCAATTTGACTTAAATTGGCCTAAAGGGTTGTTGACCTCACTTTTGGAGTAAGGATCCAATCTTCCCATCATAGGTCTAGGGTCTTCTAGACACTAAGAGCTCCTTAGTCACAAGACACTTCTTGTGGCTAAGAGAACACTTAACCTAAACCTAGAGACTTAGAATGGTTAACCATAAGATTAAGCTATGCTTTAGGACTTAGAGAAACCTACCTAACCTATAGCCTAACCAACTCTATGTTTATCCCCTTAGCCAAAATCCAATATTAAATCAATTTACACTCAAATTTAAGTCTCCAAACCAAAATCAAATCCACCATAACCCAAACCTAAGCTCATGATTTAAATCCTATGGACTTAGCCAAAATGTTTCTTCAATCCAAATCAAATTCAATTGATTTCCTCATAAATCAGTCAATCCTCCAATCATCATTCCAAATCAAATCTACACTCAAATTCAAGTCTCCAAACCAAAATCAAATCCACCATAACCTAAACCTAAGCCCATGATTTAAACCCTATGGACTTAGCCAAATTTTCCTTCAATCCAAATCAAATTGAATTGATTTTTTCATAAATCAATCAATCCTCCAATCATCATTCCAATTCAAATCTACACTCAAATTCAAGTCTCCAAACCAAAATCAAACCCACCATAACCCAAACCTAAGCCCATGATTTAAATTCTATGGACTTAGCCAAATCCCTTCAATCCAAATTGAACTCAATTGATTTTCTTATGGATCAATCCAATCCTTCAATTATCATTCCAAACCAAATCAAATCTATGATCAAATCAACCAAGCCAAAATCAATCCAATCAAACATAACCTATCCCATTTGAACCCAAATCAATTGCAACCAAAGCTATAAATCAATCCCAAATCAACGTCCAAACTAAACTAAACTCAATTCAACCCAAAATTGATCCAATTGACCCATTAGGCTCACTTGACCCAAAATGACCTAAAGGACCTATTTGAACCAATTTCAATCCAACCCAAATTAGATTGAATCAAACCAATCAAAACCTTCTATGATGATTGTTGATCATCCTTGATTGATCAATTACAATCAATTGGGCCAAACTAAGTCAATTTGGGCATTTGACCAAATCAACCCACTTAACCTACATGAGCCAAATGAACCAAATATCATCCTAAGCCAAATTAATTGAAACCAATAATTCATACCAACCTAAATTCAATCCTTGAACATGACTTGACTATTAATTGAGCCAAACAAAACCCAATTGGCCCTTTGACCAAAGTTGACCCAATCTGACTTAAAAGGACAAATTGAGTCAAATAGAAATTCAACAAAAATTGATTGCAACCAATGGCTCAAGTTATTTCCAAATTGATTAATTAACATGATAAAATCCTTGATTGAACCCGATTTGACCAATTGAACCCAATCGACCCATTTAGCCCAAATTGACTTAAAAGGTCAATTTGGCCTAAATCATTCTCAAATCCAAATTGATTAAAATCAAAGCCTTCAATCATATTCAAATGATCAATTGAACCTAACTAATGCCTAACCCAAGGCAAATTTGGCCAATTTGGTTAGATTGGTCAACTTGACTTGTTCGACCCATATGAATTTAAATGAGCCAAAATCAAGCCAATTAAAAAAACCAATTGAATCCAATACCTTCCAAATACTCATTTGATCTTGACATAATCCTTGGTTTGACCCAATTTGACTAATTTGTCATCTTGACCCAACTAGCCTAATTTGACCTACATTGGTCAAATTGAGCCAAACTCATTTTAAAGCCCAAATCCAATGAAACTTAGCATGGTCCTTCCTTAGACACCATGGGTCAGCCCAAATCCAACCCAACCCCTAAATTAACCCAAAACCCAATGGATAAAAGCTTATCAAATGGGACAAATACCCCATTTGAATGGTCAAACCCACTCTCCTCCACATGACTGCTTCCTAGGACTTGACCTAAGTAAGTGGGACAGCTCTCACGACCCAAATGTGATTGGGTTATCCATGAGCCAAATGGAGGTGAGTTCACCCCTCTCCTCCCATTGGAACACTTGGAAACTAAGGACACCCCCTTCTTCTCCCATGGTAGCCACTCCCCATCACTCACCCACTCAAAACAAGCCAACTCAGCACCTCCCTACTACCCACGACCACCTGCGGTGGCCGGATGGCTATTAGAGGCCAAACCCATCTTGTCCATCCGATCTAAGGGAGGAGTGGGTATACCCCCCTCAATTCGATCCAATTTTAGACACCAAGCATCCTTAGAGCCCTAGCTCACTAAGACGAGCCCCCATATTATTTCCTTGAGCTTCCCGAGCTTCCTCCTAATCAAAAAACACCAACTAGATATAAAACAAGCTCTAAATACATTTAACTCCACCAAATCCCAACCAATCCCAAATTAACTTCACCCACACATTCACCAAACTCCAGCGAGTTGAAATAATGTTTCGTCAGAGCGATTCGATCACCGGAAGCCCATCCAAGCATAACTATGATGAGTTTTCTAGCGATGGTTGATCTACAGAGCTGTTGGTGAGGAATCAAGGTGCCATCTTCTTAACAGGGCTTTATCTCTCCAAGGAAAAGCTACCTCAATTAATTAGCTGCCACTGAAGCTCCGATGAGGTATTTTCCAACAAACCAAGTATTTTCTAAAAAATTGTAGGCCTTTTTGAAGGAAGTATGAATGCCATGTGAATCCAACCGTAGGATCCTTATAGATTAACCCCATGAAGTTTGATTTTGAAAGCCTCCGAGCTCCATAAGCTCAGATTGGGTAGAGGAAGGCGGACAGTGTCCATCTTCTATCACTCAAGGGATGATAGATTATCCATCATCCATTTCGTGTGATTGGAGTGGATGACCATGCTCTCTCGTTAGATTTAATCTTGATTTAATCCTTAGGAACCAATAGATTAATCATCATCGATCTTAGATGGGGAGGACAGCGATCATCATTCGCCACATTAGCATTAAGTCAAACAATTTTAAATAACCAATCTCGTGCCACATCAGCGATCTATGTGGCGATGAAACTTAATAATATGTTTTAATGGCTAAAACTTTAAAAAATCATAACAAATTGTTGAAAAATTAGAAAAATGCAAATGAATACTCATTTTGAAGGTAAAATAGAGGAGATTTAATTAAAAATATTTTTATTTGGTTTTGAACAATAATTAATGCTTAGTTAGGGTTTGAATGCATAGTTAATTAGTAGATTAATTAAACCCTAATTACTTGTAGTGATTCTAAACTTGAGGAATTGATTTAATGGGATGACCTCTACCTCCATTGATTTTGTTGGGATTTATTGCTTAGATATTAGGGAAATTGATGTTTTAATCCTTAATTACATCTTTTAATTAATTTAATGATTAATTAACATTCAAAACAAAAAAATTAATTAACTTAAGCTCACTAATCACTGATTAATAGTGAATGGATGAGGGAGAGTGATTAGGACCTCTTTCCTAGTCTTTTTCCCAAATCCATCTCACTTTAAAAAAGTTAATTAACATGGTAATTAATTAAATTCTTAATTAATCAATTAAGTGGTTAAATTAAATCAAATTGAAATGCAAATCACACCAAAGAATTAATAACGAGATTAAAGGTTCCTCTTTATGTGTTAAATAACATAAAGACCCTTTAAGGAAATTATGATTAACCCATGGGTGTGAGAAAATCATAAAATACTTAATTAAATTCTTTAACTTAATTAATTCTGAGCCAATTTCATTAAGTCATTTAGGAGCATTGCAATTTTAGTTTCTTACATGTTCATATCATTTGTGGCTCATGATTAAGTGATTAATTAAATTAAAGAAGCATAAGAAAGGGTGATTAAATGATTTAATTAATGATTCAACTTAATTAATTCAAAAAATTGATTTAACTACTTTCCTTGAACTAATTAAACTAACATGATGGGAATGAGATTAAAATAGCAAATAATTTCTCTCCTCTTTAAGTTCAACTCAAATCCAAAATCAAATTAATAATGAGCTTTATTTTTTTAAATAATTTTATTTAGTATGATTGTCATTAGGAATTAACATATTTGAATGAACCATGCGTTTATGTTTAGTCATTCCTTCCCAATCACTTTTAAATGTTGTATGTCATATGATTCCATGCATCCATGTTTTCAAATCTAAATGAATTAAATAGATTTTATTTATGTAAACTTGCATGTGTTGGCTTAACTTAATGATTTGTGTGGCTATTATCATTAATAAATTCAAATCTATTTTTCAAAGCTTATAAATTGATAGTAACATATGGAATTATGATAGTTATAAACTTATATAGGACTTTCATGTGCTTATAGCTTAGTTACATGAACGTGAAGCTCTTTTTCTTGAATTCATGTATATATTTACATAGGTTTGAATGGTAATGGGTATATATTCGGACATGTTGAGAATCTGAGGCTTTAAGTAGCTCTAAGGAGGTCATTTGATTATCTCACTTTCTTGGTTAACAAAGGAATGTACCCATTTGATTTCATTCTTATATTTTTTTATATTAGAATTTGGATAAAGCTTTAATTCTTCATAAATGATTCAACCAATGAAAATATAATCTTTGCATGGTATTTATTCTTCTAATTCATGTACACATTAATATGTATTTAAGATAACAAGTATATAGTCTGGACATCCTAGGAATACGAGGCTTTAAGTAGCCCCAAGGAGGTCATTTGATTATCTTACTTTCCTGGTTAACAATGACACGTATTTGCTTACATCTTTTATACATGTGTATGTGTATGTGATTAAATAATGAAAACTCTCTTTTTTTCTACTAAAAATATATGCATTCATAATTACCTAAGTCACTGAAACATGTAGTATGTGGATGTAAGGCTTCTTTCCTTTATTCATGTATATGAATCTATATATGATGTTAATAAGTATATAGTCCGGACATTTGATTACCTCACTTCAGTTAACAAAGACACGTGCTTATTTAATTTCATTCATATGCACTTTTGTATTAGAATTTGGATATAGCTTTAATCCATATATACAAATAATTCAATTAAGGAAATATCACCTCTTGCATGACTTTCATCTTTATAGCTATATACATTAATACATATTTAAGATAATAAGTATATAGTCTAGACATCTCTAGAATATGAGGCTTTAAGTAGCCCCAAGGAGGTCATTTGATTATCTCACTTCCCTGGTTAATAATGACATGCACTTGTTTATATCTTTTATACATATGTATGTATACTTGCTTAATGAATGAAAGTCTTCTTTTTCACTAAGTATGTATGCATCCTTCATCATTTAAATGTGCCAAAATATGTTTTATGTATAGATATGCTAAGTGTTAAATCATGTGCATGTTACATGTGATGGAAAGGAATGGCTTGATATATGTCATGTGATAGTAATTCAATTATATTAATCTAAGATGCCTTTCATATTGAATAGAATTATTTAAAGTTAACTCAAACTTAGGATTAATAAGAAAATACTTAATAAGCCATTCACTAAAGAGAACTAAATCATAAAAATGTGCTTTAGAAAATGGCTTAAGGTAGGGATGAAAGAGGTTAACTTTTCATCTCTCTTTATAACTTAGATGTTAAGTGTAAACCAACACTTAGATTTTAAGTGTAAATTAACACTTAGATGTTAAGTGTAAATCAAATGAAATCAAGTTGAAATGAAACCAACCTTTTTGGTTAAATTAAACCTTTCTAAATCTAGATAAGCATAACTCTAATACTTAGTTAAGACATACTACACAAAGCTTTACATTAGAATTAAGCCACTAGTTTTAGTCCTAAGTTAGGATGTTGTATGTGTGATGTGTGTTTTATTTTGTGATGTAATATTTTAGACTGGATGTTAGGGTGTATATTTTGTAGACTGGATGTTAGGCTGTTATTAGCCTAATGTTATTTTTTATAGGGGATCATGCTTAAGGGGCCACTAAAAAAAAATATAAATGTTCTCTTTGTAGGATGCTCAAGCACCTAAGCATAATCCAAGTTAGGACAGATGGCCTTGGTTACCCATATACAGGGTGATAAGTTTAAATCATAAATATAACTACTTGGGATTGAATTTAGTTATTTCTGGTATAGTTAGATTTACTTTCCATAAAATATAATTTGTAGTAGGAGTTAGGATTAGTGCTATGGGGATTAGGATGAGTAGTGGCTAGAAAACTTAGTCAGGGTGCCTTATGATGCTTTAAAGAACAACCTAATCAAATCAAGAAAATGAGGGGTGGCATGAAGAAATAATGAAATGAAGTCCCACATAGCATGTATTCATTTATAATTATAATTATCATTTTATATTTCAGGTTGTATAAGGCTACCCAACTATTTTTTTTGGGTGTATGCCGGCGACCGACCTCTTATTCTTTTATGATAGTCTATAAAATTGATTGATGTTGTGTTTAGCTCGTGCATCAGGATTACATCTTTTTCAAAGTTTCTTTATGATTGATGTTTTAATGTGTGGCCTGGATATGGTAGGCTCTTAGAATAAAATTAATTTTTCTACCCCAATTAACAATTCATAATTAAAATTCTAAATAACTCATAACCTCATCATAAAGCCTAGGTTCTAAATAAGATAATTAAAAGATTTAGCAACCCCATTGTTGTATGGTTGTATGTCTCACATCATGCTTGTCATATTTCTTCTTCTTTTAATATGGGGGATCTCCATCTTTCCCGATAGGGGAATGCTTGACCTATGAGGGCATCCCTTGTGGTGGAGAACACCCTCTTCTCACTGATTTAACCAACAATCAATTTCATCATGCATTTAAGCAATAAAAATCCCAAAGCCTTTGTCCAAATGAATGTGTGAAAATGGAATAAAATTTTAAAAGATTTTGCATTTTTAGACTAAATCATGTGCTCATACCACTCATGTTCTAGTCTCTTAGGGAATGGAGTTTAGGACTTTGGTCTCTTTCAAATTAAATAATAGCTTAAACCATCTTGCAATTACATAAGGACTACATGATTTTGAATCATAGGGGTGTGTTAGGCCACTGGTGGTTGTAAGCCTAGAGAATGGGTTTATTCTCTCTTGAGGTAAACCCTTAGGTCCATTTAAGTCGTGCTTTAACTTGTGTTAAAGATCACTAAATTTAGGATATGAGATAACTATTTTCTTTGGGTTACAAGCATAAATTCTCTCATCTCTTGGGCATTTCAAATATATAAATCTCAAATAAATAAATCTCTTCACTTTTAAATATATAAAGTCTCACCATAGGATAGATTGGAGTGCTCACTAGACTTCCTAGTATAATGAGCAATTCCTACTTATTTTCTTTGGATTCCAAATTAAATCTTCCACTTGAACAATCCCATTTGATTTTCCAAAATTATCAATCCTTTGATAATCTTAACCTTGAAATCTTTGGGGACAATAATTGCCTACTTTAATCGAGAGTGTTCTTAGAAAATCTCATTTTCTAGTATGTAAGGAACTAATCAACCTGGCTTAAAAGAAACCTTACTTTACTTTTCCATGTAAAGTAGGAGAAAAATCTCTAGTACATACAAAGACCCATCATGTCTTAGGAGTCCTTATTAGGTGATTAGGTCCATTGTAGAATGATATTTCTATCTTTTAATATAGTACATCATACCTCAATGTCGCACCTGATCACCCCAATAAGTACCCTCTACGATTTGCATGGTGTCCACCCACATCCAAAAATAAACACCACAGATTTTTCTGGCAACTTCGTTAGGGTGGTTCCTCTCTCCATCTCTAGTAGGCAATTATTTTCTCCAAGCATCGATAGTGTACTTATATTTTATATAAGCCCAAGACTATGTTTCTTTCCATTCACACTTTATTTATTTCATTCTTAGGAAAGGCAGCGA
The DNA here is from genome assembly GCA_021442155.1 of Cymbidium sinense. Classification (NCBI taxonomy): domain Eukaryota; kingdom Viridiplantae; phylum Streptophyta; class Magnoliopsida; order Asparagales; family Orchidaceae; genus Cymbidium; species Cymbidium sinense. Next base: position 91,244,530 of record CM038224.1, read on the forward strand.
ACATCCATTAGGTTTTAAGACCTCACTCCTGTGTAGGTCTTAAAACCCCTATTGGGTCCCCTAATAGGTAATAATAAATTAATTAAAGAAAGAAGATGATCAAATATAAATAAAATAGAATTTAGAACCTTTTACCACTAGCTTGGTGAAGCAAGGTTCATTTCATATTTAACGAGACTTTAATTAAATCCAAAGGAAAATAAGTAAAATCTTTGTAAGTATTCAAAATCTTTTCAAAAGCAAAATCATGTGAACTTCACTTAATATAATTAAATTTGCAAAGTGAAGGTTCTCTTTTAAAATCAAATAGAACAAAATAAAAATCTTTTGAATCCTTTTTTCAAATAAAATTAATTGAACCTCATTCAGTATACCCAAATTTGTTAAGTGAGGGTTCCTCCTTCAAAATTAAAATTAAATCAAACAACAAACCGATTTTTCAAAAATAAACATATTTAAACCCCTTTTTCAAAAAAATTAACTAACCCCATTTAACATACTTAAATTTGTTAAATGAGGGTCTCCCTTTCAAAATCAAAATCAAACATACCCAAAATATTTTCAAACAAAACCAACTCCATGTAACATACCTAAATTTGTTAAATGAGAGTCTTATTTCCAAAAATGAGGCAAAACTTAACAACCAACATACAATTGGACTCCACTTAGCATACCTAAATTTATTAAGTGAGGATTTCTTTTTCAAAGTCAAACAAAATTAGAGATCAATAAACAACATATAATTGAACTCTATTTGCCCAAATTTGTTAAAGGAGAGTTCCATTTTCAAAACTAAATTGAAATCAAAACATTCAACATACATTTGAACTCCATTTAACATACTTAAATTTGTTAAATGAGAGTTCAATTTCTAAAATTAAAACAAAACCACACATCAACAAAGAAACAATCAAACATATAAGTGAACTCCATTTAACATACTCAAATTTGTTAAACGAGAGTCTCGTTTTCAAAACAAAATCAAACTCAACATCGACATCAAACATATTGAACTATATATAACATACCTAAATTTGTTAAATAAGAGTTCCCTTTTCAAAAATCAAATCAACAATAAACATCAAACACATTTTAACCTCATTTAACATACCTAAATTTGTTAAATGAGAGTTCTATTTTTAAATCAAATCAAATCACACAATCAATAATCAATAATCAAACCATCAAAACAAAAAAGCTTTCAAAATTTTCAAACATACAATTGAACCCCATTTAGCCTACCTAAATTTGCTAAGTGAGGGTTCTAAAGTGAAATTCAGCAAAAGAAAACAACAAACATATTTTCAAAAGTCTCTCCAAAATAGTAGAACCTCACTCAACATACCCAAGTTTGTTGAATGTGGGTTCCAAAATCAAAATCAAATTCAAACATACAACTTGAGGCATAGTATCTCCTCCAAATTTATAAATCTCTCTAATGAAACCCCATTTAGCATACCTAAATTTGTTAAATGAGGGTTCCAAATTCAAAAGTCAAATCAAAATCAACAACTCAGGTCAACAGTTCAAAGTAATGGTCTAATCTGGTTTTCTTTTCTAACAATTAAGAGATACCAGCCGAATTATCCTTCCTTCTTTCCATCAGTTAGTTCATCATGATGTCTTCTGGCAAGATAATATTTTTATTTGCATTCGATGTGGATTTGGCCATGGATCAAGCCATGCTCATTGGTGCCTCTATCATCTGCGAGGGACTAGCCATCACCACTATCAGTAGAGAGGAGGTGGCAGGAAAGAAGCCATTTCTCTAGTTCGATGCACACTCTGGTTTTGAGTTTGCCTCTCTGAAGAGGAAGGCCATTGTGGTTCCCACAATTATAGTTAGTTCTAGTGCTAGTGTTAGTGCCGGTAGTACCACTGCCCTTGGTGTAGTGCTAGTACCACCTCCTTGTCCCCCCTTTATTGATGAAGGGGAAGGCTATCAGCTTATGAGATAGTCTCCTTCACCTTGAGGTCGGGTTCTAGTTCTGTTATGCCCACTCACCAAGACCTAGTGCCTCAAGAACCCGTAAGATTAAGCGAGTATGGCGTGAGGCGGGATGAGGCCTCCCATGCTCGGGAGGATTTCCTTGTGAGACCTCTCTATTCTTGGGTGGTAGTAGGTTTCACCCCTTCTCTGCTTCAGAGGGAGAGGAGGACTACTACAGGATCTCTGCATCACTCCCACCGCTTGTAGAGTATGAGACACTAACAAGGGATAGGAAGAAGCCCTATGCTGGTCTAAAGTCTATTATTCGCTGAGTTGGCAAAGGCCATGGATGCTCAGAGTCTAGCACTTCACTTTACATGATCCCGAGCGATCCCTAGGAGTGTTGGGATGGATACATAAAGGGAGGGCCTTTGAGCCTAGAGTTACTGCCCAAGCGAGTAAGAGAGAGAGAGAGAGAGAGAGAGAGAGAGAGAGAGAGAGAGAGAGAGAGAGAGAGGTTTTCCAAACAGTTGGTGACCTCCGCTTTGATGAATTTTCTCGATCAGTGAGCTGTTAGAGTCGATCATTATGATCACATAGTTCTTATCGGTACCATCAATTGTAGAAGGAGATCTTTGATGGAGAGGCAACCGCTGTCACCCACACTACACCGCTTCGTTTACCGTCCAACTTCACTAGTTCACGTTCCAGCATCTACAGTCCCCACCAAGTTTCAGAAGCCCCCTTCTGGAGAGAGAACTTTTTTATTAGTGATCTGGTTATGGCCCAAGGATCTCACTCTATCTACTCCACCCATTGAGGTGAGGCCGAGCTCCCCTGCTCGACCTTCCATCCCAACAATGGTGAAGAAGGAGTGGCGACCCAAGAGCATCGTGGTTGCTACACCATCACAACAGTCAGAGGAGGAGAGGGGAGAGAATATTGAGATGGTCCCCATGATAGAGTCGGGAGAGTGCACCACACCCCTCGAGAGTTGGCATAGATTCTACATAGCTCAGTCCAGTGGTCATTGTCATCAGCTAGCCTATGTTTGAGTAGAGCATGGTCAAGTAAATGACATTTCATTAGATGACATCTTAGAAGACTACCATGCTATAGTTAGACAGATAGTTGGGAGTGATCATTTTGATTAGGAAGAGGGTAGAGTTGACCTTGATGAGGATGACATGTTGGATGACCTAGCAGAAGACCACATGGTTGATACCTGAGGATCCCTGCATAGAGATTAGCATAGTCAAAAAGGTGTTGTAGTTAAGAAAGGTGGCACCTCTCACTCAACTCAACACCTTCTCTAACAGATCAAATAGAAGGATGACTAGATTGATAGGATGGAGAAGAAGGTAGATGAGTTGATGGCAGCAGTTCTAGCCTTATAGAACAAGCCCGCCACGCCTTCCCCATGGTGGCCGAAGCTACATACCCCTAGATCATCCAAAGTGCACTCCCATAGAAGATGAAGTTGGTAGCTTGCATAGGAAGGTGATCGATAAAACCTCCATGCATGGAAAGGAAATAAAGCAAATGGTGGAGCAGTTGGTGAAGGAAGCATAGGCGCAAGCCCGGGGGAGCTCATTTGTTCCAAAGGGTAGACCTTACCCAGAGGAATTTGATGTAGTTCAATATGTTAAGGGTTTTGTGCCACCATCCTTCAAAAGTTTTGATGGCAGTGGGAACAAAAGGTAGCACATATCACACTTTAGGGCCAATTGTTATAATGCAAGTGGCAGTAACACACTTCTTTTTTGCCTCTTTGTCAGTAGCTTAGCTGGTGTTGCATTTGATTGGTATGCCGAATTGCCCAACGATTCGGTGATGACCTTTGTAGAGTTAGAGCATCTCTTCATCAAGAGATTTGTAGGAGCTCAGCAAAGGGTAACTATAGGTGACCTCATTGTAGAGAAAAGAAAACCTGATGAATTCCTTGTTGATTACATTCTTAGATGATGCAACTTGAGTATGAAATGTAAACCATAGCTGTCTGAGTAGCATGCCATCTTGACTCTACTTAAGAATATCCATAGCTCGGTCACCTTCATGCTTAAGGGCTTCACCATTAAGATATTTGAGAAGCTAATCAACAAGGCAACCAACCTACAAGAGAAAGCCAAACAGTTACCCTTTTCAGATCAATCATCTAAGACCAGGCCTCAAAAGATATTTAAGAAGAAGCTTGGGATAGTTGTGTTAGTAAACAAAAGGAAATAGCCACCCAGAGCATAGTTTGAGAGGCCTAGATTTTAATAGCCTCCACTGCTACCTCCTTTTCCACCACCTCGACCATTTTACCAACCACCATCGCCACAGCAACCTGCTCAGCAGCAGTATCCATATCCACCACTAGGTAACTACTTTCTACTTACTCTTATTGGAAAATTAAGCAAGTTATACTCATTCAAGAGGGAGGTTGTTAGGAAGATCTTCAAGAATCTCTTGAAGAAGCCTGATTTCCATCCAAGAGGGAGGAAGTGGGCAAGAGCGGTGATCCTAGCTATTGCCCTTACCACCACATGATAGGCTACATCGTAAAGGATTGCATCACTTTCAAGGACTGGCTTGAGCGTAGCTACAAGTTAGGAGCTATAGTTATCCATAAGAAATATTCAGTAGAACAATCATCTGGTTCTATTAGAGTAATCCTTGGGAATACTTCTGATCCTCTTAAGACAAAGAAGGTTGGGATATTTTTATCTTGAACCTCTAAAAGATCATCTCAAATCAAGAAACTTTCTCAGAGGTGCTGGCTCAAACCTCCAATACCAAGGAAGGTTTGCTAGTTGTGAAGGATAACTCAGGGACGGTGGAAGCCCATCATCAGTGTCCTACTTCACTTGCCCGGGCTAGATCTGTAGGACAACCACCATTCGAGTCTAGCACTCCTTCCACCGTTGCAGCTACTACTGCCTCTACTAGCTATTCTTTTACTAGCAAGAGCATTATATCTGTGGATGAGGGCACTAAACCCCTCACTCTGCTTACTTTATTTGATTTCTATTATGTACCACCTCCAAAATTAAAGAAATCAATGAAGAAAGATGATTCCACTTACATTCTCTCTACTTTTGATGCTTTTAGTTTCATTCTTATTAAAATCTTTTCAAGTAAAAATAATAATAGTTCAAATAGTTCTGACCCATTCCTCTCTGATTTAGAATCATATTTTGTAGTCATCTGACTTTGAGGATCCTTTTGGAGAAGCTGTAGGTGTACTTGATGAGTAGGTAGAACTTTCCATAAACTCATTATTCCAAGAAGTCACTGAAGTCAACCTCTGCAGTGGCAAAGTTCTATCTCCTAGGGTAGCACCTCTAGATAAGGGTAAATAGGCGATTGGTTCCAGTGAGCAGTTAGCCCCTCCACAAGATTCCCCACCTATGGATATGATTATGGAGGACTAACCCAAAGTTTATTATAACATCCCCACTTATCTTAAAAGTTGCCGCCTAAGCATATATACACACTTGTTTTATCCAAAGAGATGATGAAATCTCTAATCAAAGTCTTTCTTGATCGAGACATGCTTAGCTCAACGATTTCTACCGGAGGAAAGCATGATACTCAGAGGAGATCCTAGGAGTTACATTCACAGATGAAGACCTACTTCTAGGAATGATCGAGCATAATTGTTCCCTCTACATTATAGTGGATGTTGGCAGATTCAGGCTATCCAGACTTTTGGTTGACTCGGGTGCACCAGTTAACATTATGAGTCTGAGAAATCTTGCCTACTTGAGGATTAACTTCTCTAAACTTTTAAAAGAGAGGATGATATTGAAAGGATTCAATGAACAAGGAGAGATGGCCTTATGCTCCATTATGTTGGTATTATAGATAGATAATTGGAAGATTGAAGCTAGCCAAGTTTCACATAATAAACTCAAATACATCTTTTAATGCTTTGCTTGGGAGACCATGGACACATGAGAACAACATGATTCCATCCTCTTTCACATGCATCAAGTTCTTAAGAGGTAGGAATCAAGTATTGTGTCAAAGAAGATCTCAAGCCCTTTGTAGTTCACAAGGTGGGATATATAAGGATGTGGCCTAATATCTCCCCAAAAAAAAGTCTATTCTCGTGAACTTAGTCAAAATCCCCATGTGAAAGAAAAAAAAAGAAAAGAAAAAGAAAAGAAAAAAGAAAAAGAAAAAGAAAAAGAAAAATAAAAGGAAAAAGAAAAATAAATAGAAAAGAAAAGGGAGCAAGAAATAGACTCCGGGGAGAAAGTAGAGCCTGAGATTAGATTCCACCCATAGTTTATTACTCCAATCGAACAGGTGGGGAGGATGACCTGACCTCCACCAGGATGAGGAAAAGGCAAGTCCAAAGATAGTCCTAGGGGTGGAAGACCTTCATACCTACCACCCACCAGGAGATTTGACCCAGCTACCAGGAGTACACCTGCAATCCATATAGACTTAGAATCTAGTTTATAGAATGAGTCCTATATGGTTAGTACAGTGACTAGCTCTCCTCAATAGTAGATCCTATTGGAGGTGAAACTTGAGCCAGTTAGTGATGAAGGCCAGATTCCCAAATAAAGCATAAGTGTATCCAAGTTCTCTTTATGTGAAACTGTTAGACATCAGTTGAGAACCTTAGCTCTAGCATACTTTCCTCATAAAAAGTTAAGGGATTGGTAGTTAAGGAAGCCCCTAAGTCATCCACAATTGTGAAGATTCAGAGGTTCTTTCCAGAAGCATCATCCTTAAGTTACGAAATTGATATAGAACTTGAGGATGATTCATATAAAAATTTAATAGAATTAACTTTTGATTGGTACTTGCCTTGTATTCATAATCTAGCAAAGAAGGGTTTAATTTCATATATATGGTATAAGAACATGTTAGATTACTTTGAAAGGTTATGAAACAACAAAAGCAAAAGCTTTCAATCAAGACGAGAACTAGTTCACATAGTCGCGATGACGACATCGCTTAGTCATCACCAATCATTTAGAATCGAGGTTCTTTTCAAATCACATTAACTCATAAGAGGAGGTGAGCTTAGAAACTTTAGATGATCCAGATAATTTCCAAGTCAAGGATGCATCACCAGAGTTTAAAGAAGAAATCAAATCTACCATCGATGAGCTCAAAGAAATCAACTAAGGAACTAAAGAAAATCCACGCCTGACATCAGTTCCTTGTTGAATGAAATTAAAACCAATGACTTAGCTAGGCTACTTATTGAGTTTAAGGGCTTTGCATTAAGTTATGAAGAAATATTTAGATTGGCACCTAACATCCCATAAACTAGCATACGATGCTAACCATATCAAGCAAGCTCCTAGACACATGCGATTAAACATTGAACAACAAGTCATTTTGAGGTCAAGAAATTGATCGATGTTGGTTTCATCGGAAGGAAAAATACCCCACTTGGTTGGTTAGTGTTATCCCATTTAAGAAAAGGATGGCCAAATTTGCATATGCGTCAACTTTAGGGATCTAAATAAGGCATGTCTAAAAGACAAATTTTTACTACTAATATCAGAGCTGATGGTGGATATTGCCTCCTCTGATGTAGTTTTCTCCTTCATGGATGGCTCATTTGGATACAACTAAATAAAGATAGCCCTTGAAGATGAGAAAAATACTGTATTTATAACCCTGATCAGAATCTATTGCTATAAGGTCATGCTTTTCAGCCTTAAAATTGCCAGTGCCATATACCAGCGGGCCATGAATCGAATCTTCAATGAACTCATTCATCATCAAGTTGAATGCTATGTCGATGATCTCGTGGTCAAAAGCAAAGAAAAGGAAGACCATATCTTTTACTTGAGAGTATTTTTTGAATGATTAAGATAATTTAACCTCAAAATAAACTCTCTGAAGTGTGCATTTGGAGTAGCTTCAAGAAAACTCCTTGGGTTTGTTGTCCGACACCATGAAATCAAAATTGATCCAGAGAAAATTAATGTGATATTAGAAATGCCATCCCCTAAAAGTCTAACTCAACTTATATCATTCCAAGGGCAGTTGGCATATCTAAGATGCTTTATATCCAACTTATCAGGCATATGCCAACCATTGTCAGCACTAGTCAAGAAGGATGCAAAGTTCAAGTGGGATGACCAGTGACAGCATACCTTCGAGAGCATCAAGGAGTACCTGATGACGCTGCTAGTCTTAGTCCCCCCTATCCCGAGCAAGCCTTTGATCTTCTACACTACTACATTAGACGACTCCCTTGGTGCTTTGTTGGCCCAAGCTAATGACGAAGGGAAAGAGAAAGTGCTCTATTACCTCAATCATCATATGATCCCTTCTGAAGCAAATTATCCACCCATCGAGAAGCATTGCCTACCTTTAATCTTTGCATCCCATAAGCTTTGACATTACGTGCTTTCTCATAAAGTCAACTTGATTTCTAGAATTAATCCACTGCAATATCTCATGACACTATTGACGCTATCTAGATGGTTGACACATTGGTCCATGATTCTATCATAGTTTGATATCACTTTCGTGCCCCTCCATATGATGAAAGGACAAGCACTAATGGATTTCATAGTAGCACACCCACTTTTTGCTGGTTCTCTGCTTAATGATGATCTCCCCGATGAACAAATCATGAACTTAGAGGATACTTCTCCCTTGGGAGATATATTTTGATGGTGCGCTTTCTCGAGAGAGAAGAACCAGAATATACTCTTCTAGGAAAGGCAAGGGTAGGAATAGCTCTCCTAACACTGGACCGCAATATGATGAGATTCTCATATCATCTATCAATCCAAATAATGAAGTTGAATATGAGGCTCGATTGCCGCTTTGGAGTCATCTTGCTAAGCATCCGAACATCAACATCTTTGGGGATTCTCAGATAATCATCAATCAAATTGTTGGGTCCTATAAAGTTCTAAAGCCCAAACTCCTTCACTTCCATAAGTATACCATGGAGTTATTGGACAAATCCCAAAGGTTACCATCTACAAGATTCCTCGAGGAGAAAATATTATAGTGGATGCTTTAACCAAGCTTGCCAAGGAGTTGACATGTCCGAAAGATGAGTCCATATCAATCGAGGTTCAAAATAGGCAAGTCCTACCTCTTATTGATACTAAACTCATCAAAAAATACTCTCTTGAAGGGGAGGTTTCTATTGCCAAAAAGGATAAAGAATTGGATTTGTGGCAACCATTCATTGATTACCTAAATAAATCCAAACTACCTTAAGAGAAGTCACAAGCACATCAGATAAAACAAAGGGCGCATTCTTATGCTCTCGTGGATGGTATCTTATACCGATGATCTTTCGATAATATGTGGTTACGTTGTTTGGACAAGTATGAAACCCATGAGATCTTGACTGAGGTGCACTCAGGTTATGCGAAGCTCACCAATTTGTTCCCAAGATGAAAGCCAAAATCGAAAGACTCTGATACTATTGGCCAACGATGATCACAGATTGTATGGATGTGGCTAGGCGATGCCACAATGTCAAGTACATGGAGTGGTCCTACACCAACCACCCAACATTCTACATTCAACATTGGCCTCGTGGCCATTCTAGTGTTGGGGTATTAATATAGTGGGTCTGATTGATCCTCCTTCTTCCAAGGGTCATTGGTTTATCTTCACTGCTATCGACTGCTTTTCCAAATGGGTAGGCGATCTGCTCTAGGAGGTCAAAGCTTAGCATGCACTCTAGTTTTGAACATATCGTATAGATTGGGGTTCCCAGGATTATATATCGATAATGGTATTACATTCAAGAGCACACTCTCATCATTAAAGATAGCCATGGGTAGAAAGATCACAATGGAGCAGAATGCCAAGTTGCGGTTAGAAGAGCTCAAAGATTTGGTAGAGAAACGCTTACTAGCATGCCAAAATCTTGAGTTATACAAAGCTAAAATAATTCAAGCTCACAATAAGTTGGTGTGCCCTAGATCTTTTCAAGTAGGAGAGCTTATTTTAGTTCTAAGGAGACCAATTGTTTCCCGTCACAAGATGAGAGTCAAGTTTGAACCCACTTGGGAAGTCCTTTTTCCATTGAAATCCTACCAAAGAGGATCATATCAACTTATTAACCATAAAGGAGAGCCCTCGATGCTTCCAATCAATGGGATCTAGCTAAAAAATATTATCCATAAAATCATGTTTAAAAGAAAATATCATCAATGAAAATTCCATTTCAAGTTCAATCTCTTGAAATTGAAAGCATTTTCATCTATGAATCCATCATAATGTATTTAAGATAGGTGTAAGGAACCCATGAAGCATCCTATGTTTCATTAGCACAACACAAACAAATATTACACACAAACACCAATAAAATAAACATATATCTTTTGTCTCGGGATACTTTGAGTTGAGAAAACACCCCTAGTGGCCCTCACTTAGTAGCTGCTCTAGGTCGGGTTGATCCACTACTTAGCTAGTGTGTTGCCCTAGTGGTCTTTTTGATTAGGAGGATGTAAGTCCCTATGTTGTCCTCTCACCACTACACACCACTATTAGTATGGTAGGCCTTATTGCGTGGCCGATAAGCTACCATCATGTTGGCTCTGTTTAAGAAGATGTAAGTCCTCATGCTTTCTTCTTGAACTAGCCATTGTGCACTACCTGGGTCGAGTATATTAGAGGATTAGGATAAGTCCCCCAATGGCTCCTTTTCTCTTGACTGTTTCAAGTTTGGGTTTATTCCTTTGTTGACCTCACTTTTGGAGTGAGAATTCAATCTACTCTTCTTAGATTTAAGAGTATTCTAGATACTAAGACTTCCCTGGTCATAAGACACTTATAGCAATTAGGTGAACACTTAACCTAAGTCTAGAGACTTAATCATATGATTAGGCAGTGCCTTAGAACTTAGGCGAGAAACCTACCCTATGGCCTAAACCCAATCTATGCTTACCTCTTTGGCCTAAACCAAACCCCAAATTCAATTCATCCAAATCCAAATCCAGATCCAAATCAAATGATTAAAACCTATAACAAATTCAAAACCATAATCACACCAAATAAACCCTTCTTAAGACCTATGATTTTATTCTATGGACCTAGCCTAAATCAAATCCAAATTCAATTGATTTTCTCAAGATCAATTCAACCCCTCAATCAATTTACCAAAATCTATAATCAAATCAACTAAACTAAAAGTCAAACCAAACCAAACCTATCCTAAGCGATATATTTTATTCTATGAACCTTAATCAAATCCAAACTCATCCAAATTTAATTGATAATCTTAAAGTCAATTCAACTCTCCAATCAACCCATGCCAAATATAAAATCAAATTAAAATCAACCAAAACCTTGTTCAAATCCAAACTTAAGCCCTTTAATTCAGCCCTATGGACTTAGCCAAAAATCCATTTAATTCAAACCAAAATCAATTGATTTTTTCATGAATTAATTATTCCTTCAATCATCATCCCAAATATAAATAAAATCTACAATCATCAAGTCAAAATTAACTCAATCAAATCAAACCCAACTTAGCCCATTTGACTTGAAATATCCAAATGAACCAAAACCTATTTGAAGCTAAATCAATTGCAATCAAAGCTATATATCAATCCTAAACCCATATATAAACTCAACTAAATCCAAATCAATCTAAAATCAATTCAACTAAACCCAATGGGCTCACTTGACCCAAAGTGACCTAAATGACCTATTTGAGCCAAATTCCAATCCATCCCAAATGGCATTGAACCAAGCCTACCAAAACCTCCTATGATGATTCTTGATCACCCTAGGTTGATCAATTATCATCAATTGGGTCAAACCAACTCAACTTGGTCATTTGACCAAGTCAACACTCTTAACCTACATAAACCAAACTAGCCAATATCAACCCAAGCCAATTAATTTGAAACCAATGATTCATACCAACCTATGATCAATGATTGAACATGGTGTGACCATCAATTGAGCCAAACCTAACCCAATTGACCCCTTGACTTGAGTTGACCCAATTTGACCTAAAGATCAAATTAGGTCAAATCATGATATAACCCAAATTGATTGCAACCAATTGCTCAAGTTCATTCCAAATTAATTATTTAACTTGACCAAAGCCATAATTGAACCCAATTTGTCCAATCTAACCCAATTGAACCATTTATCCCAAATAGACCTAAAGGGTCAAATTGGTCTGAATCCAAACCAAAACTACAATCATCTTCAATTAGCTAATCATGAATCAACCCATAACCCAAGCTAATTTGGTCAACTTGACCCATTTGACCTACATGAATCCAAATGAGCCAAAATCAAACCTAAGATAAATTGACTCAAACCAATTAGATCAAAACACTTTAAATAATCATTTGAACTTGATCCAAGCCTTGGTTTGACCTAATTTAACCGATTGATCAACCTACCAAACCTAGCCCAATTTGACCTATAAGGGTCAAATTGAGCCAAGCCCATTATAACCTAGCCCAAACCTAATGGGACCTGATCCAACCCATCCTAAACTCACCTAGGGTCAGCATAAAATCAACCCAACCCAAATTGGGTCAAATCGATGTAGCCCGACCCAAGTGGGCTAGGTCGGCCATGGACAAAGGGAGTTAACTCACCTCCCCTCAAATGGATCCAAAGAAGAGGGCTTCCACCTTGAGCCACCAACCAAGTATCCCACCAACCAAATCGAGCCACATGGAGTTGATATGACCACTTTCGTTCGGATGTCGATGGCCAAAATTGCTCCAATCTCGTTTCTGATCCAAGGTAAGGATATACCCCTCATTTGACTAAAATGATCACATTCTCACTCAACAAGCTTTGAGAGAGAAAACCCAAGAGTTCTCCCCAAAGCACTTCAATCAACCAACACCCACTCAATTTCTTCACACAGGGTCACCTCAAGCTCCCAAAATGATACAAGAATCACCTTGTGTCACTAGCGGGGCCTCATCTTCACTAGATGAAACTTCCTCAATTGATTGCGCCATCGGTCTTGAGCTCTGGCGAGGTAATTCCATGAAACTGACCTCTTGGTGAAAAATATTTGGGCCTTTTTGAAGAAAAGTTGCATGTCGCACAAATTCAATGGGTAGATCCCTTCAGATCTACCTCGTGAAGGTGTGGGTTGAATCCTGAATCGATATGAGCTTGGGTGAGCTTTCATCGAGTGACAGAAGGAGGATAGTGTCCATCGCTCATCACTCGGGAGATGATAGATCACGCACCATCCAATCCACGTGATCAAAATAAACAATCATGATTAATCTGTTAGATTTATCGATTTTTATCTCTTAAAGAACTATTGGTTTGATCCTGGCCGTCCGATCTTAGATCGGACGACTGAGATGAAAGCGCATCTGGCGTTAGCCACGTAGGCACTGAGTCAGATGGGTTTAAGTAGCCAATCCCATAGTGCCATGTGGAAAGTGCTCCACATCAGCGGTCTCCATGCTGCCGATGAGATTAGCTTAATTATGTTTAATTAATTAGTTTTAATGACTGAAACTTCAAAAATTTATAACAAATTGTAAAAAAAATCCAAAAATATAAATAAATACATGTTTTGAAGATATTTCATAGGAGATTTATTTAAAATTGATTCCAATTGATTTTAAATAGTAACTTAGGCTTAATTAAAGTTTAATTATAAACTTGATTAGCTTAATTACCCCTTAATTACTTGAGTAATTAATTCCAAACTTTGTGGGTTAATTTAATGGGATGACTTCTTACTCTCAAAATTTTCTTGGGATTTATTGTTTAGTTAATTGGGGTATTAAGTATTTTAGGTAATTAACTATTTAAGTCTTAATCTCTTAATTAGTTTAATTATTAATTAACCTCCTAAATAGTGAAGATTAATTAATTAAGTGCACTAATCATTGTTGTATGGGCAAGGAGAATGGGGTTAGGACCTCCCACCTAACCTCCTTTCTTAAGTCTATTTCACTTTAAAGGAAAATTAATTAAAGTGACATTAATTAATGATTTATTAGTTAATTTAAGTGGCTTAATTAATCAAATTAAAATCTTAACCATATCAGATAATTAGTAATAGAACTAAGGGTTCCTCTTTATGTGTTCAATAACATAAAGACCCTTAAGGAAATTATGATTAGCCCATAAGTGTGGGAAAACCATAAAAGTACTTAATTTGGTTCTTTAATTTAATTAACCCTTAATCATGAGTCATTTGTATTAGGTCTATGTAGGAGCATTGCAATTTTATTTCCTCACATGTTCATGTCATTTGTGGCTCATAATCAAGTGGTTAATCAAATCGAAGAAGCATAGGTAAGGGTAATTAATGATTTGATTAAGGGATCCAACTTAATTAACTCTTAAAATCCACTTAGTACCTTTTCTTAAACCAAATCAAATTATTAATGTGGGAATGGGATTAAAATAGCAAGTAATTCTTCTCATCTTTAAATTTAAATTAAAATACCAAATCATAAATTAATAAAGGAATTTTGGTTTTCTTTAAATGGGTTTATTTGATGTGATTGTCCTTGAGAATTAGTTTAATTGAATGAATCATGTGTTGATATTTAATTATTTTTTCCAAGCACATTAAATATTGTATGTCATTTGATTTCAAGCATTCATGCTTTCAAATTTAAACAAATCAAATGAATTTTTTTTATGTAAGCTTACATGTGTTAGCTTAATTAAATATATGTGCTGCTATTATCACTAATAAATTAAAAACTATTTTTCAAAGTTTATAAATCAATTGAAATACTTAGAGTGTTGATAGTTATGAATATACATAGGATTTGCATGTGTGTTTAGCTTAGTCATGTGATAGTGAGCTCTCTTTTTCTAAATCTTTATATAAATTCACATGAGATTGAATGCTAATAAGTATATAATCTGAACATCCCGAGAATACGAGACTTTAGCTAGCCTCAAGGAGGTCATTTGAATACTTAACTTCCTGGTTAACAAAGGCACGTACTTATTTAGTTTCATTCTTATGTCTTTTTGTATTAGAATTTGGATAGAGCTTTAAATCATATGAATAAATAATTGAATCACATAAATAAAAATACAAATTTGCATAATTCTCTTTCATTTAGTTATTAATACATCTATATGTATCTAAAAAAATAAGTATATAGTCTGGACATCTTGGAAATATGAGGCATTAGCTAGCCCCAAGGAGGTCATTTGATTACCTCACATCACTGGTTAACAATGACACACACTTGCTTGTATCTTTTATACATACAAATGTGTATTTAATTAAGGAATCAGGATCCTCCTTTTCTACTAAAAATACATGCATTCAAATTCACCTAAGTCATTAGCATGTGTTATATATAAATTGATGTTCTCTTTTCCTTATTCATGTATAGATTTACATATGTTTGGAATGTTAATAAGTATATAATATAGAAATCCCTGGAATACGAGGCTTTAGCTAGCCTCAAGGAGGTCATTTGATTATCTCACTTTGCTGGTGAACAATGACATGTACTTATGTGATTCCATCCTTATATATTTTGGTATTAGAATTTGGATAGAGCTTTAATTATATGTTTATATAATTCAATCAAAATAAGAATAAATTCCAAACATACACATTCATTATCATTTGAGTGTGCCAAAATATATTGTATACATGGATACACTTAGGATTAAATCATATGCATGTTATATGTGATGAAAATGAATGACTTAGTATACTTCATGTGATAGTAATTCATTTAGATTAATCCAAAGATGCCTTTCATGTTGGATGGGATCATTTAAAGTTAACCTAAATTTAGGATTAATTAAAATCATTTAATAAGCCATTCATTAAAGAGAACTAAATCAAATTAATGTGCTTTAAAAGTGGCTTAAGGTAGGAATGAAAGAGGGCAATCCTCTTTCCTCTCTTTATAACACTTAGATGCTAAGTGTAAATCACATGAAATAAAATAAAATACAAATTAAAATTTACAAATCAATTAAAGAACTTCAAATGAAATCCATAATCATGTTAACTTGAAGAAGTTTTCAAACTTAGAGAAATACAACCCCAATGCTTAGTTAAGACATACCACATAAATCCTTAACACACATTAGAATTATGTCACCACTTCTAGCTCTATATTTGGATGGTGTATGATGTGGTGTATATTTTGTTTTATGATGTATTATTTTAGACTGGATGTTAGGGTGTATGCTTTGTAGACTGGATGTTAGGTTGCTCTTAGCCTAATCATATTTTATGCAAGAGATTATGCTTAAGTGATTGTGTGGTGAAATTTCATATGTGATTTCTAAAGAAGTAAAATGTATACTTCCATCTTCATTCTATGTGAGCTAAAAATAAAGATACAAATATACATCTCTTCTTTTATGCATTTTGACACCATGTAGATTCATAGATGTTCTTATTGAGGGTGATAGGGGTACAACATTGAGGAGAAGTGTACTATCTTGAAAGATAGAAATCACCACCCTACAATGGACCTAATCACCTCAACAAGGACTTGTAAGGACAGTGGGTCTGCATTGTGCCAAAGATTCTTCCCCTACTTATGGAAAAGTAAAGTAGGGTTTATTTTAAACCAAATTCGTTTAGTTCCCTACAGGGGCAAGCCCTCATAGTAAATTACATCCTAAGGATGAGATCCCTTAGGAATACTCTTAAGGTAAATGATCATTGTCTCCAAAAATTTAATAGGTAGGACTATTAATCAATTAGTTTATTTTGGAAGATCAAATGGGATTGATCAAAGAGAGAGTTGTTATCAAAGCCAAAAGAAGATAAGTAGAAGATGCTCATGCTAGGAAACCTAGTGAGCATCTCAAATTATCCTATGGTTGGGCTTTACATTTTTGAAATTGAATTATTCATTCGAGTTGACTTTTATTAGAAGTTTAGGGCTTATAATTCCATAATACAAGATTATGTAAATGCCTAAGAGGTGAGGATTTATGCTTATGGCCTATAGAAGGGAGAAACAATCTCAGAACCTAAATCTAGGGAGCTTTGGCGAGGGCCAAAAGCACGACCTAAATCTAAGATGAAAAATGGGTATTTGGTTTGCCTCTACAAGAGAGGACAAACCACCTGACTACTTGGACTTACGATTGCCTAGGGGTGGCTGCCAACTAACTCCTCTTACGATTTTAAATTTATGTAGGCAAGTCATATGCTTTATGCTAGATATATAGGCTATTATTTATTTAGAAAGAGACTAAGTCCTTAAAATCACTCCCTAAAGAGACTAGATTATGTAAGGGCATGCTTCAAATGATCTAAATCTAATGCAAATCATATTACATATTATTTTCATTTTTGGACAATCATTTGACTCAGCCTTATAGGATTCATATGCCTAATGCATGAGAAGTGGCCAAAATCAGTGAGAAGGGAAGAGGTGTGTTTCCATCATGGCTCTCAAAGGTCAAACCAAGTTTCTTTGCCAAAGGTGAAAGCCCTCTAATCAAGAGTAAAAGAAGATGCTTTTATGCATGATGTTATAAAAGAATGACTCATCCAGCTAAAGGGTTGCTAATTCTTTTATCTTGATTTTAACTTAGGCTTTAAATGAGGTTATGAGTTCTTTATTTTAATTTTTAATTGTTAAATTTTGTAGAAGATTTATTTTTTTTCTAAGAGCCTAATCCACATCCAGGCCATACATCAAGCAAGGAAGAAACTAGAAAAAAGATGTCATCTTAATGCACAAGCTAAACAAATCATTAAATATTTTATAAAGCTAACATAAAGAATAAAAGGCCAAGTGTGGTTGGGTACCACCATACAAACCCAAAACAAATTGGATAGCTAAGCTCTAGGAGAGAGAATGAGAGGAATGGGTCAATGCTTGACCACTGCATTGGAATCAAAAGTGAACGATAATGAACATTTTTTATTTAAAATTTTGGCTCCAAACTCATGTCATTTGGCTTGGGGTGGTTGGAAATGGAAGAGAATCATCCTAGGTGGCTCCCTATGGTTGGCTAATGCATGTAAAGTGGCTACCATGAAGGATAAATGGGTGTCCTATCCAAGGGGAGGTGAGAGTCCTTCATGCCAAGTGTTCCAACGAGAGAGGTGAGATGATTTCACCTCCCCATGAGTCATGGCTGCCCAACCCACTCCTTGGGTTAGAAAATCAGTGTCCTTGGTGCCTATGTGGACCAATGGATGAGTGCCAAGTGGCCGAGGAAGAGAAATGACCACTTGGAAAAGTATCTTTTCTCATGGAATGCCCTTGGCCCATGGGCAAAGTGGTCATTTGGCATTGAGCTTGATTTGGACAGATTTGAAATGAGTCAAAAGTAAGTTGGACCAAATTTCATGTCATTTGAAGTTCATTTGGTTTAATTTGGGTTAATTTGACCCATTTGGGTCAAATCGAGTCAAAATGAGTCAGGTTGACTAATTGATCAAATTGGGTCAAACAAAGAGTTGGGTCAAGTTCAAATGACTATTTGGAGTATATTGGTTCAATTGGTTTCAATTAATTTGGTTTGATTTGGATTTTGGCCAATTTGATCCTTTAGGTCAATTTGGGCTAAGTTGACCAATTTAATCGATTGACCAAATTGGCTTGAATCATGGCTTGGTTTAGGTTTGGTTGATCATTTGGAATATGTTGTAAACTTTTTTTAATCAATTTTGGTTTAATTTGATTTTTCTTGATTTGACCTTTTAGGTCAAGTTGGGTTCATGGTTAATTGGGTTGGGTCTAGTTGGCCAATTGATCAAATTGAGTTTAATTAAGACTTTGGTCAAGTTCAATAATCAATTTGGAGTGAACTTGAGCCATTGGTTATAATCAATTTGGTTTAGGTTACAATTTGGCTAGTTTGGGTTCATGTGGGTTAAAGGGTTGACTTGGTCAATGGGCTAGGTTGACTTGGTTTGACCCAATTCATGATAATTGATTAACCTATGATGATCAACAAATATGACATGAAGTTTGGATTGGCTTAACTCACTTTGATTTGAATTGAATTGAATTTTGATTCATGTAGGTCAAATTGGCCACTTTGGGTCAAGTGAGCCAATTGGGTTTAGTTGGCTTGATCAAGACTTGATTCAAGTTTGGTTGAACTCACATATGGATTTATGATTGAAATATAAATCCATTTGCAAGATATTTGAAGTCAAATTGGTTTTGATTCATTTGACAATTTCAAGTTCAAAAGGGTGAACATGAGTTTGACTTGGGTTTAATTTTTGAATTTAGTTTTGGTTTGATGATTGGAGTTTATGTTTATATTTGGATTCATGATTGTAGGATTGATTGAATCATGAAGAAAAATCAAGGGTTTGGCATTTGAGTTTGATTTGGCAAAGTTCAAGATTTTGACTTGAAGGCTTAGGTTGGATTTTTGATTGAATTTGATTTGATTTTTGAATTGATTCAAGGATTGATGATTGAAGTTTGTATTTATATTTGGGTTCATAATTGTAGGATTGAATTGAATGAAGAAAATTAAGGGTTTGGCTTGATTTGTGTTTGATTTGGCTAAGTTCAAGAATTTGACTTGAAAGGCTTATGTTAGATTTTGGTTGAATTTGAGTTTGAGTTTTGAAATTGGTTTTGGATGTTTGAATTTTAATTCATTTATATTTGTGAATATAAATGAGAATATAAATTGGTTATGAGAAAATTTCTTGAATTTGAATTGATTTGGATTTGATTTGAGCTAAGTCCATAAGATAAAATCAAAGGGCTTAGGAAAGATTTTTTTGAATTTGATTATGGATTTTGATCATGGGTTTCAATTATTTGAAATTGATTCATAATTTGAGAAAATCCATTGAAATTGATTAAAGGTTTGATTTGGAGTTGAAGTTGATATGAGTTTGGAGTTGATTTAAATTTGACTTGAAGGAAGTAAGGAGTTAGTTCAAGCTATAGGGTAGGCAAATTTTCCTAACACCCCTAAGGCATGACCTATTCCTATGGATAACGTTTCTAAGTCTCTAGGGTTAGGTCAAGTGTTCACCTAATCATTAGATGTGTCTTTAGACTAAGGAACTCTTAAAGTCTAAGAGAATTCCTGTGTCTAAGATGGAAGGGTTGAGAGCTCATTCCAAAATTGAGGTCAACATGAAAATAAATAAATATAAATGCTCTCTCTTTGTTGCTTAAACCCTTAGCAGAATCCAAATTAGGATTGGGCTTGGTTACCCATGTAGGATGCTAAGTCTAAATTATACATATAATTGCTTGAGATTGTATGTATGCTTAGCTAACCTCTATCATGTAGGTGTAGTTATATTTATTTTACCTATATAAATGTAATTTTGCAATAGAAATTAGGATTAGTGCTATGGGGGATTAGAATGAGCAGTGGCCAGAAGGCTTTGTCATGGGTTGCCCTGTGATGCCTATGAAGCAAGCACCATCCAAATGAAAGAAGGATGAAAGAGGAAGGAGGATGGAAGATATGAAGAATAAAGACCCCCCATAACATGTATTCATTCTAATTGTAATTATTCTTTTATATTCCGGGTTGTATAAGGGTAGAGCTCGGCTACCCATCTTTTCTATTTTCAGGTTGTATGATGGAACCCGATCGCATCGACCTCTTATTCTTTTGTGATAGTTATAAAATTATTTGATGATTTGTTTAAATTGCACATTAGGATGACATGTTTTTTTATAGTTTCTTATGATTGATGCATTAATGTGTGACACGGATGCGAGGCTCTTAGGATAAAATAATTTTTCTACCCAACTAATCACTCATAACTAAATTTTAAACAACTCATAACCTCACCATAAATCTTAGGCTATAATCAAGATAATTAAAAGATTTAGCAACCCCTTAGTTGAATGGTGTACATCTCACATCATGCATATCATATTGAGTCACTCTTGAAAAATGAGGGCCTTCATCTTTACACGCATAGGGAACACTTGACCCATGAGAACAACCCCTACCAATGGAGCTTCACCCTCTTTCTTTTTTGATTTGGCCAATAACTTATTTTATCATGCATTTAAGCATATAAAAATCCCAAAGCCTTTTTCTAAATGATGTGTCAAAAATGAAATAAAATTTGAAAAGATTTTACATTTGTAGATTAAGTCATATGCTTATACCATTCATGCTCTAGTATCTTAGGGAGTGGGTTTAGAAATTTAGTCTCTTTCATATTAAATAACTACCTTAGCTATCTTGCAATTTATAAGACCAGACTACATGATTTTAAAATCATAAGAGGAGTTAGCTGGTGGCCACTCAAGGTGGTTGTAAGTCCAGAAGCTGGGCGGTTTATTCTCTCTTGTGGAGGTAAACCCTTATATCCACCTGTCGCTTAGATTTAGGTCACGCTTTAGCCGTACTAAAGTTCCTAGATTTAGGATCCGAGATAGCTTTTTTCCTTTGGCCTACAAGAATAAATCCTCACCTCTTAGGCATTTCCATAATATTGTGTTGATGGACTATAAGCCCTACTAATCAAATAAAATTCAACTCAAATAAATAAATATCTTCACTTTCAAATATGTAAAACCCAATTATAGGATATATTGAATGCTCACTAGGCTTCCTAGTATTATGAGCATTCCTACTTCCTCCTTTGGATTCCAAAAAAGTCTTCTCCTTGAACTTTCCTAATTAATTTTCCAAACATAACTAATCCTTTGATAGTCTAACCTTGAAATCTTTAGAGATGATAATTATCTATTTTAATTGAGAGTATGCTTTGGGAATTTTATTCTCTAAGATGTGATTAACTCTGGAGGCTTGTCTCCATAGGAAACTTAAGAACTCAATTTAATATAAATCATGCTTTATTTATCCATGGAAAACAGGAGAAAAATCTCTGATATATTTGAAGATCCATCATCCCTTAGGAGTTCTTATTAGGTGATTAAGTCTATTGTAGGGAGATGTCTCTATCTTTTCAAGATAGTACATCATACCTCAATGTCATACTCGATAACTTCAATAAGTACCCCCCTACGATCTGCATGGTGTCCCTCCTCACATCCAAAAATAAACACCACAGATTTTTCTGGAGACTCCATTGGGGATAGTTCCTCTTTCCATCTCTAATAGATAATTTTCATCTCCAAGCATTGATAGTTGAATTATATTTTTGTATAAGCCTGAGACTATCTTTCTTTCCATTGGCCCTTTGCTCATTTCATTCTTAAGCATAGGTAGCCATCATCTTTTAGGTTTTAGGACCTCACTCCTGTGTAAGTCCTAAGACTCCTATTAGGTCCCCAATAGATAATCATAAACTAACTAAAGAAAGGAGATGACTAAGTATAAGTCAAATAGAAATTTGGAACCTCTTACCACTATCTTGGTAAAGTAAGAATTCATTTCATATTTGACAAGACCTTAAAAGAATCTAAAGTAAAATATGTAAAGTCTTTTGTAAAATTTTTAAAATCTTTTCAAAGAAAAATCACATGAACATAATATAATAAAAGTGACAAATAAACATCCTCTTTTAAAATCAAAATCAAGTAAAACAAAATTAACATCTTTTAAATAAAATTAAATGAACCTCATTTAGCACACTTAAAAAAATTGCTAAGTGAGTGTTCCTCTTTTCAAAATCAAATCAAATAACGAACCCCCTTTTCATAAACATATTCAAAACCCATTTAACATACTTAAATTTATTAAATAAGGGTCCCATTTTCAAAATTAAAACCAAACATACCCAAAATATTTTCAAATAAAACCAACTCCATTTAACATACCCATAGTTGTTAAATGGGAGTTCCATTTTTCAAACGAAAATCAAAGCAACTAAAATACAAATTGGACTTCACTTAATATACCAAAATTTGTTAAGTGAAGGTCCCCCTTTTCAAAATAAAAACAAAATTAAGATAAACAAAATACAATTGAACTCCATTTAATATACCCATATTTATTAAATGGGAATTTCGTTTTCAAAATCAAATTAAAATCAAATTATCCAACACACATTTTGAATTCCATTTAGCATACCCATATTTGTGAAATGAGAATCCAATCCTCTAAATCAAAACAAAGCCACATATCAACAAATAAACAATCAAACATATAAGTGAGCCTCACTTAACATACATAAATTTGTTAAGTGTAGGCCTCATTTCTAAAATGATATCAAATCAAAACAACAAACATCAAACATATATTTGTGCTCTATTTGACATACCTAAATTTATCAAATAAGAGTTCCCCTTTTTCCAAAATCAAATCAACAAATATCAAATCCTTTCATAAACTCCATTTAACATACTTAAATCTATTAAATGAGAAATCTTCTCTTCAAAACAAATCAACATATCAAATAAACAAGAAATCAAACCATTAAGACAAAAATCTTTCAAAATTTTGAGACATATAATTGAATCCCTTTAGCATACCTAAATTTGCTAAGTAAGGGTTTCCAAAATCAAATTTCAAACAAAATATACAACAAATATATCTCCAAAGGTCTCTCCAAAACATTTGAACCCATTCAATATACCAAAATTTGTTGACTAAGGGTCCCAAATCAAAATCAAAATCTTATGGCAAAGTCTCTCAAATTCATAAATATCTCCAATATAATGAATCCCACTTAGCATACCTAAATTTGTTAAGTGTGGGTTTAAATTCCAAAATCAAATCAAAAGTCAATAGTTCAAATCAACATTTCAAGGCATGGGTATAATTTAATTCTGTTTCAACAAATGCAGAGATACCAACCCAGTTCTCTTCACCTTTCTATGATCAGTCTTTAGCCATGTCTTCCGGCAAGGTGATATTCTTGTTTCCCTCGGGTGCGAATTTGGCCTTGGATTAGGCCATACTCACCATTACTACACACGTGACCTAGTTTGGACGTGGCTTTGAGGCAGTCAAAGTCACATGTGAGGGGCCAGCCCTCACCACTATTAGCAAGGAGGAGGTGGCAGGCAAGAAGTCACTTCTACATTTTGATGTGCAGTATGATCCAGAGTTTCCCTCATTGAAGAGGAAGGCTGCTAGGGTTCTTGCACCCTTATCAGTGTTAGTACCGGCTTCAGTGTCAGTGCCAGTTTAGTCTATTGCCCCTGCTGTAGTTCTAGCGAGGGCTAGCACCACCTATGTTTTTCCCCTACTATGCAGGGAAAGACTATCTTAGCTTCTAAGATAGTCTCTTCCACCTTTGAGGTTGGTAGTAGCTCCTACTCCTCCCCACTCACTAAAACACAGTGTTGCAATAATAACCACAAGATTAAGCAACATTATGAGCACGAGGTGAGGTAGATCTATGATTCCTTTCATGTGGCTGAGGAGGGTTCCCCTCGTGAGACCTCTCCACTCATGAGTGGCAGTAAGTTTCACCCCATCTCAGCTTCAGAAGGAGAGAAGGACTACTACAGGATTGCTACATCACCCTCACCACTTGTAGAGTTTGTGACACCAGTTGGGGATAGGAGGAAGCCCTATGCTGGTCTATGGTCCATTCTTCAGGAGAGCTACTGATGCAGTCCGGCTTACTACATGACTTGAGGAGTCTAATCCTTAGGAGCATTAGTGGTCAGATTCATAGAGAAAGAGAGAGAGAGAGAGAGAGAGAGAGAGAGAGATCCACTAAAGCTAGAGTCACTACCCAAGCGGGCAAGCGAGAGAGGAAGAGGTACGCCAGGTAGTCGGCAACCTTCGCTTTGATAGATTTTCCTAATCGGTGCCCTGTTAGAGCCGATCATTCAGACAATATAGTTCTTACCGACACCATCCGACATAGGAGGAGATCTCCAACAGAGAGGCAATCAGTGTCCTTACCATCACACTGCTCCACTCACCGCTAACTATCACCAGTCCAAGTTTCAGTATCCATAGTCCCCGCCAAGCTGCATAAGCCCCAGTCTAGAGAGAGGCCCTCCTTTGGTGATCTGGCTATGGCCCAAGGATCCTGCTCCATCCATTCCACCCATTGAGGTGAGATCGAGCTCCCCTACTTGACCTTCTACTTCAGCTATGGTTAGGAGGGAGTGGCGACCCAAGAGCATCGTGGTTGCTTCACCTTCACAATAGTTGGATGAAGAGAGGATATGGGACATTGACATAGTCTCCATGTAGGTAGAGCCAGCCAGGGAGTGCACCCCGCCAGCATAGAGCATTTAGTGCATACAGTCTATAGATCATAGTCCAATGGTCAATCGACAGCCAGTCTATGTTCTAGTAGAGCCAGGTAGGGTAGATGATTGCTCCTTAAATGACATCATAGAGGATTATCGTGCTATAGTTAGGCAGATTGTTGGCAGTGATCATTCAGATTGTGATGAGGGTAGAGTTAGCTTTGACCCTGATGAGGATGACATGTTGGATGACATAGCCAAAGTCCACATGATCGACACTTACAAAGGGAACAACATAACCAAGAAGGTGCTATAGTTGAGAAAGATGACACCTCTCACTCAACTCAGCACCTCCTCCACTAGCTCAAACAAAAGAATGATCAGATAGATAGGATGGAGAAGAGAGTAGAGGTGTTTATAGTGGTATTAACATTGCAGAACCCAACCCTAGTCTCACAGCCTTCTCCTATGGTAGCCGATTGGCCAGAGTTTGTACATACCTTAGATCATCCTGGGTGCACTCCCGTAGATGATGATGCTGGAAGTTTGCATAGGAAGATCACAGATAGCACCTCTATATATGAGAAGGATATCAAAAATATGGTGGAACAACAGGTGAAGGAGGCATTGGCGCAAGCCAGGGGGAGCTCAACCATCCCAAAGGGTAGACCATACCTAAAAAAATTCGATGTAGTTCAATACCCCAAGGGTTTTGTGCCACCATCCTTCAAGATCTTTGATGGCAGTGGGAACCCATGGCAACACATTGCACACTTCAAAGCGATTTAATGTGCGTGAATGCACTTCGACTTTTGCAGAAACAGGGGTTGCATTTGATTGGTATGACAAACTGCCCAATAGTTCAGTGAAGACCTTTCTGAGTTAGAGCATCTCTTCATCAATAGAATCATAGGAGCTCAGTAGAGAGTGACTGTAGGTGACATCATTGTAGAAAAATAGAATGCAGTGAGTCCCTTATTTACATTCTCAAGGTGACACAACTTGCGCATAAAATGCGAACCACAACTGTCCGAATAACATGCCATTGAGATTATGTTCAAGAATATCCATGGCCCGGTCACCTTCATGCTTAAGCGTTTTACCATCAAAACATTTGAGAAATTAATCAACAAGGAGGCTAGTCTGCAAGAAGAAGCCAAATAGTTTCCCTTCTCGGACCAATCATCTAAGCCCAAGCCACATAAGATTTTTGAGAAGAACCCAGAGACAGTTATGTTAGTGGACAGAGGAAAGAAACTAGCCAAAGTTTGGTATGAGAGATCACGAGCTCAATAGCCTCCTTTGCCATCTTCTCTTCACCACCTATCATCATACACCACAGCCTCACACCACTACCTACCTAACTGATATTCATACCCACCACCAAGTAGCTATTTTTTACCTACTCTTATTGACAGATTGAATAAGCCATATTCATTCAAGAGGGAGGTAGTCAATAAAATCTTCAAGAATCTCTTGAAGAAACTTGATTTTCAGCTACAAGAGCCAAAGAGATAGGAGGATGTGGTGAAGAGCGAAGATCCTAGCTGTTACCCCGATCACTGCATGTTGGACTATGTCTTAGAGGATTGTATCACTTTTAAGGATCGGCTTAAGTGTAGTTACAAGTCGAGAGCTATAGCTATCCCTAAAAAATACTTATTAGAATAACCATTCAATTTTATTAGAGTAATCTTTGGGGATACTTCCGATCTTGTTAAGACCAGATATTTCCTTATCCCATACCACTAGAAAGATCATTTCTAAGATCAAGAACTTTCCTTGCATGTGCCTGAAGTAGCTTAAACCTCCAATACCATGGAAGGTTAGCTAGTTGCAAAGGATAACTCGGGGAGGGTGACAGCCCAGTAGCAGCAGTAGTCTACAATACTTGCCCGAGATAGATCTGTAGGGCAACCGCCATCCAAGTTCCGCACTCCCTCCACCATTGCAGCTACTACTTTCTCTACTTGCTCCTCTTCACCAGAATGAGCACTGTATATGTAGATAAGGGCACCAAATCCCTTACTCCGCTTACTTTACTTTATTTTTATCATGTACCTCTACCTAAATTAAAAAAAATCATGAAGAAAGCTGATTCCACTTACATTTTGTCTACTTCTGACGCTTCTAATTTTATTCTTATAGAAAGCTCTCAGAGTCTAAATAATAATAGCTCAAGTAGTTCTAATCCTTTCCTTTATAATTCAGAGTTGAATTTTTCTTTTCCAAATCAATCAAGTTCACCCCTTGAGAATGACTTGGAGTCTTCTGACTTCGAGGATCCCATAGGAGAAGCTGTAGGTATACCCGATGAGAAGGTATAACTTTTAACAAACTCATCATTCCAAGAAGTCACAAGTCAACCTACATAGTGGCAATGTTCGACCTCCTAGGGTGGCACCTCAGGATAAGGGTAAACAAGTCATTAGTTCTAGTGAGCAGATAACCCCTCCACATGATGCTCCATCTATGGATATACTTATGGAGGACCAACCCAGAGTTGATTACAACATCCTAGCTCATATTAGAAAGTTTCCAGCTAAGTCAAGCATATACAACACCCTTATCTTATTCAAAGAGATGAGCCTTACTTGATCCTGAGATATGCTTAGCTCAGCTGATCATTACTGGAGAGCAGGCACACTACTAGAAGGGCATCTTAGGAGTTACATTCAATGATGAAGACTTACTTCTAGGGATGATCGAGCACAACTTCCCTCTTTACATTATAGTGGATGTTGGTAGATACTGGCTATCTAGAGTTATGGTTGACCCGGGTGCATCAGTCAATATTATGAGTCTAAGAACCCTTGTCTACTTAAGGATCGACATCTTTAAACTCCAAAAGGAGAGGTTAATATTGAAAGGATTTCATGAACAAGGTGAGAGGGAATTAGGCTCTATGGTGTTGCTACTAGAGATAGATGATTGGAAGACTGAAGCCAAGTTTCTTATTATAGACTCATATACATCTTTCAATGCCTTGCTTGGAAGATCGTGGATACATGAGAACAACACGGTTCCATCCTCTCTACATTAGCGCATGAAGTTTGTGAGAGGTGGGATCGAATACTGTGTCAAAGGATATCTCAAACCATTTATAGTTCATGAGGTCGGGATATATAAGGATGTAGCCTACTACTTCCTCCAAAACCAAAAAGGTCTATTCTCGCAAACTTAGTCCAAATCCCCATGTGGGATAAAAAGAAAGAAAAGAAAAATAAAAAGAGAAAGAGAAAGGAAAAGAAAAAGAAAAAGAAAATAAAAGGGTGCAAGAAATAGACTCAGAGGAGGATGTAGAGCCTAAGATTAGATTCCACCCATAGTTTATTATTCCATTCGAACAAGTGGGTAGGATGAACCAACCTCTACTAGGATAAGGAAGAGGCCAGTCTAGAGATAGTCACAGGGGTGGAAGACCTACTTATTGACCACCCAATAAGAGATATATCCCAACTACTAGGAGTACACCTACTATCCATATAGACTTAGAATCTAGTGCAGAGGATGAGTCTTATATAGTTAGCACACTAGCCAGCTCTTCTCGATAGTAGATTCTTTTGGAGGTGACACTTGAGCTAGATTATAATGAAGACTAGCCTCCAAAGAAAAATATAAGTGCATCCAAGTCTCTATGTGAAACTGTCAGGCATCAGTTGGAAACCTTAGCTTTAACCCCACATTCCTCACAAAAAGTTGGGGGTTTGGTAGTTAAGTAAGCTCCAAAGTTATGCATAGATGTGAAGACTCATAGATTCTTTTTGGGAGCATCATCCTCAAGTCAATAAGTTGATGTTAAAATTGAGGATGATTCATATAAATATTCAATAGAATTACCTTTTGATTGATACTCGCCTTGTGTTCTAAATTTAGCAAAGAGAGGGTTAATCCCACATAGTTGGTCTACACACAGGTCAAACTACTTCAAAAGAATATGGAACAACAAATGCAAGAATTCTCAGTCAAGACCAAAACTAGGATTCGGTACAGTTGTTCCAATCGATGATGATGGTTATTGCCTAATCATCACCAATCATTTGGAATTTGATATGTTCTTTTCAAAACACATTAATTCATATGAGGAGGTATGCTTAGAAACGTCAGATGATCTAGATGATTTTCAAGTAAAAGATGCATTACTGGAGTTCAAGGAAGAAATAAAATCAACTATCAATGAGCTCAAAGAAATTAACCTAGGGATTGAAGATAATCCACATCCGATATATATCAGTTCCTTGTTGAATGAAACTAAAACCAATGATTTAGTTAGGCAACTCATTGAGTTTAAGGATTGTTTTGCATGGAGTTATGAAGAGATTCCTGGATTGGCTCCTAATATAGTGGTCTATAACTAGCAATAGAGCCTAGTGCTAACCCTATTAAGCAAGCTCCTAGATGCATGTGATTAGACATTGAATAAGAGGTCATTCCTGAAGTCAAGAAACTGATCGATGCTGGTTTCATCCGAGAGAAAAAAATACTTCACCCGGTTCGTTAATGTCATCCCAGTTAAGAAGAAGAATGGACAAATTCACATATGAGTCGATTTTAGGGATCTAAATAAGGCATGTCCAAAATACAAATTCCACTACCAATACCAGAGCTGATGCTGGACATTGCCTCATCTCATGCAGTCTTATCTTTCATGGATGGCTCATCTAGATATAATCAAATAAAGATGGCCCCCGAAGATGAAAGAAACACTACCTTTAGAACCACGAAGACATCTTGCTAAGCATCTGACTAAATGTTGTATGTTTCACTTGATGCATATCATCTTGAGTCACTCTTGCAAAATGAAGGCCTCTGTCCTTACACGCATAGGGATCGCTTGACCCATGAGAGCAACCCCTAATGATGAAGCTTCACCATCTTTCTCTTTTGATTTGTCCAATAACTTATTTCATCATGAATTTAAGCATATCAAAATCCCAAAGCCTTTGTCTAAATGATGTGTCAAAAATAAAATAAAATTTGAAAGATTTTTCCATTTATAGATTAAGTCACATTCTCATACCACTCATGCTCTAGTCTCTTAGGGAGTGAGTTTAGGACTTTAATCTCTTTCAAATTAAATAACTACCCTAGCTATCTTGCAATTCATAAGACTAGATTACATGATTTTAATATCATAGGAGGAGTTAGCTGACGGCTACTCCAGTTGTAAGTCAAGAAGTCAGATAATTTATTCTCACTTATGGAGGTAAACCCTTATGTCCACCTATCACTTAGATTTAGGTCACGCTTTAGCTCGTACTAAAGCTCCCTAAATTTAGGATTCGAGGTAGCTATTTTCTTAGGGCTATAAGCATAAATCCTCACCTCTTAAGCATTTTTATAATCTTGTGTTGATGGATTATAAGACTTAGTAATCTAATAAAATTCAACTCAAATAAATAAATCTCTTTACTTTCAAATATGTAAAGCCCAATTATAGGACATATTAGGATGCTCACTAGGCTTCCTTGTATCATGAGCATTCCCTACTTCCTCCCTTTGGATTCCAAAAATAAGTCTTCTCCTTGGACTTTCCCAATTGATTTTCCAAACATAACTAATCCTTGATAGTCTAACCTTGAAATGTTTGGAGATAATAATTATCTATTTTAATCGAGAGTATTCTTGAGAAATTTCATCCTCTGAGATGTAATTAACTATGGAGGCTTGCCTCCATAGGGAACTTAAGAACATAGTTTAATATAAACTCTATTTTATTCATCTTTGTAAAGTAGAAGAAAAATCTCTAGTATATTCAAAGACCATCATGCCTTAGGAGTCCTTATTAGGTGATTTGGTTCATTATAGGTGATACCTCTATCTTTTTGAGATAATACATCATACCTCAATGTTGTACCCAATCACTTCATTAAGTACCCCCTACGATCTGCTTGGTGTGCCCTCCCTACATCCAAAAATAAACACCATATCCTTCCTCGGGACTTCGCAGTAGTCAAGGTGAGCATTTTGTCCCAATGATAGATGATGATGGTCCATCTACGAAGATGTAAGTCACCTATGCTTTCTTCCTAGATTGATCATCGCACATTGACGGACACTTTAGGTTGGCCCGGTGGATACACCACTCATGGTAGATGTAAGTCTGTGTGCATTCTCCCTGTTTTGGTCACTGTACACCTATAGGCTTTCTTTTCAAGGATCAGCATAACGCCCCTAGTGGCACCTCCCTTGTAGGCACTCTATTTAGATCACA
The DNA here is from genome assembly GCA_021442155.1 of Cymbidium sinense. Lineage (NCBI taxonomy): Eukaryota > Viridiplantae > Streptophyta > Magnoliopsida > Asparagales > Orchidaceae > Cymbidium > Cymbidium sinense. The sequence goes on from CM038224.1 coordinate 91,275,647, forward strand.
TCCTTTGTGACCCCATTTAGACACTACCTGGGTTACTGCTAGATTGGGCAATCCCCGTATCCGAGTAACCACCCCTATGGTTGGAAGGTTTGTACTGTGGATGTGCAGACTCTCCCTTTGGATTGGTAAATCTGAGATAGATCTAGGCTGTCATATCCCCTTCTCAATTTGGTCCATCGCACCCCAATAGGGTCCATATAAACATATAAATAAACAAAATATTTATATTCATTTATAGATTAGGAGAACACCCCTAGAGGTACCTTTTCTCAAGTAGACATCCTATCTTTAGGGCAGTGTCAGCAAAACTCTCTATAAGAATCGTTTGACTACTCTTGAGTCAAGGTAGAATCCCCAGAGGTACTCACTTAGTAGTCACCTTAGGTTGGGTTTGATTTATTATGCATCCAATAAGTTCCTCTAGTTGTTGTTTCTACTTCGAAAGATAAAAGTCCCTATGCTTTCTTCCTAGCACAACCATTGCACGCCAAAAGGCAACCCTTAGGTTGGTTAGTCTCACCCTTGAGCTGGTAGACTACCCCTTTGAATCGATAAATTTGAGATAGGTCCAGGCTGACATAGCCCCATCTCAGTGCAGTCCATCGCACATCGACATGGTCCATCAAATGAAATGAAACTAAATGGAATCATTCTTGAATACTATTGAGTTGAGGTAAGATCCCAAGAGGCACTCACTTAGTAGTCGCCATAGGTTGGGTTCAATTTATTGTCCAACCAATGGGTCACCCCAGTGGCTATTCCCGCTCTAGAAGATGTTTACCCCTAAGCTTTCTCAGTAGCATAGTCATTGCACACCAAAAGGCGACCCTTAAGTCGGTTAGTCTTACCCTGTGGTTGGTAGAGTACCCCTTTGGACCGATAAATCTATGATAGGCCCAGGATGACATAGCCCATTTTCAGTACAATCCATTGCACATCGATAGGGTCCATAAATCAAAACAAAACAAAATAAACAAATCCAATTTAATCTCTCTGGTGGAGTCAAATCACATTCCTCTCCCCAGTGGAGCCCAAATCAATAAATAAAATAAATTAAACAAATCAAATTCAAAACCAACCTCCCTAGTGGAGTTATGATAAATCAAATCAAAACAAATCCAGTCTTGATCCCCATTAGATTCAAGCATATATACCCAAAGAATAGGCCCCCAAATTAAATATGATCAAATTGGAATCCCCAGACGATCTTCTTTCCATTAAGTTAAACAAATCTAAATATATTAAATCAAATCTTCATACCCAGTGGATTCCTCCCAAAAACCCCAAATATATCAAATCAATTCTCAATCCCTAGTGGATTTCCCCTTTTAAGCCCTTGGCATAAATTTATCTCATTTCATATCCAATTCATGTGATTACCCAGGGAATCATTTCTCATGACCTTAACATGAAATTCTTTAAAATCAAATCCTTTTGACTCTCTTATGCCCTTGGCATGAGATGAGTTGCATTACACTAAGATCGTGATTCTATCTACCTCTTGGGTTTAAGTACAGATCATCTCCATTAGCACTTGCAATACTTTGGACATTGTTAATCATTTCGATCAATGCCAATACGTGCGGTGTGCCCTTAAATTACACCACACCTATTGGGGGGTTCTTTTGTTGACCTCACTTTTGGAGTGAGGATCCAATCTTCCCATCATAGGTCTAGGGGTATTCAATTCACTAAGAGCTCCTTAGTCACAAGACACTTCTAATGGTTAAGCAAACACTTAACCTGAACTAGAGATTTAGAAGGGTTAGCCATATGATTAAGCTATGCCTTAGGACTTAGGGAACCCTACCTAGCCTATAACCTAACCAACTCTATACGCCTAGCCAAAATCCAACATCAAATCAAATCTACACTCAAATTCATCAAACCAAAACCAAATCCACCACTTTCTGGCCCTATGGACTTAGCCAAATTTTCCTTCAATCCAAATCAAATTCAATTGATTTTAACAAAAATCAATCAATCCAAATCAAATCTACACTCAAATTCAAGTCTCCAAATCAAAATAAAATCCAACCATAACCCAAACCTAAGCCCATGATTTAAATCATATTAACTTAGCCAAATCTTCCTTCAATCCAAATCAAATTCAATTGATTTTATCATAAATCAATCAATCCTCCAATCATCATTCCAAATAAAATCTACACTCAAATTCAAGTCTCCAAACCAAAATCAAACTCACCATAACCCAAACCTAAGGCCATGATTTAACTTTTACGGACTTAGCCAAATCCCTTCAATACAAATCAAACTCAATTGATATTCTCACGGATCAAATCAATCCTTCAATTATCATTCTAAACCAAATCAAATCTACGATCAAATCAGCCAAGCAATATTCAATCCAATCAAACCTAACCTATCCCATTTGAACCCAAATATTCAAATAGGCCAAAATCCATTTGAACCCAAACCAATTGCAACCAAAGCTATAAATCAATCCCAAATCAATATCCAAACTCAACTAAACTCAATTCAACCCAAAATTGATCCAATTGACCCATTAAGCTCACTTGACCCTAAGTGCCCTAAAAGACCTATTTGAACCAAATTTCAATCCAACCCAAATTGGATAGAACCAAACCAATCAAAACCTACTATGATAATTGTTGATCATCCTTGATTGATCAATTGCAATCAATTAGGTCAAACCAAGTCAAATTGATCATTTGACAAAATCAACCCACTTAACCTACATGAGCCAAATGAACCAAATCTCATCCTAAGCCAAATCAATTGAAACCAATGATTCATACCAACCTAAAATAAATCCTTGAACATGACTTGATCATCAATTGAGCCAAACCAAATCCAATTATCCCTTTGATCCAAGTTGACCCAATTTGACCTAAAAGGCCAAATTAGGTCAAATCAAAATCCAACCCAAATTGATTACAACCAATGGCTCAAGTTTATTCCAAATTGATTAATGAATATGATTATGGTGAAATATTATATATATATATATATATATATATATATATATATATATATATATATATATATATATATATATATATATATATATATCTTTGCCTTCATCTATTTTCCTCTTTCCTTTCAAAAAATAAGGATAAATCAAAATATAAATATATGTAAAATACATCTTGTTGGGATGTCACATAGATCCGTAGATGTTCTTATTAGGGTGATCGGGTGTGACATTGAGGAGAGGTGTTCTATCTCGAAAGATAGAAATCACCACCCTACAATGGACTTAATTACCTCAAAAAGGACTCCTAAGGACTATGGGTTTTTGGAATGTACCAGAGATTCTTCCCCTACTAAGCATAGAATAGTAAAACATAATTTATTTTAAACTGAGTTCATTAAGCTCCCTACAAGGGTAAGCCCCCATAGTTAATTACATCCTAAAGAATAGAATTTCTTAGGAATTCTCTTGATTAAGGTAAATGATCATTATATCCAAAAATTTTGAAAGATAAGACTATCAATCGATTGGTTTATTTTTAAATAGTCAACTGAGATCGATCAAGAGGATGAAATTCTTATCGAAGCCAAATGCAAACAAGTAGGGGATGCCTAACATACTAGGAAGCCTAGTAAGCACCCCAAACTATCCTATGATTAGACTTTACATTTTTTTGAAATTGAATTAATTTATTTGAGTTAGACTTTTATTAGAATGATAAGACTTATAATTCCATGATACAAGATCACAAAAATGCCTAAGAGGTGAGGATTTATGCTCATAGCCCACAAAGGGAAGTAGCAACCTCTAAACCTAAATCTAGGGAGCTTTGGTGAGGGCCAAAAAGCATGACCTAAATCTAAGGAAAAAATAAGTATTTGGTTTACCTCCACAAGAGAGGATAAACCACCTGACTGTTGGACTTATAACTGCCTGGAGTGGCCGCCAACTAACTCCTATGATTTTAAAATATGTAGGCAAGTTAAATACTTTTGTAAGATAACTAAGTTTTTGTTTATTTAGAAAGAGACTACATCCTTAAACACACTCCCTAAGATACTAGATCATGTAGGGCATGATTTTAATGACTTAAATCTAATACAAATTTTTCATAAGTTTTATTTTCATTTTGTACAATCAATTTGACACAAGCTTTAGGATTTTTTTTTATACATAATGCATGAGAAATTAGATTATGGGCCAAAATTAACAAGATAAGGAGGTGTATTTTCACCATGGCTCTCATAGGTTAAGCCAAGTTCTCTGACAATGGTGGAAGCCCTCCAATCAAGAGTGAAACAATATGCTTTTTATGCATGATGTTATAAAAGTAAGACAACATCCAGCTAAGGGTTCCTAATTCTTTTATCTTGATTTATAGCCTAAGCTTTAGGTGAGGTTATGAGTTGTTTATTTTTAGTTTTAAGTTGATTAATTTGGTGGAAGATTTATTTTACCCTAAGAGCCTAATCGTCATCCAGGCCATACATCAAAGATTTATTTTTAGTTTCAAGTGATTTCAATTAATTTGGCCTAGGTTCGATTTTGGCTCATTTAAAATCAAATGGGCTAAATGGGTCAAGTTGATCATTTTGACCAAATTGACCCAGTTGGGTTGGGTTAGGTGTTGGTTCATGTTCAATTGGTTAATTGAAAATGATTGTGGGCATTGGTCTGAATCAATTTGGATTTAATTTGGATTTTGGCCAATTTAACCCTTTAGGTCAGTTTGGGTTAGGTTGGGTCAAATTGGGCTAAATTATGGCTTTAGTCAAGTTAAATCATTGATCATGAGTTGGTTTGAATCAATGGTTTCAATCAATTTGGGGTATGGTGGGTTTTGGCTAGTTTAAGTTTCATTTGGGCTAAAGATTGACTTGATCAAAGGACCAAGTTGACTTGGTTTGACCTAATTCAAGGTGATTGATCATCTTGGGGTGATTGTTGATCATGATATGAGGCTTGGATGTGCTTGGTTCAATGAAATTTAGGTTGGATTAGAACTTGACTAAAAAAGGTCCTTTTGGCCACTTTGGGTCAAGTGGACCTAAATGGGTCAATTAGTTTGGTTTTTGGCTTGATTCAAGTATAGTTGAACTTATTTATGAGCCTAGGATTGAAATATAAATCCAACTGCAATCAATTTGGAGTCCAATGGATTTTGGCTCATTTGAACTTTTCAAGCTAAAAGGGTTAACTTGGGCTTGACCTGGGTTGACTTGAGTTTGGTTTGATAATTGTAGTGTTTCATTTATATTTGGATAGATGATTGAAGGAGTGAGTGATTCAAGAGAAAATCCATTATTTTTGGCTTGTTTTAGGTGGATTTTGGTTAAGTTCAAGAAATTAGCTTAAAGAGTATAAATTGAATTTTAGTTTAATTTTGGATTTGGTTTTAGCCATTTGGATTTATATTTCATTTATATTTGAAAATATAAATGAAGATATAAATGATTCATGAGAAAATCACTTGAGTTTGGAGTGATTTGAAAAATTTGACCAAACTTATGGATGTAAGTCAAAAGGGCTTAAGAAGAAATCAATTTAGTTTGATTTATTTTTGGTCATTGGAAGGTGGGTTTCATTTATATTTATGAATATAAATGAAGGAATAATTGATTTATAAAGAAACTAATTGATTTTGGGTTGATTTGGGTTAAGATTTGACTAAGTTTATGGAGGTAGGTCCATATGGCTTAGGAAGAGTCTTGGTTTGGTTTGATTTGGTTTTGATCATTTGAGTATGGATTTAATTTATATTTATGAATATAAATGGAGTAATAGATTTATAAATAAATCAACTGATTTTGTCTTGGTTTAAAGGGGATTTTGGCTAAGTTTATGAGGGTGGATCATATGGCTTAGGAAAGAATTTTAGAACTTGGATTTGATTTTGGGTTCAATCGTTTGGAATTGTGTTTGGATTTGGATTTGATAAATGATTGAGAGATTTGAATTGATCTTTGATAAAATCAATTGAATTGGAACTGAATTGGATTTGGATAAGGTTAAGGCTATGGAATTCAATCATAAGGTTTATGGAGAATTCTGAGCTTAGATTTGATTATGGGATTGATTATGAACTTGGAAATTTGGTTTGGCATGAATTTGATATTTGGTTTGATAAGAAAAGCATGTGTTGGGTTTAAGCTATAGGGTATGCAAGTCTCTAAGTCCCTGAGGCATGACCTATCCCTATGGCTAACCCTTCTAAGTCTCTAGGCTTAGGTTAAGTGTTCACCTAATCACTAGAAGTGTCTTAAGATTGGGGACCTCTTAGTGTCTATAAGAGTCCTAAATCTATGATGAAGAAGTTAAGAACTCACTCCAAAAGTGAGGTCAACACTTAATTTAAAATCATTTCATGTAGGATTGAGAGTCATAGAGTTAGGTGTGTAGATCTATTCTTGTTATATGTGTTTGTCTTTTTTTCTTTTTCTTTTTGGTTCAAAATTATTTATCATTATTGTGTAATTAGTATTATATGTTTAAACATCACTCATGCCAAGGTTTATGTTTGTTGGAGAAGTAATAAAAGTTGAATATTTATAACTCTAAAAATTTGTATTGTACAATCCAAGTCATATTATTTAAACTACATTATAATATGCAAATATATTTTTTGATATTGTGTGATTACACTTGGTCATAAAGCTATTATTTTAATCATTAAATTGATCTAATTAATCTATGATTGTACTAGATCATTGATCTTATACTACACAATTGACATAAATCAAGTTATTATTGTTTTAGCCTTTGAAATAATAAATTTTAATAAATATCATGGTATATGATGTAACTTAGTTAAAATAATAGTTGCATAGCCATTGGGATGATTGTGGTGTTTATTTTCAGATGTGTTGGGTGGACACCACACAGATCGTAAGGGGCGCTTATTGAAGTGATCGGGTGCGACATTAAGGTATGATGTACTATCTCGAAAGATAGTAACATCACCATACAATGGACCTAATCACCTAATAAGAACTCTGAAGGTATGATAGGTCGTATGTACTAGAGATCTTTCCCCCACTTTACATAAAAAGTAAAGTGAGATTTATTTTAAGTCAGGTTCTTAAGTTCCCTACAGAGGCGAGCCTCCATAATTAATTACATCCTAGAAAATGGGATTTTCTAAGAATACTCTCGATTAAAATAGACAATTATTATCTCCAAATATTTAAAGGTTAAAATTATCAAAGAATTGGTTATTTTAGAAAATCAAGAGGGATTGTTCAATTGGAAGACTTATTTTGAAATCCAAAGGAAGATGAGTAGGAAATGCTCACGATACTAGGAGGTCTAGTGAGCATTCCAACATATCCTATGATGAGAAGCTTTATATGTTTGAAAGAGAGGATTTATTTATTTGAGTCGAAATTTTATTATATTACTAAGGCTTATATCACATCAACATAAGATTATGAAAATGCCTAAGATGTGAGGATTTATGCTCGTGACCCAAGGGAAATAAACAATTTCGAATCTTAAATTTAGGGAGCTTTAACATAAGTTAAAAGTGCAACCTAAATCTAAGCAAAAGGGGGACATAAGGGTCTGCTCCACGAGAGAAGATAGACCCGTCCAACTCTTTTGGACTTACGACCACCTAGAGTGGGCACCAGCTAACACCTCCTACGATTTAAAATCATGTAGTTTGATCTTATGGAATTGTTAGATGGTTAAACTTGTTAATTAATTGGAAATAAAATAAAGCCCTATACCCACTCCATAAGAGACTAGAGCATGAGTGGTATGAGCAAATGACTTAGTCTAAAATGAAAAATCTTTTTAACTTTTACATTATTTTGACACATTCATTTGGATAAAGGGCTTTGGGATTTTATGCCTAAATGCATGATGGAATTTGGTTATTTTTCCAAATCAAGAGAGAAAGAGGGTGAAGCTTCATCATAAGGGGTTGCTCTCATAAATCAAACAGTCCCTAAAGTGCAAGAATGGAGGCCATCATTTTACAAGAGTGATAAAAGATGCCATGCATGATGTGAGACATAAAACATACATCTAAGGGGCTGCTAATTATTTTAATTATCTTGATTAGAGCCTAAGTTTTATGATAAGATTATGAGTTATTTAAAGTTTAATTATGAGTTATTAGTTGGGGTAGAAAAATTAATTTTATCTTAAGAGTCTACTACATCCAAGCCACACATTAAACCATCAATCATAAAGAAACTATGAAAAAGATGGAATCCTATTGTGCAATCTAAGTATAACATCAAATATTTTATAGACTACCACAAAAGAATAAGAGGCTAGTGTGACTAGGTACCATCATACACCCTGGAAAGAGAAAAGATGGATACTCAAGCTCTACCCTTATACAACCCAGAATTATAAAATAATATTATAATTTAGAATTGAATACATGCTATGGAGTCTTCATTCTTCATTTCTTCTTTCTTCCTTTTCTTAATTTGAATTTTGCTCCAAGGCATCACAGGGAACCATAGGACTAAGCCTTCTAGCCACTGCTCATCCTAATCCATGTATTACTAGTCATAATTCTTATTACAAAATTACTTGTTTATGAGAAATAATAAATCTAACTACACCAACAAAATAGAGATTAGCTATACATACATAGAATCCCAAGCAATTATATTTCATAATTTGGACTTGACACCCTGCACATGGGTAACCATGCCCACCTACCCTGTTTTGGATTATATGTTTTTTAATCCTAAGTTTAAGTTAACTCTAAATAATCCCATCCCATGTGAAAGGCATCTTAAGATTATTGTAGTTGGATTACTACTACATAACACATGTTAAACCATTCCTTCCCATCACTTACTAACATGCATATGATTTAATCCTTAACATATCTATACATATAACATATATTTTGGCACACTTAAATGATGGATGAATGCATACATTTGGAATTTATATATTTTTTGTTTGATTAAATTATCCATACATGTGAATTAAAGCTCTTTCTGAATTATAATACAAAAATATATAAAAATGAAATCAAATAAGTACATGCCTTTGTTAACTAGAAAAGTGAGATAAGCAAATGACCTTCTTGGGGCTATTAAAAGTCTCATATTCCCAGGATGTTTAGATTATATACTTATTGGCATTCAAACACACATAGATCTATATATGAATCATAAGAAAGAGAGCACTAACTTACATGTAATGTATTTTAATGGCTTAGATGATTATGGATGTATGTATTTTTAATAGAAAATAGGATTATCATCATTTAATTAAACACACATACACATGTATAAAAGATGTAAGAAAGTATGTGCCATTGCTAACCAGGAAAGTGAGATAATCAAATGACCTCCTTGGGGATACTTAAAGCCTTGTATTCTTGGGATGTCCAGACTATATACTTGTTATCTTAAATACATACAGATGTATACATAATTATAAGAATGAAAATCGTGCAAAGAGTTGTATTTCTTTTGATTGAATTATTTATGCATGTGAATTAAAGCTCTATCAAAATTCTAATATGAAAATACATATGAATGAAATTAAATAAGTACGTGTATTTGTTAACCAAGGAAGTGAGATAATCAAATGATCTCCTTGGGGCAACTTAAATCCTTGTATTCCAGGGATGTCCAGACTATATACTTATCATCATTCAAATCTATGTAAATCTATATATAAAAATGAGGAAGTGAACTTTACATTCATATGACTAAGCTATAAGCACATGCAAATCCTATATATATTCATAACTATCATCACTCTAGATATTGCTATCCATTTAGAAACTTTAGAAAAATACATTTGAATTTAATAGTGATAATAGCTACACATATAATAAATTAAGCCAACACATGCAAGCTTGCATAAGTAAATTCAATTTTATTCATTTAAATTTGAAAAAGATAAATGCCTAAAATCACATGACAGACAACATTTAAAGTGATTAGAAAGGAATAGCTAAACATAAGCATGTGATTCATTCAACCACCTTAATTCTTAAGAACATTCACATCAAATAAAATTACTTAAAGAAAACCAAAGCTTCTTATTAATTTTGATTAAACTTAAAGAGGAAAAATTATTTGTTGTTTTAATCCCATTCCCATGCTGGTAATGATAATTGGTTTGAGCAAAGATAATTGTATAGATTTTATGAATTTATTAAGTTGAATCATTAATTAAATCACTTAATTACCCTTCATATGCTTCTTTAATTTAATTAATCATTTAATCATGAGCCACAAATGATATGAACATGTGAGAAAATAAAATTGCAATGCTCCTAAAAGACCTAATGCAATTGACTCATAATTAAAGATTAATTAAGTTAAAGAATTTAATTAAATATTTTTATGATTTTCTCACACTTTTGGGCTAATCAAAATTTCTTTAAGGATATTTATGTTATTAAACATATAAATAGGAACCCTTAATTCCATTGTTAATTATCTGAAGTGATTTGCATTTCAATTTGATTTAATTTGGTCCCTTAATTGATTAATTAAACACTTAATTAATTCCCATGTTAATTCATTCTCTTTAATGGAATGAATTTGGAAAAGAGATTAGGAAAGAGTCCTAAACACTCTTCCTCATCCATTCACTGTTAATCAATGACTAATGAGTTCAAATTAATTAATTTTTGCTATTTAGAACATTAATTAATCATTAAGTTAATTAAAAGGGGAAATTAAGGTTTGAAACATTAATTTCCCTAATTACCTAGGCAATCAATTCCAAGAAAATTATGGGAGGGAGAGGTCATCCCACTAAATCAACACACTAGGTTTGAAATTAATTGCCCAAGTAATTAGAGGTTAATGAAGCTAATTAAGGACACATTCAAACCCTAATTAAGCTTTAATTACTATTCAAAACTAAATAATTTTTTTTGATAAAATCTCTTATGTTTTACCTTTACAATGAGTATTTATTTGCATTTTTCTAATTTTTCTATAATTAGTTATGAGTTTTCAAAAATTCAATGATTAAAATGGGTTATTAACCCTTAATTAAGCCTAATCCCGTCGGCGCCATGTGGATTGCTGACATGGATGCGCTTTCCTTGTGGCACTACAGGATTGGCTATTTAAAATGTCTGAAGTTGTGCTGATATAGTGTCGATGGATGCACTTTCATCCTCGCTATCCGATCGAAGATCAAATAGTGGGGATTAATCTTGTGATTCCTAAGGGAATAAATTGAATAAAATTTAGTGAATAATCACAATCGTCCATTCCGATCATGCAGACTGGATGACAGATGATCCTTCATCCCCAGAGTGACGGAAGACGGACACCCTCCACCTTCCTTCACTCGATCCGAGCTCGTCAGAGCTTGTGAGACATCAAAATTGATCCAAAACATTCAGGGGAGTGATCTAGAAGGATCTAACAGTAGGAATTGCATGACATTAAGATTCTCTTCAAAAAGGCCTAAAAAAATTTGCAAAAAGCACGGTTAACCAGAATTTACCTTGCCAATGCTTCAGACCGGTGACTAACCGACTGAGGTAGCTTTGCCTTGAAGAGTTGAAGCCTTGCTGAAGAAATGACACTTTGAATCCTCGCCAGCAGCTCTGTGGATCAACCACCGGCAAAAAACTCATCAGAGTTGGTCTTGGATGGGGTTCAGTGTTCGAATCGCTCAGGGGAAGATTTGTTTCTCCATGTTAGAGCTTGGTGAATGTGTGGGTGAAGTTTATTTGAGATTAGTTGGGATTTATTGGAGTTAGATGGAGTTGATCCTTGTCCTATTTCGGGCTGGCTCGATTTCATCATCTTCAGTGATGGGAATGCTTGGGAAGCTTGGGGAATCATTAAGGGAGTTTGAAATGAGGTGTTCAAGCTATCTGATCACTCTATGCCTTGATTCAAATGGAATTCAGGGAGAGTATACCCCCTCCTCACTAAAATCAGAGGGATGAGATTCTCTTTACTGTTTGCAATCGTTTGATCATTGAAGGTGGCAGGAGTGAGCTTAGGTGGTTCAGTTTGAGTGGAGGAAAGTCTGAGGTGGTTGGCTTGGCTTGTCTCTATCTCTTTTAGATAAGCCAATGAGGGGAGGTGGGTTAACTCACCCCCCCTTGACCAAGGGCTGACCTAACCCCTTTTGGGTCAGGTTAGCCACATAGCTAGGGGTCTTTTTTGAGCTTTGGGTGGCAGTCACGTGCAAAGGAGGGTTATTGACCACATAATTTTGGATTTTGTTTTATATGTGAGGCTTTACCCATTAGGTAATGGGTCAATTTTGGTCTAATGTGGGTTGGGTTTGATTTGGGCTGGCCCAAGGTGAGCCAATGATCTTTCATGCCAAATTTTAATGAGTTTTTGCTTGGTTTGGATGAGATTGGCTCAAATTGACCCATGAAGGTCAAATTGGGCTAGGGTTGGTCAAGTTGACCAGTTGCTCAAATTGGGTCAAAACAAGGGTTGAGTCAAGTTCAAATGAGTATTTGGAATGTTTTAGTTCAATTTTTTGGTTTAATTTGGCTTGGATTTAGATTTGACTCATTTGAGTTCAAATGGGTCAAGTTGACCAAATTGGCCAAATTGGCTAAATTATCTTGGGTTAGGCATTGATTCATGTTCAATTGATCATTTGAAGAGGATTGTAGGCTTTGATTTTAATCAATTTGAATTTATCGATGATTTAGGCTTAGGTTAATTTGGGCTAAATGGGTCAATTGGGTTCAGTTGATCAAATTAAGTTAAATCCAAGCTTTGATCATGTTCAATAATCAATTTGGAATGAATTTGATTCATTGGTTTGAATAAATTTGATTGGATTTTGATTTGACCTAGTTTGGCCCTTTTGGTCAAATTGGGTCAAAGGGCTAATTAGGTTTGATTTGGATCAATTGGTGATCAAATCATGTTCAAGGATTGATTTTAGGTTAGTATGAATCATTGGCTTGAATTGATTTGTTGTAGGATGAGATTTGGTTCATATGGCTCATGTAGGTTAAGTGGGTTAATTTGGTCAAATGACCAAATTGACTTCATTTGATCCAATTGATGGCAATTAATCAATCAAGGTTGTTAATAAAAATCATCAAAGGAGGTTTTGATTAGCTTGGTTCAATCCAATTTGGCTTGGATTGAGATTTAGTTCAAATAAATCTTTTAGGTCACTTTGGGTCAAGTGAGCCTCAATGGGTTAATTGACTTGATTTTGGGTTGAATTGAGTTGAGTTGAGTTTGATATTAGATTTTGGATTGATTGATAGCTTTGGTTGCAATTGATTTGGGTTTAATTGGATTTTGGCTCATTTAAATATTTTAGGTCAAATGGGTTAGGTTAGGTTGATTGAGTTGATTTTGGGTTTGGTTGTAGATTTTGGTATGGTTTGGTATGATAATTGAAGGATTGATTGACTCATGAGAGAATCAATTGAATTAGATTTGAATGGAATTTTGGCTAAGTCCATAAGATTAAATCATAGGCTTAAGTTTAAATCATTTGGAATTAGTTTTGGTTTTGGAGTTTGGATTTTAGTTGGGATTTAATTGATATTGGTTGTATTGATTTTATGGTTAGATTTTGGCTAAGGAGCTAGACATGGGTTTGGTTAGGCTATAGGTTAGATAGGTTTCCCTGGGTCTTAAGGCATATCCTTCTAAGTCTCTAAGTTTAGGTTAAATGTTCACTTAGCCACTAGAAGTGTCTTATGACTAAGGAGCTCTTAGTGTCTAGAAGACTCTTATATCTAGGATGAGAAGATTTAATCCTCACTCTAAAAGTGAAGTCAACAAAAGGATCCCCAATAGGTATGGTGTAACTGATGAGGCACACCTCACATATTGGCGTTGACCACCTATACTTAACCTGGAAGGTAGGTAGAATAACGATCTTAGTGCAATGCAACTATTGACCTCATTTTTAGGATGAGCTCTCAACCCCTCGATCTTAGGCATAGGACATCTCTTAAACTTTAAGAGTTTCTTAGTCTTTAGACACATCTAGTGATTAGGTGGACACCCAACGTAGCCCTAGAGACTTAGAAGAGTTAACCATAAGAATAGGTGATGCCTTAGGGTTGTTAGGAAAATTTGCCTACCCTATAGCTTGAAACAATCCTCACTTCCTTCTTCCAAGTAAAAACTCCAAACCCATATCAACTCCAAATCTAACTCAAACCGTGAATCAATTCAATGGATTTTCTCAAATCATGAATCAATTCAAAATAATTGAAACCTGTGAATGAAGCCCATGATTGGATTCCAAATTTCAAAATATTTCCTAAATCCTTTGACTCCCTCTCATGGACTTAGCTCAAATCAAATATAAATCAATTCAAATTCAAAGAATTTTCTCATAGCCCATTTATATTCTTATTTATATTCACATATACAAATGAAATATAAATTCAAATCAGTCAAACTAAATCTAAAATTCAAATCCAATTCCAAATATCTTTTCTAAGTCCTTTGATTCCCTCTCATGGACTTAGCTCAAATCAAATCTAAGTCAACTCAAATTCAAGGAATTTTCTCATAAACCATTTATATTCTCATTTATATTCACATATATAATTGAAATATAAATTGAAATCAATCAAATTAAATCCAAAATTCAAATCCAATTCCAAAAATCTTTCCTAAGTCTTTTTGTTTCTCTCTCATGGACTTAGACTAAATCAAAGCTAAATTAATTCAAATTCAAGGCATTTTCTCATAACCCATTTATATTCTCATTTATATTTACATATATAAATGAAATATAAATTCAAATAACCAAAAATCAATTCAAAACTCAAGTCCAAATTCAACCAAAATTCAACCTAAGTCTTTCAAGTCAAACTCTTGAACTTAGCTAAATCAAATTCAAATCATGCAAACTCTTGATTTATCTTCATGATTCAATCAATCCTTCAATCATGAATCCAAATATAAATATAAACTTCAATCTTCAATCCAAAACTCAATTCAAAAATCAAACCCAAATCAAACTCATGTTCATCATTTTGAACTTAAAATTGTCAAATGAATCAAAACTCATTTGACTTCAAACCACTTGCAAATGGATTTATATTTCAATAATAAGTCCATATGTGAGTTCAAGCAAACTCAAACCAAGTTTTGACCATGCCATTTGACCCACTTAGGCTCACTTGACCCAAAGTGAGCTAAAGTACCCTTTTGAACCAAATTCTAATCCAAACCAAATTGGATTGAACTAAGCCCACCTAAGCCTCACATTGTGAGAAACAATCCTCATAATATGATCAATCACTCAAATTGGGCCAAACCAAGTCAAACCTAAGGGTTCACCAAGTCAACACTTAGTCAAAATGAAACTTAAACAAGCCAAAATCCACCATAGGCCAAATTAATTGAAACCATTGATCAAAACTCATTCATGACTAATGTTTGAACTTGACCAAGTCATCATTTGAGCCTAACCTAGCCCAACTGGCCACTTGACCCAAGTTGACCCAACTTGACCTAAAAAGTCAAAATGTGTCAAAACTTGATCTAAGCCAAATTGATTGAAACTAATGGGTCAAGTTCATTCAAAAATGATTGTTGAACTTGACCAAAGCCTCAAATAACTAGACCAACCCAGCCTAATTACCTGAACCCAACTTGACCTAAAGGTCAAAAGCCACCAAATATAAACTAAATTGATTGGAAACAAAGGTACCAATCCATTTCAAATGACCAACCAAACATAAACCAACCCATGACCTAACCCAAATAGGTCAAATGAACTAAATTCAAATATAAATCAAATTGAACCAAACTAATGATGCCAACATATTTAAAATGGTCATATGAACTTGACCTAACCCTTAGTTTTACCAAATTTGACCAAATGGTCAACTTGTCCCAAGTTGACCCATTCTGACCTAAATGGGTCAACATGAGCCAAATCATATCAAATCAACTCCAAATTCATTGAAACTTAGCCCAACCCATTTTTCAATCATACTAAACATATTCAAACTAAAATCCAAGCCAAATGACCATTTTACCCTAGGTAAGGCCAAATTCACTTGGAATTTGGTCAAATCCTTCCATGACCACTGACACCTCTAGTGGACCAAGTGGACACTTGAGTGGTGCACCTAATCCATTGGGTCAACCCAACCCAAGGTCAAAACTGACCACCCCCATGGACATAAGTACATGAGATTCCATCCTCCACTTGAATTAAGCACATGACAAGCTCCTCCACTCCTTCTCTGGCCAAAATTGAATGCCATACCCCTCTAAACGGCCTAAACAACCCATTGAATAGGGTGTATTTGATCAAAATGGCATCTCTAAGTTTGGCAGTCTGATTGCTCTAGGGGGAGATATACTCCCCCTAATTTTATTTGAATTCAGCACTCTCCAATTTTATTGAGCTAAGGGAACTCAGAGGAACCATTTCCAAGTCCCCCCAAGCTCTCTTAATCCAATTCAACTTCTCCATTTTTAGATTATCTAAAATTGAGAATAGGGGAGCTCAAGAAAATTCAATCTAACTCCACACTCAATACCAACCCAATTCACTTTACAAGCTTCACCAGGGAACTCAATTGAGTTCACCCAAGCCTTCACACAAGTTCCCCAAGCAAGGGAAGAGTGTTCTTGATCATGGCCGTGAGCATATCAAGGTGAGCTTGGTCCATAAGAAGATCCATCCAATTTCAACACTTCAAAACTTTAACAAGGCTTCATCTCCACTAGACGCTACTCAAGGAATCGAAACTCAAGGTATGCCATTATATCAGCATAATTCATCTCCTCTTGGTCCTTTGTGAAGTGAAGTCTCACCCCATGAGGATCTAGCTGTTGGATGTGTTCCCCTTTACTCTCAGATGGTGTGGGTTAAATTTTGTTTCAATCCGAGCTCAATCAAGCTCGGATCTTCCCCTAGAAGATGGATGGTGGCCATCTCTCACAGGGAAGATCAGGGATAGATCATGGGTCGTCCATCAATGCATATTGGTTGGACAACCATGATCAAGACATGTAGATCCATTGTTTTAACCCTTAAGAAGCGTTGGTTTGATCTTAACCATCCAATCCTTGATCGGATGGATCGAGAGCTGCGATGATATGACAATTTAAATAACCTCTCCCATCACATGTGGAAAGCGCACCGCTCTCACTGGCAGATGGAAGTAACTATTTAATTAAGGGATTTACCTAATTAATCAAATAAATATTCATATCTAAGTGAAAAAAAAAAATATGAAATAAAATATGAAAGATAATTGAATGTAATATTATAAATTGATTTTGATGGATTTTGATAGATTATTTTGAAATTTTAGAATGCAAGCTAATTTCTCTTATTTCCATTAATCTCAAACTTCATGTGTATTTAGTGGGATGACTTATACCTCCTTAATTTTCTTGAGATTTATTAATGATTTAATTAGGTTGATTCATTAATTACTATAATATAATTGCTTAATGTAAAATTAGTGGTTTAATCTCTTGATTGAGTTAATTAAGATTTGTTTAAATGAATAGGAGGTTTAAGGAATAATTTTGGGATATTTTCCTTAAACTATTCCTTAAACCCTCTCTTTCTTCCTTAATCCAAATTTAATTAAGGATTAATCCACCACCTACCATAATTTGATAAAATTCTAAAACCTTCTAGAACTTAACTAATTCATCTTGGGTAGGTGCTTAGGTGATCAATAACCAAGTACAGAGGAAATCAAAATCTAACTCATGTGTGAGAGGGGTTATGAAAGTACTTAAATTAAACCCTTTAGCTAATTAATCATTAATCATGAGCCAATTGCATTATCTTTCTAGGTGCATTGTTGATTTAAATTCCTTGTGTGATTTTATATCATCCATTAGCTCATAATTATTTGGTTAAGTATGTTAAGTGGTGGTAATTAACACACTTAATTCACACCTTAACCTAAACAAAATATAAAAATTACCTAATGATCCTAAAGAACAAATTAAATTAACTCACATATGGGGAAAATGGGTTAGGACCAGTAAACATTCTTTCACATTTCCTAAATCAAACATAAAGCAAATTCAAAATAAAAAATCACATTAAACAAACTTTGATTCACTTTGAACTTTCTTATTTCATAGGATTGTCTTTAGGAATTAATTAGGGTGAATGAGTTTACATTGCTTTCATCACTTTATTTCTTTCCTAGCATGCTAAATTTGTATGTCATATGAAAATCATGCATCCATCCCTTTTAAAAAATCAAATTAAAATGAAATATTTTCTTTAAATTGTATGGTTAGCTAAAGTAAAAAATATGAATGGCTATTATCACTATTAAATCTAAAATTATTTTGAAAACTTATAAATCAAATACAAATGAAAGGTATGCTACTTATACTTTATTTATAAGCTTGCATGTGAATATAAAATGTGTCTTATGTTTGTTTCCTTTCTTTCCTCTTAACATGGATTTGAATAAGATTTGCAAAGTGTATAGTTCTTTAAAAGAATATAACACTTGCTTACAATCTACTCTTATCCTCTTCCATGTTATAACTTAAGAAGGATCTTTATATACATAAATTACATAAACAAATCAAAAATTAAATAAACATAAACTTTGCATCTTTCATTTTCCATTCATCTCTTTTGTACATGCATATGTATTTAAGAAAAGAGGTATATTAGTTTGGACAACCTCGGGGTTGCGAGGCTTTAAGTAGCCCTAAGTAGGTATTGTGCCTTACTCCTCTGGTGCTAACAATGGTGTTGTACACACTTATGCCTTTCATACATACACATGTGCATATGAATAAAGGATAAAGGAATAACCCTTTTCTACTTAATGAAAATCATGCATTATAAAGCATTCAAAATTTCTTAAGTAATATTTCTTAGCATTCATCAGTGTGCTAAACCTTTCTATTTGTATATATTGATATGCTTAGGATTCACTCATATGCATGTTATACATGTTGGGAAAGAAACAAAATGGTGTATGTATTGTAATATTATTTCACTTTACTTAATCTTAAAATGCCTTTTCTTTTTGAATAGGTTTGTTTAGAGTTAATCTAAACTTAGGATTAATTAAAACACATGACAAAACATTCACTAAATAAAATCAAACATGAATCTACTTTAGAAATTACTTAGGGTAGGGAAGGAAAGAGAAGTTCTCTTCTTTTTTTTTTCTCTCTTTACAACTTAATAATTAATTGTAGGATTCACCTAAACCAAATCACAAATACAAAATAAAATTAACCCCAAAATAACTAAATAACTTAAATTAAACCATCCTCTATGTTGAATATTTTCGTACTTAGGAAATCTAAATCTTAAAGCCATAACTAAGCATACCACACAAACCTTTTAAATCACACACATTAGGCTAAGTCACAACTTCTAGCTTTAGGTTAGGGCGGTGCATGGTTTGATGTTTTATTTTGATGTTTATTTTAGTCTGGATATTATGTAGGTAGATGAATGGTAGGATGAATTAGTAAAATCATTATCATCAAGGGATTGTGCTTAAGTAATAAAATAAAAAAAATACTTTGTCAGGTGCTTATGCCCCTAAGCATAATCCAATAGTGGACTTGGTTACCCTTGTGTGGGGTGCTAAGTCCAATATACATGCTTGGGATTTGTATGATTTGTTTAGCTAATCTCTATTTTGTAAGTGTTAGTTAGATTTACTTTTCTTTTTCATGTACTTTTATAATTAGTATTCTGGAATGATTATTATGGGGGATTAGGATGAGCATTGGTCATAATATTTCATCTTATGTTCCATGTAAATCCTTTGGAGAAACTGCATTCCAACCATCCAAAAGAAGGAATCAAAAGAAGAAAGAAGAAAGAAGAAAGAAGAAGAGAAGAAAGAAGAAAGAAAGAAGAAGAAGATATGAAGACCCCCATAACATGAATTCCTTGCTTAATTAAAATTAATTCATCTGTAATCCGGGTTGTACTCAGCTACCCAATTTGTTTTTGAGTTTGTGCGATGGAGCCCAACCACAAATGACCTTTTATTCTTTTGCGTTAACTTTATAAAATATTTGATGTTTTGTTTAGCTTGTGCATTAGAAATGATATGTTTTCCTAGTTTCTTCCTTACTTGATGTATGACCTGGATGACGATTAGGCTCTTAGAGAAAAATAAATTTCTACCAAATAATCAACTCAAAATTAAAAATAAACAACTCATAACCTCACTTAAAGCCTAAGTAAAAATCAAGATAAAAGAATTAGCAACCCCTTAGCAGGATGTGTACTTTCTTTTCTAACATCATGCATAAAAGCATATTATTTCACTCTTGATTGGAGGGCTTCCACCTTTGCCAGAGAACTTAGCTTGACTTGTGAGAGCCATGGTGGAAACACACCTCCTTATCTTACTAATTTTGGCCCATAATCTTATTTCTCATGCATTAGGCATAAAAAATCCTAAAACATGTGTCAGATTGATTGTCCAAAATAAAAATAAAATATAACAAAATTTACATTAGATTTAAGTCATCAAAGCATGCCCTACATGATCTAGTCTCTTTAGGGAGTGTGTTTAAGAACTTAGTCTGTTTCTAAAGAAATAAAAATCTTGTTATCTTGCAAACATATACATTTGACTTACATATTTTAAATCATAGGAGTTAGTTGCCACCCCCAGTAAAGTCCAATAATGGCGGTTTATCCTCTTATGGAGGTAAACCAAATACCCATTTTTTACCTTAGATTTAGGTTGTGCTTTTGGTCCCGCCAAAGCCCCTAGATTTAGGTTACTTCTCCCTCATGGGCTATAAGCATAAATCCTCACCTCTTAGAAATTTCCATGATATTGTGTCATGAATCATAAGCTAGCATTCTAAAAAAATTCAACTCAAATTCAATTTTCAAAATGTAAAGCCCAACCATAGGATGCTTACTAACTTAGTATCTTAAGCATCCTCTAATTATTTTTATTTGGCTTCGATAAGAACTCCCTCTTCTGATCGATCCCACTTGGCTTTTTAAAAATAAACCAATCAATTGATAGTCCTACCTATTTCAATTCTTTGGAAATAATGATCATTTACCGAGAGTACCCTAAGGAATCATTCCTTAGGATGTAACTATGGGGCTTGCCCTGTAGGGAACTTAACAACCTTTAAAATAAACCCCATTTACTTTTCCATGTAAAGTAGGGGAAGAATATTTGGTATATTTGAAGACCCATAGTCCTTAGAGTCCATTGAAGTGATTAGTCCATTAGGGTGGTGACTTCCTTCGAGATAGTACACCTCTCCTCAATGGTACCCGATCACCCTAATAAGAACATTTGCAGATCTGCATGGCATCCTAACAGAATGTATTTTGTATATACTTATGTTTTCATTTATCCTTATTTTCTGAAAGGGAAGGGGATAGATGAAGGCAAAGATAGATATAAAATAAATTTCACCGCAGATTTTTTTGGCAACTCCGCTGAGGATGGTTCCTCTCTCCATCTTTGGTAAATGATCATTGTCTCCAAGTATCGATAGTGGGTTTATACATTTGTGTGAATCCAAGACTATCTTTCTTTCCATACTTAGCTTATTTCATCCTAAGTTAAGCTAGCCAACATCTTTAGGTTTTAGGACCTCACCTGTTGGTCCTAAAACCCCGCTTCTCCAATGGGTGAAAATAAAAATTAAATAAAAAGAAAATGATCAAAAACTTCCCCCTTACCATCTTTATGGTAAGAAAAGGTTCATTCTAAAAATAAAGATAAAATAAATCCTTCATGAAAGTCTTGCTTTTCAAAAGCACTTTTTTTCAAAATACACTTAATAAAATATTTTCACTACATCTAATAATTTTCCACAATTGTTACATGTAGAAACATTTCAAAAATAAAACCAACACTCATATTTTCTAAAAGCACAAATGAACTTCTTCACTCAATTCATTTTGATGAAGATTTCATTTTCAAAAATAAAATTCCAACAATCATAAACTTTCAAAAAGTACAAAATTTGAAGATGGGCCTTTCCATTCAATACATTCAAATGTGTTGGATGGATGTTACATCTTCAAGCAAAATCAGAACTTTGAAATTTCACACATTCCACATGTATTAAGTTGAATTTTCACCTTTTCAAAAAGCACATATGAAACCTCTCCATTCAATATACACATATTTGTTGAATGGAGGTTTCATTTCCAATCAAAATCAAAAATAAATTTTTAAAAATCACATATGAAACCTCTCCATTCAATATACACATATTTATTGAATGTAGGTTTTATTTCTAATCAAAATCAAAAATAAATTTTCAAAAAGCACATATAAAACATCTCCATTCAATATACACATATTTATTGAATGTAGGTTTCATTTTCAATCAAAATCAAAAATAAAACTTTCAAAAGCACATATGAACATCCCATTCAATATATCCAAATTTATTGAATGAAGATTTCATTTCAAATAAAATGACATCATTTTGAAATCACAACATATTTCATATATGATTATGTTGGAATTTCCTCTTCAAAAGCAATAATCAATGAAAATACACATTTGAAAATGAATATAATTGATTTCCATCTTACATACCCAAATTTATTAAATGGAAATCTTCTTTTCAACAAAACACAACATAACACATTTTTGGAATTTCATTTAGCATACTCAAATTTACTAAGTGAAATCTCTATTTCACAAAATTTTAAAGCACATTGGAACTTCATTTTAGCATACCACGTTTGCTAAAGTTAAGTCTCCATTTTTCAAAATAAAATCCAAAACAAAAGAAACACATTGGAACTTCATTTTAGCATACCACATTTGCTAAAACGAAGTATCCATTTTCAAAATAAAATTCGAAACATAAGAAACACTTTTGGGACTTCATTCTTTAGCTTACCTTATTTACTAAAGTGAACTCTCCATTTTCAAAACAAAATCAAAACACAAAAATTTGAAACAAATTTTTAGAATATCATTTAGCATACTTAAATTTGCTAAGTGAAATCTCCATCTCACAAAATTTCAAAACACATTGGAACTTCATTTTAGCATACAACATTTAAAGTGAAGTCTCCATTTTCAAAACAAAATCCAAAACAAAAGAAACTTTTTGAAACTACATTCTTTAGCATACCATATTTGCTAAAGTGAAGTTTCCATTTTCAAAACAAAATCAAAAACACAAAAATTTGAAACACATTTTTGGAATTTCATTTAAAATACTCAAATTAGCTAAGTGAAATCTCCATTCCACAAAATTTCATTTAGCATACTCAAATTTGCTAAGTGAATTGTCCACTTCACAAAATCCAAAACAAAAGAAGCACATTAGGATTTAAGCACCCAAATTTATAAAGATCCTATTTTCAAAAAAAATCCAAAAAAAAAAAACACATTAGATTTCCTTAAAACTTTTCTAAGGATCCTATTTTTTTCAAAATCAAAATCTCTAAAAAATAAAAGAAACACATTAGGATTTTCCTAGCATACTCAAATTTGTTAAGAGTCCTATTTTCAAAAATTCCCAAAAATAAAACATACTTGGATTTCCTCATTTAGCATACCCAAATTTGCTAAATGAGAATTCCATTTTTCAAAACACAAATGATTCATAAAATAAAGCAAACAAAGAAAAAGAATAAATTGTTTTTGAACACCTCACCTAGCATACATAAATTTGCTAAGTGAGTAAATTCCAAAAATCTCAAATCAAAAACCAAATTGACCTTTTACTTTGACATGCCCAAATTTGTTAAATAAAGGGTCCTCAAAATCTAAATTGAAATTCAAATATGAACCTATGGAAGCATCTCTTCAAAAATATTTGAACTCATTTTCAACATATCCAAATTTGTTGAAAGTGGATTCTACATCCAAAAATTCCTCTTTCCAATCAAATCTCAAAATCTATTCTAAATTATTTTAGCCTGACTTAACACTTTTAAGATGTTGAGTATGAGTTCAAATTCTAAATTCAAATTCAAAATCAACAAAGCAAGAGAATCTGATTCAAGTTTATTTTCAACATTGTGACGCTCAATCCAGTCAATTTTCGCCAGATAGTAATGGCGCAAAGATATGTGTTCACCTTTCCCCATGGGATGGATCCGCTGGATTAACCCTTCCCCGGACTACCCATTCATCTAATGAGGTTTTGAGGGGACATTACGCTGGGACCTCCTCATGATTGAAAAGAGCATCATTCGCCACATGTCATCGCCTAAAATTCCCTCACTGAAGAGGAAGGTAATGACAGCTCCAGACAGTTTGGCCCATGGTTCCCCTGCTAGTTCAAGACCGCCACTAGCACCTTCCAAGAAGGGAAGGCTCCCGATCCAAGGATTATCTCCCGCTTTTGAGGTTGGGTCTAGCTCACTGCCTACCAAGACCAAAGGAGAAACAAGAACCGCATGATAAAGCATACCGCATGGAGATGGAGGACACTGCTATCGAGGAGTTGCCCACTTTGGTTTTCCCACCTGACAAAGAACTGCCATCCCTCTCTATAGAGAAGATGTGAGGATCTCCATGAGCACCCAGGTCATAGAGGTCACCTTGCCATCCAAGTCCCAGTCTTCGCTTTGATTTGAGATGCTATCCCCTCAACATGGGGAAGCAACTTAGATAGAGAGGGAGGCACACCCAGTTCAATCACTACCGGGAGAGGTTAGTTAAGGGCCTCTACTCAATTTTCCGATCAATGCTACTGCATCGACATACCAATAATATCTCTACCATGGGACTACTCATCATAGGAGGAGAGCTCCTATTCAGAGAGAGTCGGTGGTGTCTCCACCACACCGCCCTAACCCCCATCTGCCATCTCTAATCCATGTTCTAGCATCTCCGCCACCGGGCCATGAAGGCCACACATCGGGGAGAAGAGGACCGGTGATCCATATTATCGAGATCCCATCCCATTCACACCACCTGAGGTGAAGCTCCTCGCCCCCTAAGAAGAAGACGACTGGCATCTGGTCATCCCTTCACCAAAGAGATGAGATGGCGATGTCGAGGGAGAAGGTGACACTATGATGATAGAGCCTCCTAGAGTGTCACCCCATGCAACTGAAAGTCAAAAGCATATTTCTGAGTATAGCCCTCAGGGTTGACTCCAATAAGGGGAGGTCCTGCCTCACAAGCATGATAGTGATCCCACCATTGGTCACCAAAGTCATTTATGCCGGATCATTCTCTAGATGATATAGTAGCCCATTATTTCATGGAGAAGAAAGAGATCTAGGATATGATGTCTGATGAAGAAGATCGCTTTGATCCCAATGAAGATGATTTGTTGGAAGACTCAGGGTTATGGTAGATACCTGGAGACAAAGCAAACATGGATGGTGGTGAGGTTGAGCAGGAAGACACAACATACTCAACCCAACACCTCCTTTAACTGATAAAGTAGAATGATGAAAAAATAGATAGGATGGAGAAAAGGCTCAAAGATTTGCTAGCAGCTGTCTTATCACTTCAAAATTAAGCACTGACAGTCCATCCTACTATAGCTGAGACCAATCAGCCAGAGTTGGTGCATGTTTTGGACCTAACCATGACTTTACCTCCAGTAGAGTAAGGTAGCACTAGCATGTATAGGAAGGTAGTGGATAGTACCTCCATACAAGAAAAAGACATCAAGAGCATGGTTGAGCGACATGTGAAGGAAGCATTGGCTCAAGCCCCGAGGATCATCATAAAAGGGTAGACCCTGAGGAATTTGATGCAATCCAATATCCTAAGGGTTTCGTCACCTTCTTTCAAGAGTTTTGATGGTAGTGGAACCAAGGCACATTATTCACATTTGAGCTAGTTATAACATGGCGTGATGCTTTACTCTTCCTCTTCGTCAAGAATTTGTATAGCATTTTAGCTGCAACTTCCCAATAGTTCAAGAAGACTTTAAGTTGGAGCAACTCTTTATCAAGAGGTTTGCTGGAGCAAAAGAAAGGGTCACTGTTGGCAATCTCATTGTGGCTCAACAAAATCCTGGTGAGTCTCTCATTGATTACATTCTCAGATGGCATAATTTGAGTATGAAATATAAATCACAGCTGTCTGAATGGTACACCATCTAGATTCTGCTTAAGAATATCGATGGCCCAATCATCTTCATGCTCAAAGGTTTCACCATCAAAACCTTTGAGAAATTAATCAACAAGGTGACTAGCTTGCAAGGAGAAGCTAAATAGTTACCTTCTCCAGATCTACCAACATAGCCAAAGTTGCAGAAGGTATATGAGAAGAAACCAGAGGCAGTGATAGCAATGGATACGGGGAAATAGCCAGCCACAGAGTAGTTTAAGAGACCTCATGCTCCACAAGAATCGCTTCCACCTTCTCTACTACCACTGAGGCAGCTCTACCGACCACCAAAATAGTTTCCATGGCCTACACCAGCCTCAAAAGTGGTACACATACCAAGCTATGATCCACCTACTCTTTTGGATAAACTTAACAAGCCTTATTCATTTAAGAGGGAGGTAATCAGAAAGATATTTAAGAATCTCTTAAAGAAGTCTAATTTTAGCTACCTGAACTTAGGTGACTAGAGGAAGTGGGCAAAAGCCATGATCCTAACTTTTGCCCCTACCACCATATGCTAGGTCATATTTTGGAAGATTGCTTCACATTTAAGGACTGGCTTGAACATAGCTTCAAGACTGGTGCTATAGTTATCCCAAAGGAATACCTTATGGAACAACCATCCGCCCATTAGGTAATCCTTGAGATCCTTCCAAAATAAAGAAGGTTGGGATATCTCCTTATCCAAAACCTTTAAGAAGATTGTATTGAAGATCAAGAAACTTTCCTTGCATGTGCCTAAGTTAGCTCAAACCTCCAATATTAAGGAAGGTTTGCAGCCCACTGAGCAACTAGAAGCAACATGTGCTGCCCGGATAGCCCAAGAAGACAACCATCGACCTAGTCCACCCACCCATCATGCTATACATACTACATCGGACTACTCCACTTCTAGCTTTTCTTCTTCTAGTAGACATCTTGTATCGGAATGAGGGCATCAAATCCTCACCCTCTACTTTACTTGATTTTACTATGTACCTCCTATCAAATCCAAGAAATTGAAGAATAAAGCTAGCTTGAATTATATTTGTGTCACTCGATGGGTTGTTAAATCTATTCCTAATGATAACTCTTCAAGTCTAAACAACAACTATAATTTGATCTTCCTCTTTCTGATTCAGAGTTGGATTTTCCTACTCTGAATACTACGGGTTCACCTCTTGAGATAGACTTGGAATCATCCAATTTCGAGGGTCCCATAGGAGAAGCTATAGGTGAGCATGACGTGCAGGTAGAATCTTCCATTACCCACGAGATCACCAAGTCACCTCCATAGTGGCAAGGTTCTACCTCCTAGGCACCTCAAGATAGAGGGAAACAAGTCATTGGTTGAGATGAAGCCCTCCACGGGATGCTCCACCCTTGGATATGCTTGTGGAGGATTAGCAAGGTGGATTATAATGTCTCTCACCTAAGAAAGTTGCCATCTAAGCTAAGCATATATGATACCCTCATCTTATCCAAAGAGATGAGGGAATCATTAATCAAGGCCCTCCTTGATCTTGAGATATGCTTAGCTCAATAGTGAGAGGAGGCACATTATTCCAGAAGCTCAGGATCACTTTCAGATGAAGACCTTCTTGGGGACATGGAGCACAAACTCACATTACAGTTGACATGGGAAGATTCAAATTTGATAGAGTTTTCATCGATCCAGTGTATCGATGAACATTATGAGTCTAAAGACCCTTGCCTACTTGAGGATCGACATCTCCACACTTTGAGGAGATCAGATGATGTTGAGAGGATTCAATGAACAAGGCGAGAGGGCTTTAGGTTCCATAGTGTTACCTTTGGAGATAGGTGACTGGAAGACTGAAGCTAAGTTTTATATCATTGATTCAAATACTTCATTCACTGCTTTGCTCAGGCCTTGGATACATCAGAATAAGATGATTCCATCCTCCCTCCATCAGTGCATCAAGTTTAGGAAGGATGAGATTGAGTACTATGTTAAAGGAGATGAAAAGCCATTTTTAGTTAAAGAGGCATAGATATATGAGGATGTGACCTACTATCTTCCTCAAAACACCCTTTCTCGTGAACTTGGATAAAATTCAAAATAAAAAGAAAATGAAGAAAAAGAAAAAGAATAGAATGAAAATCCAAATGAACAAGAACGGGAAATTGAAGAAGAATTATAATCGCATATCACATTCCACTCACAATTCATTCCATCATATGAACATGTGGGTAGGATGACTCAACCTCCACCAGACAGAGGCAGAGGTAAAAATAGAGGCGGTTCCAGAGGTGGAAGACCCTCTGGTTGGCCATGAGCCAATAGGGATTATGTTCTAGTTCATAGGAGTACCCCTACTATTCACATAGACTTGGAATCTAGCTCAGAGGATGAGTCTAATGTGATTAGCATACCATCCAACCCCTCTCAATGGGTTTTATTGGAGGTGACACTCAGTCCGGACAGTGATGAAGACCGAGCCTCCAGACAAAGCAAAGTATTCAAATCAAATGTATGTGAAACTATCAGGCAACAGCTCAGAATCTTAGCTCTAACCTCACTTTCACCTCAAAAAGTTAAAGGTTTGGTAGTTAAGGAAGCCCCTAAGTCTTCCAGTGATATGAAGCCAAAGAGGTTCTTTTTAGGATCATCCTCCTCAAGTCCTGAATTTGATGTAGAACTTGAGGAGAATTCATATAAATAATTAATAAAATTTCCTTTTGATTGGTACTTTTCTTGTATTCTTAATCTTGTAAAGAAGGGTTTGATTCCTTATTCATTGTCTAAGCATAGGTTGGAGTACTTCGAAAAGCTATGGAATAACACAGGCAGGGATGCACGATTAAGATCAGGACTAGGATTCGGTACAATGGGTCCAGTCGACGACGATGATTACTGTTTAGTTATCACTAACTATCTGGAGTCTGATAGGTTCTTTTCACACCAAACCAACTCTTGTGAGGATGTGTGTTTAGAAACCTCATATGATCCAGATGATCTCCAAATCAAAGATGCACCACCAGAATTTGAAGAGGAGATTCATTCAATAATTGACAAGCTTAAAGAAATCAACCTCGAGAAGAAGCCAATGACTTAGTTAGGCTATTGACTGAGTTTAAGGACTGCTTTGCATGGAGTTATGAAGAGATGTCTAGATTATCTCCTACCATAGCAGTCAACAAGCTAGCAATTGATCTTAGTGCTAACCCTATCAAGCAAGCTCCTAGACGCATGCGATTAGAAATCGAACAACAGATCATTTTGAAGTCGAGAAACTGATCGATGCTGGTTTTATCAGAGAATAAAAATATCCTACCTTGTTAGCCAGTGTCATCCAGTTAAGAAGAAGAATGTTCCAATTCACATATACATCAATTTCAGGGATTTAAATAAGGCATGTCCTAAGGATGAGTTTCCTCTTCCTATACTAGAATTAATGGTGGACATCACCTCATCTCATGCAATATTCTCTTATGGGTCATCTAGCTATAACCAAATCAACATGGCCCCCGAGGATGAAAGAAACACTACTTTTCAAATCCTGAATGGAATCTATTGTTATAGGGTCATGCCTTTCGGCCTTAAAAATACTAGTGCTACATACCAATGGGCCATGACTTAGATCTTCAATGAACTCATCCATCATCAGGTTGAGTACTATGTTGATAATCTAGTAGTCAAGAGTAGAGAAAAGGAACACCATCTCTTTAACTTGAGAGTAGTTTTCGAACAGTTAATTCGATATAACCTCAAAATGAATCTCCTGAAGTGTGCATTCAGAGTAACTTCAGGAAAATTTCTTGTGTTTGTTATTTGACACCGGGGAATAGAAATAGATCCAAAAAAGATCAAAGTTATCTTAGAAATGCCACCTCCTAAGAGTTTAACTCAACTCAGATCTTTCTATGGATGGTTGGTGTATCTAAGACGCTTTATTTTCAACCTATCAGGGAGATGCAAGCCATTATCAACACTTGTCAAAAAGGATGCCAAGTTCAAGTGGGATGACAAGTGTCATCATGCCTTTGAAGATATCAAGCAGTATTTGGTGAAGCCGCTAGTTCTAGCGGCCCCTATCCCGAGTAGGCCACTCATCCTCTACACTGCTGCATTAGATGACTCTCTTGGTGCTTTGTTGGCCCAAGCCAATAATGAAGGGAAGGAGAGTGCTCTTTATCACCTCAGCTATCATTTGATTCCTTCTGAAGCAAACTACCCACAAATTGAGAAACATTGCCTAGCTTTGATCTTTGCCTCCTAAAAGTTACGACACTATATGCTTTCTCATAAGGTGAACTTGATTTCCTGAACCAATCCACTGTAGTATCTCATGACATGGCCAATGCTAACTAGATGTTTGGCACATTGGTCCATGATTATCTCGTAGTTCGATCACATTCGTACACCTCTGTACGGTAAAAGGATAAGCACTGGAAGATTTCTTAGCAGCACACCCACTTCCTGCTGATTCTCCGCTTAGTAATGATCTCCCTAATGAACAAATCATAAACTTAGGGGAGGTTGACAACCGCAAATGGGAGATGTATTTTGATGGTGCAGCTTCTTTTCATAAAGGGAAAGCACCACGATCTACTCTTCCCGAAATGGCTAGGGTCAGAATAGTTCTCTTAACTCCAGATCATGATGTGATGAGATTCTCATACTATCTTTCCAATCCCTACACCAATAATGAAGCTGCGTATGAGGCTTTGATTGCTGATCTAGAGTTGGCTATCACAGTTAGTGTCAAGAGCATCAACATCTTTGGACATTCTCAATTGGTCATCAATTAGATCGCTGGGTCTTACAAGGTTCTCAAACCCAAGCTTCGTCACTACCACGAGTATACCATGAAGCTGTTGGCCCAAATCCCTGAAGTCATCATCTATAAGGTTCCCCGAGCAAAGAATGCAGTAGTAGATGCTTTAGAAAAACTTGCCAAAGAATTGGTATGTCCGGAAGATGAGTCCATTTCAATGAGGGTCTAAAATAGATAAGTCCTATCTCTTATTGATGCTGAACTCATCGAGAGACTTTTGAACACCAAAAAAATACCTCAAGAAAATTCACAAGCCATCAGGTGAAATAGAGAGCTCTCTCCTATGCTCTTATTGATGGCACCTTATATCGACGATCCTTTGACCAAATGTGATTACGTTGTTTGGATAAGCACGAAGCCCACGGCATTGTAACCGATGTACATTCAGGTCTATGCGGAGTGCATCAATTAGGTCCAAAGATAAAGATGAAGATCAAGAGACTAGGATACTACTGGCCTTCGATGATTACAGACTGCATGGATGTAGCTAGGAGATGACATCAGTGTCAGGTACACAGTGTGGTCCCACATCAGCCACCCAATATTCTATACCCTACACTAGTCTCATGGTCATTCGAGTGTTGGGGTACTAACATTGTGGGTCTGATCGATCCTCCTTCTAAGTGGGCAGAGGCAATCCCACTGAGAGAGGTCACAACTCAACATATGCTTCAGTTTTTCAAGAACCATATTGTATATAGGTTCGGGGTGCCTCGATGAATTATATATGATAATGGTATTGCATTCAAAAGTACTAAGATCAACAACTTCACCAGAAGACACGATATAGATTGGAGATACTCTACCATCTACTACCCCAGAGCAAATGGATTAGCAGAGAATTCAACAAAATTCTCATCCAAATATTAAAGAAGACTCTTGATGATAATAACCGGTAGTGGAATGACCAATTGGTTGAAGCCTTGAGGGCCTACCACACCACATACAGAACTCCAACTCAATCTATCCCATTTTTTTTAGTGTATGGGTCTAAATCCATTCTACCTTTAGAAGTTCAATTCCCATCACTAAGGATAGCATTGAGTAGCAAGATCACTATAGAGCAGAATGCAAAGTTATGGTTAGAAGAGCTTGAAGGTTTGGAGAAGAGTCGCCTATGGGCATGCCATAACCTCGAGTTATAAAAGGCCAAAATGATTCAAGCTCATAACAAGCTGGTCTGCCCTAGGTCTTTCCAAGTAGGAGAACTTGTGTTACTCCTAAGGAGACCATATGTTGCCTGTCGAAAGATGGGAGGCAAGTTTGAACCCGCTTGGGAAGGCCCCTATGTCATAGAGTTGGCTTACCAAGGAGGAGCTTATTAGCTTATTGATTGTAAAGGTGAACACCCAATGCTTTCATTTAATGGGCTCTATTTAAAGAAATATTACCCATAAAATATTTTTGAAAATAATTATCAATAAAAGAACAAAAAATTGATTCCATTTCATCAAAATCTTCTCTTCTTTTGAAGCATTGTTTGCTTGTCTTGCGAATTCTCCATGATGTGTCTAGGGTAGGTGTAAGAGTCCCCGAATGGCATCCTATCCGTCTTCCACAATAGAAACACAATCTCCCGACACTATTAGAATAGGTGTAAGAGAACCCAAGAAGCATCCTAGTTTGATTAGCAAAACTAAGTTAGGTATGAGAGAACCCGAGCGGCATCTTTTCTTGGTGGGAATCTCGATTGTCACCCGTGGCACCATTTCAACAAAATCTCCAGTGTGTTTAAGGTAGGTGTAAGAGAACCCAAGTGGCATCCTATTCCCTTTAACATGAACATAAAAATAAATAAATATCTTTTATCTCAGGCTATTTTGATGTGAGAGCAAGCCCCTGTGGTACTCACTCATTAGCTGCTTTAGGTCAGGTCTACATGCTACCTCGCTAGTATGTCACCCTAGTGGTCACTTGTTTGGAAGATGTGAGTCCTCGTGCTTTCTTCCTAACTTAATCATTGTAAACCAATGAGCACCTTGATTAGTATGGTAGACTTAACTTCCCAGCCATTAAGCTACCTCATGTTCATTTTGTTTAAGAGGATGTTAGTCTCTGAGCTTTCTTCTTGAACTAATCATCATGATCTAACTAGGTCGAGTATATTTGAGGTCTAGGATAAGTCCCCCATAGGCTCCTTTTCTCTTAACTACATTTGAGTCGATGTAAGTCCCCCAGGCATTCACTCAGTAGTCTCCCTAGGTCAGATGGCACTTATCGAGCCGAAGATATACTATCCCAGCAATCAATTTTGCTATAGAAGGATGTGAGTTCCTGAGCTTTCTTCCTAAGCTGATTGTTATAAATTGACAGGCACCTTAGGTTGGTTGATGCGTCGATAGTAACTCACCCGGGATATACCATATGATATGAATCCCGACGCTTTCTCCTTGAGTTGGCCACCGAATACCTATTTGATATATGACTAGCCATGTCATATTCTCCAGAGTTTTGGATTAAGCCCTTAGAGACCCCTCTCCCTATGTGCATTCTATTTGGATCACGTCCTTTGTGACCTCATTTAGACACTACTTGGGTTACTCTTAGATTTGACAGTCCCCCTTTCCTAGTAACCACCCTTATGGTTAGAGAATTTGTTCAGCAGATGCCCATATTCTCCCTTGGTTCAATAAATCTGAGATAGGTCTAGGCTGATATAAGCTCCTTCTTAGTTTAATCCCTCATAAACTAACAGGGCCCATGATAAACAAACTAAATAAATAAATAAAATATTCGCTTGTGGATTAGGAATTCAAACCCCCAAAAGGTCCCTTTTCCCAATCAGACATCTTAATATTTAGGGCAGTCGCAAGATAACTCATAGAATTGCTTGACCACGAGTTAAAATCTCTAAGTTGGTACTCACTCTGTAGTCGCCCTTAGGTTAGGTTTAATCTATTTTCCCATAAGCAGGTTACCCCGCCGGTCATTCTACTTTCGAAGATGTAAGACTATGATGCATTCTTTCTAGCAAGACTGTCGAAAATCGACGGGCAACCCTAGGCCGGGTTTGATTTGTTGCCCAAAGTAATTGATCACCCTAGTGGTGATTTTGTAGTGAAAGATGTGAGTCTCCAAGCTTTCTTTCCTTGAATTGATCATTGCAAATCGAAAGGCAATCCTTTGGTCGGATAGTTCTCCCATCGACCGGGAAGCTACCCCTCTTTGGTTCAGTAAATCTGAGATAGGTCTAGGCTGATATAAGCTCATTGTCAATGTGATCTATTGCAAACCAATGGAATCCATCAAAAATAATTAAAAAAAATGAAATTAATCTTGAGTATCTTTGAGCTGATTTAAGTTCCCCAGTGGCTTTCACTCAATAGTCAGCCCTAGGTCGAGTTCGACTTGTTGCACAAGCAACCGTTCACCCCAGTGGTTCCTTATTTTAGAATATGTGAGTCCCTGTGCTTTGTTCCTAACTTAAGCATTGCACACCGAAATGCATCTCTTTGGTTGGCTAGTCCTACTATGTTTTTAGTAGACTACCCCCTTTGGACTAGTAAATATGAGTTAGATCTAGGCCTCGGTGGCTCCTACTCAGTATAATCCATCGCAAACCAACAGGATCCATCTCAAGATCCAAAATCTAAAACAATCTAAAATAAATTTAACCTTCATCCCTCAGTGGAGTGAAATAAACAAAATAAAATAATTAATCAATCTAAATCAAAATCTTTTGCATGCAAGTCTTTCTAGCTCCCCAGGGAATCCAGAATTCTAATCCCTCAGCGGATTTCACAACCTTTTCCTCCCTTATGGATGACTTGAACTTGCCTCCCCAGTGAAGAGTTTACTTTTCTATCCCCAGTGGAGTAAAAAAAAAACATAATTAAAGAAAAAAAAATTAAATCAAATTGATTTTTCTCCCTAGTGAGAATCAAATCAAACCTCTCATCCCCTTGTGGATGATTTGAACCTCCTTCCCTCTCTTATGTCCTTGACATAAGTAGAGTCACATTGTGCTAAGTTCTAGATTCATTATACACCTTGGGTTAGGAGTAGACCATTTCTATTAGTGCTCGTGATCGTTCACTGTTGTTGATCATTTCGATCAACACCGATACGTGCGGTGTTCCTTGTCAATCACACCACACCTATTGGGCGCCCTTTGTTGACCTCATTTTTAGGATGAGCTCTCAACCCATCCATCTTAGACATAGCACATCTCTTAGACTTTACAAGTTCCTTAGTCTTAAGATA
This sequence comes from Cymbidium sinense, assembly GCA_021442155.1. Classification (NCBI taxonomy): domain Eukaryota; kingdom Viridiplantae; phylum Streptophyta; class Magnoliopsida; order Asparagales; family Orchidaceae; genus Cymbidium; species Cymbidium sinense. The sequence goes on from CM038224.1 coordinate 91,310,565, forward strand.
GATCTAGTGATTAGGTGGACGCCCAACCTAGTCCTAGAGACTTAGAAGAGTGAGCCATAGGAATAGGTCATGCTTTAGGGGTGTTAGGAAAATTTGCGTACCCTATAGCTTGAAACAATCCTCACTTCCTTCTTCCAAGTCAAAACTCCAAACTCATATCAACTCCAACTTTAACTCAAACCTTGGATTTTCTCAAATCATGAATCAATTCCAAATAATTGAAACCTATGATTGAAGCCCATGATTGGATTCCAAATTCCAAAATATTTCCTAAGTCCTTTGATTCTCTCTCATGGACTTAGCTGAAATCAAATCTAAATCAATTCAAATTCAAGGAATTTTTTCATAACCCATTTATATTCTCATTTATATTCATATATATAAATGAAATATAAATTCAAATCAATCAAACTAAATGTAAAATTCAAATCCAATTCCAAAAATCTTTCCTAAGTCCTTTCATTCCCTCTCATGGACTTAGCTCAAATCAAATCTAAGTCAATTCGAATTCAAGAAATTTTCTCATAACCCATTTACATTCTTATTTCTATTCACATATATAAATGAAATATAAATTCTAATCAATCAAACTAAATCCAAAATTCAAATCCAATTCCAAAAATCTTTCCTAAGTCTTTTTATTTCTCTCTCATGGACTTAGCCTAAATCAAAGCTAAATCAATTCAAATTCTAGGAGTTTCTCATAACCTATTTATATTCTCATTTATATTCACATATATAAATGAAATATAAATTCAAATAATCAAAAATCAATTCAAAACTCAAGTCCAAATTTAACCAAAATTCAACCTAAGCCTTTCAAGTCAAACTCTTGAACTTAGCCAATTCAAATTCAAATCAAGCCAAACTCATGATTTCTCTTCATGATTCAATCAATCCTTCAATCGTGAATCCAAATATAAATACAAACTTCAATCTGCAATCCAAAACTCAATTCAAAAATCAAACCCAAATCAAACTCATGTTCACCCTTTTGAACTTGAAATTGTCAAATGAATCAAAACTCATTTGACTTCAAACCACTTGCAAATGGATTGATATTTCAATCATAAGTCTATATGTGAGTTCAATCAAACTCAAACCAAGCTTTTACCAAGCCATTTGACCTACTTAGGCTCACTTGACCCAAAGTGACCTAAAGTACCCTTATGAGCCAAATTCTAATCCTAACCAAATTAGATTGAACTAAGCCCACCTAAGCCCCACATTGTGAGTAGCAATCATCATAAGATGATCAATCACTCAAATTGGGTCAAACTGAGTCAAACCTAAGGGTTGACTAAGTCAACACTTAGCTAAAATGAAACCTAAACTTGCCAAAATCCATCATAGGCCAAATTGATTGAAACCATTGATCAAAACTCATTCATGACCAATATTTGAACTTGACCAAGTCATCATTTGAGCCTAAACTAGACCAATTGGCCACTTGACCCAAGTTGACCCATCTTGGCCTAAAAAGTCAAAAATGTGTCAAAACTTGATCTAAGACAAATTGATTGAAACCAATGGGTCAAGTTCATTCCAAAATGATCGTTGAACTTGACCAAAGCCTCAATTGGCCAACTAGACCTAACCTAGCTCAATTGACCTTGAACCTAACTTGACCTAAAGGATCAAATTGAGCCAAATCCAAATATAAACCAAATTGATTGGAAATGAAGATTCCAATCCATTTCAAATGACCAACCAAACATAAACCAACCCATGACCTAACCCAAATAGATCAAATGGGTCAAATTGGTCAACTTGACCTATTTGACCTAAATGAAATCAAATGAACCAAATTCAAATATAAATCAAATTGAACCAAACCAATGATGCCAACATATTTCAAATGGTCACATGAACTTGACCCAACCCTTAGTTTGACGTAATTTGACCAATTGGTCAACTTGATCCAAGTTGACCCATTTTGACCTAAATGGGTCAACATGAGCCAAATCATATCAAATCAACTCCAAATTCATTAAAACTTGGCCCAACCCATTTTTCAATCATACCAAACATATTCAAATTAAAATCTAAGACAAATGACCATTTTTCCCATAGGTCAAAGGGTAAATTTTATGCAAATTCACTTGGAATTTGGTGAAATCCTCTCCATGACCACTTGACAACCCCTTAGTGGACCAAGTGGACACTAGTGACTATGGTGCACCTAACCCATTGGATTTGGGTCTGCCCAACCCAATATAAGGTCAAAACTGACCACCCCCATGGACATAAGCACATGGGATTCCTTCCTCCACTTGAATTAAGCACATGGAAAGCTCCTCCACTCCTTCTCTGGCCAAAACTGAATGCCATGCCCCTCTAAATGGCCTAAAAAACCATTGAATAGAGTGTATTGGATCAAAATAAAATCTCTAAGTTCGATCGTCTGATTTCTCTAGGGGGAGATATACTCCCCCTAATTTCATTTGAACTCAACACTCTCTAATTCGATTGAGCAAAGGGAACTCAGAGGAACCATTTCCAAGTCACCCCCAGCTCTCTCAAGCCAATTCAACTTCTACATTTTTGAATTTTCTAAAATCGAGAATAAGGGAGCTCAAGCAAAATTCAATCTCACTCCACACTCAATACCAACCCAATTCACTTTACAAGCTTCATCAGGGAACTCAACCAAGTTCTCCCAAGCCTTCACATAAGTTCTCCAAGCAAGGGAAGAGTGTTCTTGACCAAGGCCATGAGCATATCAAGGTGAGCTTGGTCCATAGGAAGATCCATCCAATTTCAACACCTCAAAATTTCAACAAGGCTTTGTCTCCACTAGACAAAGCTACTTCAAGGTAGGGGTGTAAATGAGCCAAGCTTGAGCGATCTTGGTACTTGTTCGTGTTCGTCTCATTAAGAAATTTCTTTGTTCGTTATCAGCTCGTGTTCGTTAAGGGCTCATTAACAGTTGTTTGTGTTTGGCTCGTGAATTTGTTCATGTTCGTTAAGAGCTCGTGTTCGGCTCGTTAAGAATTATTTATTTATTTATTAATATTTTAAAAATATTAAATTTAATAAAAAAATTTAATACAAAAATATAGCTTTATAGTTACTTGTTTATAAATTGTGGAGTGTGAGGACTAACAATAAAAATAATCTTTTCAAAAATAAATTTAATTACAAATAAAATTACATAAAGCAAAACTATAATTGAATATTAAAATATGATCTAATCACATATTTTATTATTTACAAAGATTACATTACTACTAAATTGATTTACTACATTAGAATATGATTGAGTACACAAAAAATTTAGAAATTATAAATAAATAAACAAATGAGTACATTGATATTTGATACAATCCAATCAAACACTTAAACAGAATAAATTATAACATTAACATCTTTCAAACTCGAAGTACATTTGAATAATCTTGGCTTGATTATTCACTCTCCAGAAGTCATCAACTTTGCCACATAAGATCTGCTCTTTGCCACTTTATACTTGAATACTTCTTGTTGCACTATATAAACAAAACTAAACAAAAATTATGTTATATAATTATTGAATGGGCTCAATTTGAAATTTTATATCAGATAATCAATGATGCCGTCATAGCTTGATGGGTCATGACTTATGGCTGCTTAAATTCTTAAAAAACACATAAATCCAAAATACATTGAAACAATAAATAAAATGAAAGTTGCAGTAAAAAAATAATTGAAACAAATCCTACTAAATAAGATATATAAGCAGCCATTTTATCAAGCTAAGTTGCATCTCATATTAAAAAAGATTTAACATCATAGCCCTCTAAACACCATAATTCCAAGCAATTCAGCATAAAACCAAGAATTTTATTGACAAACTAAGGACCAAAATACAATGAAACAACAAAATAAATGAAAACTGCAGTCCAAAAGTAATTGAAACATACCCAACTAAATAAGATATATAGCAACCATTTTATTAAGCTAAGTTGCATAATTGCATCTCATATTAAAAAAGATTTAACATCACAACCCTTTAAACACCTCAACACTAAGCAATTCAACATAAAACCAAGAATATAATTGATAACCTAAGGACCAAAATATAATGAAATAACAAAATAAATAAAAGCAAAAAACCTGCATGTAGCCAAATCCAATAATCTGAAGAATATAGAGAGAACAACAAGTAGTCATTTCAATAATAACGACCAGTATTTTTAGGCAGCCTGCATCATGAAGAATTTGATTTCCTTCTAATGAAGCATTAACTTGCCAATTTATAAAGTGACTGAAATTTGATGGCATGATGTGTACATAATATATATTCCATGTGGGGTTTTCCCTCAGGCCTCACGACTAAGAAAACAGAAGAAAATAGCAAGTAGATTGATCTCAAAATAACAACAAAGATAGCCAAAAACTCTTATGCAGTAAAACAAGCTTACAACTTATAAATATTGATGGCTGCTTTAATTATAAAATGGGCTCAGTTTGAAATATTTTATCAGCTACTCAATGATACCTTCATAGCTCGAGGACTACTTAAATTCTTCAAACACCCAGAAATGATAAATCAACTTATTTGATAAGGTAAAGACCAAAGCAGGTTTTCATTTTGCTCTGAAATAAAGGTTTAACATCACAAAATATTAGCTAATCAATGAGGCCATCACAGCTTAACTTGATGGCTGCTATCAAATTATTAAAAACCATATGAAAGATTGTGTGACTATGTAGCCATTTTATCAAGCTAAGTTGCATCTCATTTTAAAATGAAACAACAAATAAAATGAAAGCTACAGTCAAAAAATAATTGAAACAGACCCAACTAAACAAGTATATAAGTAGCCATTTTATCAAGCTAAGTTGCATCTCATATTAAAAAATATTTAGCATCACATCCCTTTAAAAATGACAACTCTTTAGTCTTAATGTAGTCATAATGGTGTAGCCCGATTGTTATATAAATAGTGTCAAATAGTTCTCATGAATGAAGGAGCTGGAGAGAATAGCAAGTAGTCATACCTCAAAATAGCTGCAAGTATAGAAGTAGCCATTTCTCATGAATGAAGAATTTGGAGAGAACACTAAGAACAGTAAATAGTCATATCTCGAAATAGCTGCAAGTAATTATTAGCCACAAAAGTATTATGCAGTTTAGATGAATGGGCTTAGTTTGACATTTTTTATCAGCAGATCAATGAGGCCATCATAATTTACTGGCTGCTTAAATTCATAAAAACCCTAAAATCAAGTGTAGTACTGTTGAAGTAAAGACTACAATGGGCAAAGGTCACTAAGAACATAAGCAGCTATTTTTATCAAGCTAAGTTGCATCTCATTATTCTTATATTACAAATGGTCTAACATTAGAGCCCTTTAGAATCTAGAAATGATAAATGTCAGCTATTTTGGATAAAATAATGTGTAGTATTCATCAAGCAAAGACCAAAATACAATAAAATAGCCCAAAAAAATGCTATATCAAAGATTCAGTTGCATGTAATAAAACAAGTAACATAGTGTAATCTAGAAACCATAACTTATATGTTGTTGCTCCATTCTCTTCATTTATTCAGGAAGTTTCACATGCAAATTTTCTCCATCCATGATCTCTTGCTGTAATGAATGGTCATTATTTAGACTGACATTTTAAAAATGCAAAAAGCTGAGATAATAATAAATTAATAATTAGAAGAACAAAAATAAAAAAAATGAAATTGATTCTTACCAAAGAATTCTTAATGTTTCTTTGTTCACCTCTAATCCAACTAGTAGTATAAACAAGTGCATTAACAATTTTTGTAGATAAAGAGCTTCTATAATCATCCAAAACTCTACCACCAGTACTAAAAGCAGATTCGGATGCAACAATTATTATGAGAATTATTAAGACATCCCTAGCAACTCTGGACAAGTTTGAATACTTAAGAGTATTCATCCTCCACCAATCAAGAATATCAAACTGTTATGTATTGCATTGATATAACCCTTCTTCCAAATATATTTGCAAATCTATTTTTGAAGGTTGAACAAAACTAGATGCAACAACAAAATCAGTAAAACCTAACATGCAATAAAAAGGAGATGAAAATGATGACTCTCTTCGTAATTGTGAAGACTCAAGTGTAGTTGATGTTGCTGAACTAGAACTAGCATTGTTAGAAACATATTGATTATAAATCTCCAAAATAACTGCTTCAACTTCTTTAATTTTGAAATCTATCTCTGAAGGTGAGTATATCTTTAGAAATATAAAATTTATTAACTTTATCTTTAAACGTGGATCTAACACAGCCACTACAGACATTAGCAAATTGCATTCTCCCCAATACTTCTCAAATTTAATTTTCCTGGCGTTTGCCATTTCTTTAATATACTCAATTGATGAATTGCATTCCCCCATCATCAACCTCTTCACATGCATAACAGTAGGTAGAAAAATATTTGTTGTAGGATATGTCGAACTAGAAATCATTTTTGTGACATTATGAAAAACAATAAGGAACTTCCTAATAACCTCATACCTTTCCCAATCAAAATCAGTTGGCAACCACTTGTAATTGCTATCTCAGGCTGCATAATGGTGGAAAACACTACAAAAAAACAAATGTAGATTTAAGCATAATGTATGTAGAATTCCATCATGTAGGAACATCAACAGATAAACCCTTGGAAGTGGAAATTCCTAATTGCTTCGCCACCTCAACAAATTTATGTAATCTAACAGGAGAATTTTTAAGATATTTTATTGACTCCCTGATTTGATAAATAATATCTTGAATATCCTTCAAACCATCTTGAACCATTATGTTCAAGATATGAGCACAACATCTAACATGGAAGAAATAACCCATAAAATGTAACTTACCTCTTGACTGAAAATTTGATTTGAGAGCATTAGTAGCAACATCATTATTACTCGTATTATCTAATGTAATCGTGGAAACTTTATCCTACAAATTCCACTCCAACAAGCATTCACATATTGCATCACAAATAAAAGTACCTGTGTGAGGCGGTTCAAGCTCAAAGAAATTGATAATACGCTTGTGTAATTTTCAAGACTCATCAATAAAATTAATTGTTAAGCACATGTACCCCATTATTTGATTACAAGTCCAACAATCAGATGTTAATGAGACAATAGGTATGCTTTTAAGATATGCCTTCAGCGTTTCTTTTTTCGCTTCATGAACTTTCATGCAATCATTTTTTATAGTATTTCTAGAAACTCTTTCATAATTATGATTTAAGACCTTCAACAAAATATTGAACCAAGTATACTCAACCATCATAAAAGGATACTCATGCACAATTATCATTTTTGCAATTATTTCTCTAACCTGAAGATGATAATAATTCTTTGGATCTATAAAAATAGGAAGCTCAATTTCTAGAATAATATCAGAGGGCATAAAATTTAACAATTTCTGCCTTTTATCAGGCAACTCCACAACTTGTTTATTTTTAGCTTTGATCTTATCACACTCCATAGCATGTCTGAGAAGTTGTGAAGTGGTGCCAGTCTTGGATTTATGAAATTTTGTCCCACAACAGATGCATTGTAAATAGGAAGCATTGATGCCTTTTAAATTAGAAACAGTTTCTGTAAAGTACTCCCAAACTGTAGACTTCTTTTTTCTAGTCTTCTTAGTAGGGATTCCTTCAACATTACTATCAAATATAATTGCTTTTGAGGAACTAGGTTGTGAAGAAAGATTAGGATTTTCATTACTATTTTCATCCTCTATAGTAATCTCATTACCAGATAATGCAGTTTGAGATAGCTCAAAATTTGACATGATAGTACACTATATTGGAAAAAAAATGTGTCAAAATTAAAGGTACAATCCATATGCTACAAGTAAGAACATTAATATAATTTATTGTCACATTCCATATAGAACTGGAGCACTAGTAAATTTGACATATTAAGCATACAAAGTCAACCTAAACATGAAACATGAGGCTTTCCTTCTTAATCCCATCAAAGCAACACATAATTTAATGAGAAACTGTTTACAACAACCTATTTTATTTACTGTTTTATTATGTTTTGGTCTTTAGCTTATCAAATAAGTTGGTTTATCATTTCTGGGTATTTAAAGAATTTAAGAAGTCATCGAGCTATGAAGGCATCATTGATTAGCTGATAAAATATTTCAATCTAAGCCCATTTTATAATTAAAGCATCCATCAATATTAGTAAGCTATGAGCTTATTTTACTGCATAAGAGTATTTTGCTATCTTTGTTGTTATTTTGAGATCAATTTACTTGTTACTTTCTCCTATTTTCTTAGCCGTGAGGCTTGAGGGAAAACCCCACATGGAATACATAATATGTACACACCATGCCATCAAATTTTAGTAACTTTATAAATTGGCAAGTTAATGCTTCATTAGAAAGAAATCAAATTCTTCATGATACAGGCAGTCTAAAAAATACTGGCCGTTATTGTGAGAAATGACTACTTGCTATTCTCTCCAGATTCTTCAGATTATTAGATTTGGCTATATGCAGGTTATTGCTTTCATTTAATTCGTTGTTTTATTGTATTTTGGTCCTTAGTTTATGATAAATGGCTACTTCTATACTTGCAGCTATTTTTGAGGTATGACTACTTGCTGTTCTCTCCAGATTATTCATTCATGAGAACCTTTTGACACTATTTATATTGCAATTGGGCTACACCGTTATGACTACATTAAGACTTAAGAGTTGTCATTTTTAAAGGGCTGTGATGTTAAATCTTTTTTAATATGAGATGAAACTTAGCTTGATAAAATGACTGCTTATATATCTTGTTTAGTTGGGTATGTTTCAATCATTTTTTGACTGTAGCTTTCATTTTATTTGTTGTTTCATTTTAAAAATACTACACGAGAAACAAAAATATGCACGATATTACACAATCGAAGTGAGAAAATACACTTCAGCATTTCACCGCACATTCCAACCAAAAACTGAACAATACAAATCAGATATCCAAGAAATTTCAATAGCATATTAGCATTTTTGAGTCATCTAGAACCCAGTCACTTCAGCAAGCCAACAACTCAAGAAATTAGGAAAAATATGGAGAAACCACAAAATAATAAATGATATCGAACCGTAGCAATTAGAAAAGTAGGTTTCGCAATTGGCGCCTCGTTGGTTCGGCTAATCGACTCTACTCGTGAATTAGAGCATCGCAACTCACAACAATATCAAGTGCTCGTACTAATAGAGGCTATAGAGCCATAGAAGATGCCCAAGAAGGAAGGAGAATAGGATAACAGTCGCAAAAATAGGGTGATAGTCGAAGACTCAAAGAAACGAAGAGTCGAAGAGTCATAGAGAAAGTCAGAAAGAGTCGAAGAGTGCGAGGCTACGAGCGGCGAGCCGTCTCGTAAGGTTAAGTAGTTAGGGTTTAGGAATTATGTTAAGATTTAATAAAAAATCTCCTCAAATCAAAAAAATTTGAACCGTTCATTACTTCATTTCAATAATTAAAAATTTTCAATTAATTTTAATTATTATAATGTGTCTAATTTTATTTAATTTAAATATTATTAATTAAATTAATTATTCATGCAAATAAAATTAATTAATAAATAATTTAATTATAAAATATATATTATTTAATTTTTATATAATTATTTATAAATATTTATTTGTTTCGCCTTAACGGCATGAATGAACAATTTCGTTATATATATCGAGCCTAAAATAGTTGTTCGTGTTCGGCTCGCATACTTAACGAACGAGCCGAACATGAGTTGCTCGTGAACAACGAGCTTTTTTGACAGCTCTACTTCAAGGGAATCGAGCACCGGTAATAGCCTCTGGTGTGGTATGCCATTAAACAGAGCATAATTTCATCTCCTCTTGGTCCTTTGTGAAGTGAAGTCTCACCCCATGAGTATCTAGCCATTAGATGTGTTCTCCTTAACTCTTAGATGGTGTGGGTTGAATTTTGTTTCAATTCAAGCTCAATCGAGCTCGGATCTTCCCCTAGAAGATGGACGGTGGCCATCTCCCGCAAGGAAGATCAGGGATAGATCATGGGCCATCCATCCACGTGTTTTGGATTGAAAACCATGATCAAGACAAGTAGATCCATCATTTTAACCCTTAAGAACCACGAGCTTGATCTCACCTATTCGATCCTTGATCGGATGGATGGGGAGAAAGCACGTAGTGTTGCCGCTGACACAGCGCTACGATGTGACAATTTTAATAGCCTCTCCCATCGCACCACATGAAAAGTGCGCCCCGCATCAGTCTCCACATGGCGTTGATGGGATTAGCAATTTAACTAAGGGATTAATTACTGAATTAATCATGAAATCTTCAAATATTCATATCTAAGTGTAGAAAAATTAATCAAATAGGAAATAAGTTGCATATGAAAGATAATTGAATGTAGATTATTATAAAATTGATTTTTATGGATTTTGAATAGTGTTATTTTCTAAATTTAGGTTTTATTAGGAATATAATTAGACTAATTACTCTTTGATTATTCCATTAATTAATCTCAAACTCCTTATGTGCATTTAGTGGGATGACTTCTGCCTCCCCTAATTTTCTTGAGATTTATTAATGGTTTAATTAGGTAATTGCTGGACTCATTCTTAATTACTCTCATAATTTAATTAAGCCTAATTAAGTATGTAATTAGTGATTTAATCCCTTGATTGAGTTAATTAAGATTTTTTAAATGGTTTAGGGAATAATTTTAGGATATTTTTCTTAAGCTATTCCTTAAACCCCCTCTTTCTTCCTTAATCTAAATTTAATTAAGGATTAATCCATTAATTACCTACCTAATTAATTTGAAAAATTCTAAAACCTTCCAGAACTTTACTAATTTATCTTGGGTAGGTGCTTAGGTGTTCAATAGCCTAAATACATTGAAGAAATAAAAATCCAACTCACATGTGTGAGAGGGGTTATGAAAGTACTAAAATTAAACCCTTTAGCTTAATTAATCATTAATCATGAGCCAATTGCATTAGGCCCCTTTCTTTCTTAGGTGTATTGCAAAGTATATAATTCTTTTAAAAGAAAAGAATATAACACTTGCTTATAATATACTCTTATCATCTTCCATGTTATAACCTAAGAAGGATCTATACATTTATACACATAAATTGCATAAACAAACCAAAAATTAAATAAACATAAACTTTGCATCTTTCTTTTTCCATTTATCTCTTTTGTAAAAGCATATGCATTTAAGGAAAGTGGTATATTAGTCTGGACAACCCTGTGGTTGCGAGGCTTTAAGTAGCCCTAAGTAGGTCTTGTGCCTTACACCCCTGGTGCTAACAATGGCGTCGTACTCACTTATGCCTTTCATACATACACATGTGCATATGAATAAAGGATAAAAGAATAACCCTTTTCTACTTAATGAAAATCATGCATCATAAAGCATTCAAAAATTTTTAAGAAACATTTCTTAGCATTCATCATAAAGTGTGCTAAATATTTCTATTTGTATGTATAGATATGCTTAGGATTCATTCATATGCATGTTATACATGTTGGGAAAGAAATGAAATGGTGTATGTTCTGTAATATTATTTCACTTTACTTAATCTTAAAAAGCCTTTACTTTTTGAATAGGTTTGTTTATAGTTAATTTAAACTTAAGATTAATTAAAACACTTAACAAAACATTCACTAAATAATATCAAACATGAATCAACTTTAGAAATTGCTTAGGGTAGGGAAGGAAAGAGAAGTTCTCTTCTCTTTTCCCTCTCTTTACAACTTAGTAATTAATTGTAGGATTCACCTAAACCAAATCAAAAATACAAAATAAAATTAGCCCCAAAACAACTAAAAAACTTAAATTAAATCATCCTCTAAGTTGAACATTTTCATACTTAGGAAATCTAAACCTCAAATCCATAGCTAAGCATACCACACAAACCTTTTAAAGCACACACATTAGGCTAAGTCACAACTTCTGACTTTAGGTTAGGGAGGTGCTTGGGTTGATGTTTGCTTTTATTTTTTTTAGTTTGTATGTTAGGGTGTATGTGCATAAACTCAATGGTTGGACGATTTAGTCTAATCATTATCTTCTGTAGGGGATTTTGCTTATGGGGCGCTGTAATAAATAAAAATATAAATGCTTTTGTTGTGTAGGTGCTTAAACCCCTAAGCATAATCCAATAGACCAGGTGAACTTGGTTACCCATGTGTGGGGTGCTAAGTCTAATATACATGCTTGAGATTTGTATGGTTTATTTAGCTAATCTCTATTTTGCAGTTGTTAGTTAGATTTACTTTTTCTTTTCATGTACTTTTGTAATTAGTATTCTGGAATGGTTTGTTTAGCAACCATATTCCAACCATCCAAAAGAAGGAATCAAAAGAAGAAAGAAGAAAGAAGAAAGAAGAAGAGAAGAAAGAAGAAAGAAGAAATGAAGAAATGAAGACCCCCCCATAACATGAATTCCTTTCTTAATTGTAATTAATTCATTTATAATTCGAGTTGTACAAGGGTAAAGCTCAGCTACCCAATTTATTTTTGAGTTTGTGGGGTGGAGCCCAACCATAAATGGCCTTTTATTCTTTTGTGTAGCTTTATAAAATGTTTGATATTTTGTTTTGGCTTGTGCATTAGAAATGACATATTTTTTTAGTTTCTTCTTTGCTTGATGTATGGCCTGGATGACGATTAGGCTCTTAGAGAAAAATAAATCTTCTACCAAATTAATCAACTTAAAATTAAAAAAAAATAACTCATAACCTCACTTAAAGCCCAAGTTAAAATCAAGATAAAATAATTAGCAACCCCTTAGCTGGATGTGTACTATCTTTTCTAACATCATGCATAAAAGCATATTATTTCACTCTTGATTGGAGAGCTTTCACCTTTGCCAGATAACTTGGCTTGACCTGTGAGAAGCATGGTGGAAACACACATCCTTATCTTACTGATTTTGGCCCATAATCTTATTTCTCATGCATTAAGCATAAAAAAAATTCTAAAGCCCGTGTCAAATTGATTGTCCAAAATAAAAATAAAATGTAATAAAATTTGCATTAGATTTAAGTCATTAAAGTATGCCCAACATGATCTAGTCTTTAGGGAGTGTGTTTAAGAACTTAGTATCTTTCTAAAGAAATAACAACCTTGCTATCTTGAATAAACATAAGACTTGCCTACATATTTTAAAATCGCAAGAAGAGTTAGTTGGTGGCCACCCTTAGGCGGTAGTAAGTCTAATAGTCGGGCGATTTACCCTCTCTTGTGGAGGTATACCAAATACCCATTATTGCCTTAGATTTAGGTCCTGCTTTTGGCCCTCGCTAATGCCCTCTAGATTTAGGTTCTAAGGTTGCTTCTCCCATTTGCGGACTATAAGCATAAATCCTCACCTCTTAGGCATTTCCATGGTCTTGTGTCATGGAATCATAAGCCCTATCATTCTAATGAAAATTCAACTCAAATACATTAATTCAATTTCAAAAATGTAAAGTTCAACCATAGGGTAGTATGGGGTGTTAGTAAGCTTCCTAGTATCTTAAGCATCCTCTACTTATTTTTATTTGGCTTCGATAAAAACTCCCTCTTCTTGATCAATCCCACTTAGCTTTCTAAAAATAAACCAATCGATTAATAGTCCTACCTTTTTGAAATCTTTAGAGATAACGATCATTTACCTTAATCGAGAGTATTCCTAAGGAATCATGTTCCTTAAGATGTAATTAACTATGGGGGCTTGCCCCTGTAGGGAACTTAACAAACACGGTTTAAAATAAACCCTCCTTTTATTTTTCATGTAAAGTAGGAGAGGAATCTCTGGTATATTTTGAAGACCCATAGTCCTTAGGAGTCCTTATTAAGGTGATTAGGTCCATTGTAGGGTGGTAAATTCTATCTTTTGAGATAGTACACCTCTCCTCAATGTCGTATCCGATCACCCTAATAAGAACATCTATGGATCTACGTGGCATCCTGACAAGATGTATTTTGTATATATTTCTATTTTCATTTGTCCTTCTTTTCTGAAAGGGAAGGGGATATATGATGGCAGAGATAGATATAAAACAAATTTCACACAACAACTCATCTCATACTAAGGGTATGAGAGAGTCAAAAAGATTTGGTTTAATAGAATTGATTTCATGTCAATGACATGAAGGGAGATCCACTGGGGAATCATACATGCATTGGATTTGATTCATGCTGAGGGCATGAAAGAGGAAGAAAATCTGCTAGGGATGAAGATTTGATTCAATTTATTTTAATTTGTTTAATTTAATTTATGGAAGGGAGATCCACTAGGAATATAGGTTTGAATTTGTTTAATTTGGTTTATTGATTGAATTTGGGGACATATCCGTTGGGGATCAAGATTTCATTTATTTTGATTTGATTTTATTGATTGGTTTCACTGGGGAGAAGAGTTTGATTTATTTGATTTTAGTTTTGATTTGACTCCACTAGGGAGATTAGTTTGATTGATTTGATATTTGATTTAGAGGCATGTTCGCTGGAATTCGAGACTAGTTGAATTTGTTTGATTTAATTTATTGATTTAGCTCTATGAGGGAGATTAGTTTGATTGATTATGGACCCTATTGGTATGTGATGGACCCACAAAGAAGGGGCTACAAAATCTTGGGTCTATCTTAGATTTTCCAATCTAAAGGGATAGTCTACCCCCTAATGGAGGAGACTATCCAACCTAAAAGTTACCTTTCGATGTGCAATGACTGTGCTATGAAGAAAGGGTGAGGACTTACATCTTCCAAAGTGGGAACAACTGCTGGGGTGACTTGTTGGTGGCATAATAAATCAAACCCAACCTAGAGTGACTATTGAGTGAGTGTCGCTGGGGATCTTACCTCAACTCAAGAGTAGTCAACATGATTTGATTTGTTTGATTTAATATGGACCCTGTCAGTGTGCGATGGACCACACTGAGAAGGGGCTAAGTAAGCCTGGGCTTATCTCATATTTACCAATCCAAAGGGATAGTCTACCCTCCTAGGGAGGAGACTATCCAACTTAAGGTGCAATAACTGTGTTAAGAAGAAAGCGCAGGAATTTACATCTTCCAAAGCAAGAACAGCCACTAGGGTGACTTGTTAGTAGTACACCAAATTGGACCTGACCTAGGGTGACTACTGAGTGAGTGCCATTGGGGATCTTATCTCAACTCAAAAGTAGACAAGATGATTCTTATAGGGTGTTTTGATGACACTGCGCTAATGATAAGATGCATGTTTGGGAAAAGGTACTGTTGAGGGTGTCCTCCTAATCCATAAGCGAATATATATATTTTATTTTATTTATGTGTTTAGTGTGGACCCTATTGGTGTGTGAGGGACCACACTAAGAAGGAGCCATTGGGGCTTCGACCTGTCTTAAATTTACTGGCCCAAGAGAGAGTCTGCATATCCACAGTACAAAACTTTCAACCACAAGGGTGGTTACTAGGAAAGGGGAACTGCCTAATCCAGTAGTAACTTGGGTATTGGCTAGATGGGGTCACAAAGGATGTAATTTAAATAGTGTGCCCACAAGGGATGTGCTACTAGGGGTGTTATCCCAATCCCTGAAAAATAAAGCCTACAGACATACGGTGATAAACTCAAGGAGAAAGTGTAGGGACATACATCTTCCATGAGTGGTGTTATCCACTGGGTGGGTCGCTATCAGGATAACGATCACCAATCAATCTAAAGTGCTCGTTGGTGTGCAACAATCAATCTAGGAAGAAAGCGTAGGATACTTACATCTTATTAAATGGAACTAATCATCGAGACAATCTGTCGTTCACTAGATAGCAATTATCCAACCTAGGGTGACTACTAAGTGGGGAGTCATAAAAGAGAACTGAACCCAAACTTGAAGTAGTCAAAGAAAAGGAGCCACATTGGGACTTACCCTAATCCTCAAGTATAAACTCAACCCAGTCAGTGCACGGTGGCTAGTTCAAGAAGAAAGTGTAGGGACTTACATCTCCTTAAACAAAGCCAATAAGAGGTAACTCATTAGTGATGTAGCAAGACATATCATACTAACAAGGCGCTCATCGATGTGCAGTGGTTATACTAGGAAGAAAACATGAGGACTTACATGCTCCTGAGCGAGAGACCACTAGGGAGAGTCACTAGCTAGGTAGTGAATCAAACTCGACCTAGAGCAGTTACTAAGTGCGAACTGTTGGGGGCGTAATCTCAACTCAAAGTAGCCCAAGACAAAGGATTTATGTTTATTTTATTTGTGTTTGTGTGTAATTTTGTGTTTGTGTTGTGCTAATGAGGGATAGGATGCTGCTTGGGTTCTTTTACACCTACCCTAAACACATTGAAGAATGGATGGAATGGTGCCATGAGGGGCATTATGACTCCATTAAGAAAGGATGCCGCTTATGTTGCTTACACCTAACTTGGTTGTGCTAATCGAAACAAAATGTTTCTTGGGTTGCTTACGCCTATCCTAATAATACTGGAGATAAATTTTGATGATTGAAATGAATTCAATTTGAAGATTTGTTTGTTTTTAAACAAACTTTTATTAATCAAAGTTTGTTTAGAACATTATTTTATTGATAATATTTCATAAGATTGAGCCCATTGATTAGAAGGATTGGGCGCTCTCCCTTATGGTTGATAAGTTGATATGATCCTCTTTGGTAGGCTTTGTCTATAGCAAAAGGTCATTCCCAAGTGGGTTCAAACTTTCCTCCCATCTTACGATGGGCAACAATTGGTCTCTTTAAAATTAACACAAGCTCTCATATTTGAAAAGCTCTAAGACAGACCAACTTGTTGTGTGCTTGAATCATTTTAGCTTTGTATAACTTGATATTTTGGCATGCTCGTAAGCATCTCTTCTCCAAACCTTTGAGCTCTTCTAATTGCAATTTGGCATTCTGCTTTGTTATGGTCTTGCTACCCACAGCTATCTTTAGTCATGGGAGTTAAACTTCTAATCGTATAATGGCTTTGAATCCATACACTAAGAAGAAAGGAGTAGACTGAGTTGAAGTTCTATAGGTGGTGCGGTAGGCCTACAAAGCTTCAACTAACTGCTCATGCCACTATCACTTATTATCATCGATTGTCTTCTTGAGTATTTGGATGAGAGTTTTGTTGAAGGCTTATGCTAAACCATTCACTCTCGGATAGTAGATGGTAGAGTATCTCCAATCTATGTTATGTCTCTGGGCAAAGCTATTAATTTTGGTGCTCTTGAATGCAGTACCATTATCGGATATAATCTGGTACCCCAAATCTATATAAGATATGGTTCCTGAAAAATTAGAGTATATGTTGAGCTTTGAGCTCCATGAGCAGAATCTCTTTCGCCCATTTAGAAAAGTAGTCGGTAGTGGCTAGGATAAACTGATGACCCTTGGAAGAAGGAGGACATCCCACTATGCGATTCAACACAGCCCATGAGGCTAATGTTGGGTGGTTGATGTCGGACCATTCCGTGTACTTGACATTAATGGCATCACCTTGCCATATCCATTCAATCTATGATCATTGATGACCAATAATATTTGAGTCTCTTAATTTTAGCTTTCATCTTGAGATCAGATTAGTGAGCTCCACATAATTTTGAGTGTACCTCGATAACGATCTTGCAGGCTTTATTCTTGTCTAATAATGTAACAACATATGATCGAAAGACCGCCAATATAAGACACCTTCCATGAGGGCGTAGAAAAGTTCCTTTTGCTTCACTTGATGTGCTAGAGACTTCTCTTGAGATAGTTTACCTTTATTTAGGTAATCAATGAATGGTTGCCTCCAATCCAGTTCTTCATCCTTTTTGGCAATGACAACCTCCCCTTTAAGAGAGTATTTTTTGATGAGTTTAGTATCAATAAGAGATGGGACTTTTCTATTTTGGACCTCTATTGATATGGACTCATCTTCCGGACTTGCCAACTTCTTGGCAAGCTTGGCTAAAGCATCTGCTATATCATTTTCTCCTCAAGGAATCTTGTAGATGATAACCTCTAGGATTTGGGCCAAAAACTCCATGGTGTACTTGTGTAAATGATGGAGTCTGGGCTTTAGAACTTTATAAGACCCTGCAATTTGGATGACCACTAATTGGGAATCCCCAAAGATGTTGATGTTCTGGATGCTTAGAGAAATGTCTAACTCTAGACTGGCAATCAGAACCTCATATTTGGCTTCATTATTAGTGCAAGGATCAGATAGATGATATGAGAATCTCATCATATCGCGGTCTGGAGTTAAGAAAACTATTCCTACCCCAATCTTTTCTGGAAGAGTAGATTGTGGTTCTTCTCCTCTTTGAGAGGATGCTGCACCATCAAAATACATCTCCCGGTGGCGTATGCTAGTATCCCTAAGTTCATGATTTGGGATATCATCACTAAATGGAGAGTATGCAGGAAGTGGGTGTGCTACTAAAAAAATCTGCAAGTGATTTCCCTTTCACCACATGAAGGGGTACAAAAGTGATATCAGACTACCATAGAATCATGGATCATCATGCTAATCATCCAGATAGCGTCAGCCATGTCATGAGATATTACTGTGAATTGATTCTAGAAATGAAGTTTACTTTATAAGAAAGTATGTAATGCCGTAGCTTTTGGGATGCAAAGATTAAAGCTAGATAATCCTTCTCAATGGGTGGATAATTTTCTTCAACAAGAATTAGACGAGAGCTGAGATAGTAGAGCACGATCTCTTTCCCTTTGTCATTGGCTTGGGCCAACAAAGTGCCGAGCGAGCCATCTAATGCAGTAGTGTAGAGAATTAAAGGGTTTCATGGGGTAGGGGCGGCTAGGACTGGTGGTGTCATCAGGTACCGCTTGATGCTCTCAAAGATATGCTAGCACTAGTTGTCCTAGTTGAACTTGACGACCTTCTTAACCAGTGGTGAAAATGGTTGGCATCTGCCTGATAGATTGGATATAAAGCATCTTAGATACGCCATCCTCCCTTGGAATGTTTTGAGTTGAGTTAGACTTTAATCGATGGCATTTCTAATATCGCTTTAATCTTCTCCAGATTGATTTTGATTCCATGGTGTTGGATAACAAACCCAAGAAATTTTCTTGAAGTTACTCTGAATGTATAGTTCAAGGGATTTATTTTGAGATTATATTGTCTTAACTTCTCGAAAACTACTCTTAAGTCAAAGATATGGTCTTCCTTTTCTCTGCTTTTGACCACAAGATCATCAACATAGCATTCAACTTGGTGATTAATGAGTTCATTGAAGATTCGGGTCATGGCCCGCTGGTATGTGGGACCGGCATTTTAAGGCTTAAAGGCATGACCTTGTAGCAATAAATTTTGATCGGGGTTCTAAAAATAGTGTTTCTTTCATCTTTAGGTGTCATCTTTATTTAGTTATATCTAGATGAACCATCCATGAAAGAGATGACTGCAAGAGATGAGATACTCTCCACCATCAATTCTGGTATCGGTAGTGGAAATTCATCTTTTGGACATGCCTTATTTAGATCCCTAAAATTGATGCATATGTAAATTTGGCCATTCTTTTTTTTTAACTGGGATTACACTAGACAACCAGGTGGGATATTTTTCCTCCTGGATGAAACTAGCATCAATCAATTTATTGAATTCAGAAATGACCTATTGAATGTTTGATAGCATACATCTAGGAGCTTGCTTGATAGGGTTAACATCAGACTACATTGCTAACTTATGGTCTGCTACGTCAGGATCCAATCCAGGCCTCTCTTCATAACTCCATGCAAAGCAGTCCTTACACTCAGTGAGCAACCTAACTAAGCCATTGGTTTCAGTTTGATTCAACAAGGAACTGATGTACGTCAGGCATGGATCTTCTGTAGTTCTTAAGTTGATTTCTTTGAGTTCATTGATGGTTGACTTGATTTCTTCTTCAAACTCTAGAGGTGCATCTCTGACTTGGAAATCATTCAAATTATCTGAAGTTTCTAAGCACACCTCCTCATACGAGTTAATGTGATTTGAAAAGAACCTATCAGATTCCAAATGATTGGTGATCTAGCAAAGAATCATCATTATTATGCTAAAGCCTAGTCCTAATCTTGATTGAGTATTCTTGCATTCGTTATTCCATAACCTTTCAATGTAGTCTGACCTGTGCTTAGGCTATGTATGTGGAATTAAACCTTTCTTTGCGAAATTTCAAACACAAGGCGAGTACTTGTCAATAGGAAATTCTATAAACTCTTTATATGAATCATCCTCAAGTTCTACATCGACTTCTTGACTTGAGGATGATGCTCTAGGAAAGCACCTCTAAATCTTCACATTTGCATATGACTTGGGGGCTTTCTGAACTACCAAACCACCCTCAATCTTTTGTGAGGAAAGTGGAGTTAAAGCTAAGGTTCCCAACTGATGCTTAATAATTTCACATAATGAGGAATTGTATATACTTATGGTTTGCTTAAAAATCCAGTCTAATTCACTATCTGGCTTGAGTTTTACCTTTAATGGGATCTGCTGTTGAGAAGAATTGGTCGATGTGCTAACCATATAAGACTCATCCTCTAAACTAGATAATAAATCTATATGGACAACATTTGTACTCCTGGTAGCCAGAATGAATCTCCTGGTGGGTGGTAAGTATGGATGACTTCCACCTCTAGGACTACCTCTGGACTGACCTCTTTCTCATCTTGGTGGAGGTCAGGTCATCCTCCCCACTTTTTCAAATGGAGTAACGAACAATGGGTGAAATTTAATCTCAAGCACTACTTCCTCCCTTAGGTCTATTTTCACTCCATTTTCTTTTCTTTTCCTTTTTCATTTTCATTTTCTTTTATTTCTTTTTCTCTTTAATTTTTCTTTTTCTATTACACCAGTATTTTGACTAAATTTATGAGAATAGACTTTTGGTTACTTAGGGAGGTAGTAGGCCACATCTTCATATATCCTGACCTCATGAACATCAAAAGGTTTGAGATCTCCTTTGACACAGTACTCAATTCCACCTCTTAGAAATTTGATGTACTAATGTAAAGAGGATGGAACCATGTTGTTCTCATGTATCCATGGTCTCCCAATTAAATCATTGAAAGATGTATCCGAGTTTATTATTTGAAACTTGGCTTCAGCTTCCAATCATCTATCTCTAATGGTAACACTATAGAACCTAAAGCCCTCTCACCTTCTTCATCGAATCATTTCAATATCATTCTCTCCTTTTGGAGTTTTGAGATTTCAATTCTCAAGTAAGCAAGGGTTCTGAGACTCATAATATTAACTGATACACCTGAGTCAACCAGAACTTTGGATAGCTTGAATATGCCAACATCCACTATAATGTAGATGGGATGGTTGTGCTCGATCATTCCTAGAAGTAGGTCTTCATCTGATAATGTAACTCCTAGGATCTCCTTTGAGTAGCATGCCTCCTCTTCAATAGGGGTCAACTGAGCTAAGCATATCTCTAGATAAGATAAGGGCATCGTATATGCTTAGCTTATCTGTCAACTTTATAAGATGTGCAAGGACATTATAATCAACTTTGGACTGATCCTACACAAGCATATCCATAGGTGGGGCATCTTGTGGCGGGACTATCTACTCATCGAAACAAATGACTTGTTGACCCTTATCTTGAGGTGCTACCCTAGGAGGTAGAACTTTGCCACTGTGGAGGTTTACTTTAGTGACTTCTTGAAATGATGAGTTTCTGAAAAGTTTTACATGCTCATCGGGTATACCTATAGCTTCTCCTAAAGGATCCTCAGAGTCGGATGACTCCCAGTCAATCTCAAGAGGTGAACCCGATTGATTCAGAGAAGGAAAATCTGATTCTGAATTTGAGAGAAATAGATCAGAACTATTTGAGCTATTATTATTTTGACTTGGAGAGCTTTCTATTAGAATGAAAGTAGGAGCATCAGAAGTAGAGAGAATTTAAGTGGAATTGATCTACTTTATTGATTTCTTTAATTTTGGAGGAGGTACATATTAGAAATTAAGTAAAGTAAATAGAGTGAAGGCTTTGATTCTCTCATTCGTAGATACAATGCTCCTGCTAGAGGTGGAGGAGCTGGTATAGGTGGTGGTAGTTGCAACTGTGGAAGGAGTGTTGGACTCGGACGATGACTGCGCTACAGATCTAGCCCAGGAAAGTTAGGTAAGTTATTGCTGGGCTTCCACGCTCGTCGAGTTATCATTCACAACTGGCAAATATTTCTTGGTGTTGGAGGCTTGAGCTGCTTCAAGCACCTGCAGAGAAAGCATCTTGATTTTATAAATGATCTTTTTAGAGGTATAGGATAAGAAAATATACTAACTTTCTTTTGTCTTAAGAGAATCGAAAGTATCCCCAAGGATTACTTTAACAGAACCAGACGGTTGTTCTACTAAGTATTGTTTAGGGATGACTATATCTTATGACATGTAGCTATGCTCAAGCAAATCTTTGAAAGTAATGTAATCCTCTAAAACATGGCCTAACATACGGTGGTAGGGGAAGCAGCTAGGATCATCACTCCTGCCCACTTTCTTCGGCTTCTTAGGCTCGGGTAGCTAAAAATTAGGTTTCTTCAAGAGATTCTTAAAGATTTTCTTGACTACCTCCCTCTTGATTGAGTTAATTTTTTAAGAAGTAGATGAAGATAGCTACCGTGGATAGGGATATCCGACAGTAGGCAACTGGCAGCTTGTGGCGATATGGTGGTATAGACCGAGGTGGTGGAAGAGGAGGTGGCAATGGAGGCTACTGAAATTTGGGCCTTTCAAACTGAACTCTAGCTAGTTTCTTTCCCTTATCCACTGACATAACTATCACAGGCTTCTTCTCAAAGACCTTCTGAGGTTTAGGCTTGGATGATTGGTCTAAAATGGTAACTATTTGGATTCCTCTTGTAGGTTAGCCGCCTTACTGATTAGCTTCTCAAATATCTTTATGGTAAAGCCCTTAAGCATATAGGTGACCAGGCCATGGATATTCTTAAGTAGAATCTCGATGAGATGCTACTCTTATAGCTGTGGTTCACATTTCATACTCAGGTTGCACCATCTAAAAATGTAATCAACAAGGGACTCGTTGGGTTTTTATTTCTCTGCAATGAGGTCACCTATAGTTACTCTTTTTCGAGCTTCTGCAAATCTCTTAATGAAGAGATTCTCTAACTCTGCAAAGGTCTTAACCAAATCATTGGGCAATTCGACATATCAATCAAATGCAACACCTGCTTAGCTACTGACAAACAATCGAAAAAGAAGTGCATTACTGCCACCGGTGTTGTAATAACAGGCCCTGAAGTGTACCATATGTTGCCATGGGTTTCGACAACCATAAAAAATCTTGAAGGATGGTGGCGCAAAACCCTTGGGGTATTGAACTACATTAAATTCGTCAGGGTAAGGTCCACCCGTTGGAACAGATGAGCTCCCCCGGGCTTGCACCAACATATCCTTCACTTGCTGCTCCAACATTTGTTTTATGTCTTTTCATGCATGGAGGTGCTATCAGTGACTTTTCTATGCAAGCTACGGGCATCATCTTCTATAAGAGTGCACTTGGGATGATCTATAGTATGTACTAGCTCGAGTCGCTCAGCCTTCATGGGGGAAGGTTGTGAAACTAGGGCTTGGTTCTGCAATGCTAGAACTACTACCATCAACTCCTCTACCCTTCACTCTATCCTGGGAATCTGATCATCTTTCTATTTGATCTGTTGGAGGAGGTGTTGAGTTGAGTGAGATGTGTCACCTTCCTCAACTACGTCCCCTTCCTAGCTAGGCTGCGCCCTGTGTAGGGATCCGTAGGTGTCAACCATGTGGACTTCTACTAGATCATCTAACATGTCACCCTTATCATCCTCAAACTCTAGTCGACCCTCCTCCTGGTCAGACTGATTATCCCCAACTATTTGCCTCATTGTGGCATGATAGTCTTCCAAAATATCATCTAATGAATGATCATCTACTTGATCCAACTCTACTAGAACATAGGCTGACTGATGACTAACCATTGTACTAAACTGCGTGGAAGTTATGCACTGAATAGTCTCAACTGGTGGGGTGCACTCCTAGATAGGCTCAACTATCATTGGGACTACCTCGGTATCCCCTCCCCTCTCTTCATCCAACTACTATGATGGTGGGGCAACCACGACACTCTTGGGTCACCACTCCTTCTTCATCACTATTAGGTTGGAAGGTCGAGTAGAAGAACTTAACCTCACCTCAATGGGTGGAGTAGATAGAGTGAGATCCTTGGGCTGTAGCCGGCTCACTAAAGGAGAGACTCTCTCTTTCTGGATGGCAACTTGTGAAACTTGGCGGGGATTGTAGATGGTGGAACCTGAATTGGTGAAGGTGGACGATGAGTGGAGCGGTGTAATGTGGGTGACACTAACTGCCTCTTCATCAGAGATCTCCTCTTACGATTGACGGTATTGTTAATGACTATGCGATCAGAATGATCGGCTATATCAGCTCGCTAATCAAGAAAGTCCATCAAAGTTGAGGCTATTGATTGTCTGGCAAACCTCCTCCTCTCTCTCTCTCTTGCCCGCTTGGGTAGTAACTCTAGCCTTAGTGGCCCTCTCTCTATGTATTTGATCCCTAACACATCTAGGGATCAAACTCATCATATCATGTAAAGTACCAGACTTTGAGCGTCTGTTGGCTCTACCAACTTAGTGAAGAATAGACTGTAGACCAACATAGGGCTTCCTCCTCTCCCTAGCTGGTGTCTCATACTCTGTAGGTGGTGGGGGTAATACAATTATCTTGCGGTAGTCTTCCTCTCTCTCTAAAGTTGAAAGGGGGTGGAACCTACTACCACTCAAGAGTGGAGAGATCTCACGAGGGGAACCCTCCTCAGCAACATGGGAGGCTTCATCTACCTCCATGGCCACACGCTCATGCTGCCACTTGATCTTGTGATTCTTATTGTGGTGTTGAGTTTTAGTGAGTGGGGCGGAACGAGAACTAGAACTGACCTCGAAAGTGGGGGAGACCATCTCAGAAGCCAAGATAGCTTACCCCTTCAGAATAGGGGGAACAATAGAGATGGTACTAACCCGTGCTGGAACTGCAGTAGGGACAATTGACTATACTACTAGCACTGACACTAGCACTGGTAGGATTGGTATTGACACATGTGTGGGAACCACAACGACCTTCCTCTTCAGAGAGTGAAACTCAAAATTAGTATGCACATCGAACTAGAGAAGTGGCTTCTTGCTTGCCACCTCTATTGACCTCACTTTTGGAGTGAGCTCTCAGCTTCCTCATCATAGGTCTAGGACTCTTATAGACACTAAGAGTTCCTTAGTCTTAAGACACTTTTAGTGATTTGGGGAACACTTAAACTTAACCTTATAGACTTAGAAGAGTTAGCCATAACGAATAGGTCATGCGCTAGGGATTTAGGAAGAGCCCATATCCAATCGTTGCTTCCTTCTTTCAAACCAAACCTGAAATTCAAATTCAAATTCCAAATTCAAATCCAACTATCCAAATGATTGAAATTCAATCCCAAATTCAAACTCTAAATTCCTTCATAGGCCCTTTGATTTTATCTTATGGACTTAGCCTTAACCAAATCCAAATAAACCCCAAACCAATTAATTTGCTCAATTATCAAACTCAATCCCAAATCAAATTCTAAACCATAAATCAATCCCAAATTTCAAATGATTGAAACCCATGATTTAACTCCAAATTCCAAAGAGCTCTTCCTAAGCCATATGAGCCACCTTCTTGTGCTTAGCCAAAACTCATTCTAATCAACTTAAACTTGGTTGATTTCTTTATAAATCAATCATTCCTTCATTTATACACATAAATATAATTGAAACCAACCCTCCAATGACAAAAAATAAATTAAACCAAATCAAAATCCAAATTAGCCCTTTTGACCTACATCCTTAAGGTTAATCAAATTTGCTTCCAAATCACTCCAAACCCAAGTGATTTTCTCATGACCCATTTATATCTTCATTTATTCATAAATATAAATGAAATATAAATTCAAATAACCAAAACCAAGCTTAAATCAAATCAAATTTCCAATTTTAGCCCTTTTAGCCAAAACTTTGAACTTGGCTAAATGAAACCCAAATCAACTCACTCATGGATTTCTTCATGATTCAATCATTCTTACAATCATTGATCTAAATATAAACATAAACCACCATTGTCAAACCAAAACCAAGTCAACCTAGATCAAGCCTAAGTTGACCCTTTTTGACTTGAAATTGTCATATAAACCAAAACCCATTTGGCTCCAAACCAATTGCAATAGGATTTATATTTTAATCTTAACTCCATATGTGAGTTCAACTAAACTTAAATTAGGCCTTGATCAAGCCAATTGACCCATTTAAGCTCACTTGATCCAAAGTGACCTAAAGGACCTTTTTTTAAGCCAAGTTCTAATCCAACCCAAATTGGATTGAACTAAGCCCATCTAAAACTCAATCATGATCAACAATCATCATTGGGTGATCAACCACCTTCAATTGGGTCAAACCAGTCAAACCAAACCTTTGACTAAGTCAACATTTAGCCCAAATGAAACCCAAACTAGCCAAAACCCACCATATGCCAAATTGATTTAAAACATTGACCCAAACTCATTCATAATCAATGATTGAACATGACCAAGTCATCAATTGAGCCAAACCAAGCCTTGGCCACTTGATCTAAGTTGACTCAAATTGGCCTAAAAAGCTAAAATGGGTCAAATCATGATTTAACCTAAATTGATTGCAACCAATGGCTCAAGTTCATCCCAAATCACTTATTGAACTTGACCAAAGCCATGATTGAGCCCAAGTTGACCAAATTGGTCAACTTGACCCAACCTAGCCCAAATTGATCTAAAAGGTCAAATTGACTAAAATTCAAATATATTCCAAATTAAACCAAACCAAAGCCTACAATCATTTTCAATCAACCAATGGAATTTGACTAAACACCTAACCCAACTCAATTTGGTCAAATTGATCAAATTGGTCAACTTGACCAGTTTGACCCTTTGGAATCCAAATGAGTCAAATTCAAACCTAAGCCAAACCATATCAAATTAATCACACCAAAACATTCCAAATCATGATTTAGACCTAACCCAAGCTTTGGTTTGACCTAATTTAGCCAATTGGTCAACCCAACCTAATGTGAACCCAATTGAACCCTTTTGCCTAGATTGAGCTAAACCACTTCAAGCTATCCTATAGAACCTCTTTGGCTGATCAAACCGACTCCACATCAGCCCCAAAGCACTCTCAAATATGCATATACCCATTTGATACCAAGCCAAAGGTGATTGACCAATGTACAAAGCCATTTACATTGGATCCTTAACTAAGTGGCAAAGTCCACTTTGTTATCTCCATAATAGCCATCAAGATGCCAAATGAGGTATCCCTAGAGCTCCTTAGCCCACACTATACCCCCTAGCCTTTGCCGTGAACTAAATGATCCATGTTTTTCCCTCTCATCCATGGTCAGACCCCTGGACACATGGAAGAGAAATCCCACCCCACCACTCCATATCCTCCCTTGGAGCCCGCCACTACTTGACACCTAGGTACGTGCACCAACGGAGACACTAATGGCTAAGGTGGCCAATTGATGATTCTGAATTCAATCCCGTCCATCCACCTGACTCAATTGATGGATATGCTACCTCAAGTTGAGCAGGGAAAGACACCACTTGCATTCTCTGAGTCCCCAAGCCCATTTTGAACTCCCTCAGAGCAATTCCAAGGATCCCCAAGCCTCCTCGATCGACCATTATCATTCCTGTGCGCAAACCAAAATAAGGCACCATTCCTTCAAGCAATATTCCCTCTCCACTAATCCAAATTCAAATTCCTTGCACCCATAACATCCTCATACCCAAGAGAAGCCAACCAAACCATTTCCAAGCCTTCCAAAGCACGAGAGGTGTGAGTTCGATCAAAGTCGAGGCGCTCGCATGTGTGGATTATTCAACTGAGCACCCTAGGCCAAATTAAGCTCGGACTCCTTCAATAGGGCCTCGCCTTGACCAAGCAAAGCTACCTCCAATGTTGCACCACTGGACATTAGCTCCGGTGAGTTAATTTCTCAAAACTGTAGCTTTAGGCCTCTGTGCATTAGTATTTTGTGAAAGAAATCTCCATGTTGAGGGATTTTAGCTGTTGGATATGATTGTATGCTCCCTTAGATGGTGCCAGATCTGTTTGATCCTAATCATAGCTTGGGTGAGCTCAGATCAAACAGAGAATGATGGATGGTGCTCATCTTTCATCGCTCATGAATGGAATTAATCACAAGTCATCCATCTCGTGTGATCGAGATAAACAACTCTGATCAAATCCCACGATAGATCCTTTGATTTCAGCCTTAACCCACGGATTAAACCATGGCCATCCGATCTTAGATTGAACGGCCCATAGAGAAAGCATGTCCATCGCCACTGAGTAAACGCGCAGATGTGACTACTTAAATAGCCAATCTTGTCACGTAATGTGAAAAGCACACCACGTCAGCATGCCCCGTCAGCAACCACGTGGCCCTATAGGATTAAGGGGTTAAATATGGTTAATTATTTAATTTTTAATCTTAAAACTTTCTAAAATCTTAACTAATTATATAAAATTCCAAAAATGCAAAATTAGGTTCATTTTGAAGATATTTCAGAGGAGAATATAGGAAAATTATAATTAATTTATTTTGAATAATGACTTTGGCTTAATTAGGGTTTTATCAAAAATCTAATTAGCTTAATTTCACATTAATTAAGCACTAAATTAATCTCAAATTTTTTGAGGATGTATAGGGGGATAACCTCTGCATCCCTTACTTTTCTAAGATTTTATTGATTGCTTAATTTAAAAAATCAATTGAGTAAGCCCTAATTACTGTCTTAATCCAATTAATTTTAATTAAGGAGTGAACAATATTTTGATTAATCATTTGAACATAATTATCCCCGTTGAATAGTAAGATCACTTACGGAATGTGATTGGGGATGCTTTTCTTAATTCATTTCCTAAGTCTTCATTATCTTTAAAAATCAAATTAATTGAAGGGTGAATGATTAATTGATTAATCAGGTGATCAATCTTCAAAATAAGAAAATCAAAACACAATTGAATGTTTAAATGATTTAGAGTTTAGGACTGAGGCCTTGCCCTTGATCCTTTCCCCTAAGTTAATTTCATCATTCAAATCGAAACATAATTAAAACATTTAATCAATCCATTAAAAGCTTAATGAGATTGAAATTTAAAAAAAAATCAATTCATCCACACTTAAACAACCTTTAATTCATCTTGCGTAGCTCCTTGGATGTTCAATAACCCAAGGAGAGAGATAATGAAATTATGATTGGCTCACATGTGTGAGAAAATTATAAAACTAATTAAGTGAGATCCCTTATGTTTAATTAATCATTAATCATAAGCCAATTGCATTAGGTCCCTTTCATTTCTTAAGAGCCTTGCAAATTTACTTTTCATGTGATTTCATATTATATTAGCTTATTATTGATTAGTTAATTAGCTTAAGTTGATAGGTAAGGGATAATTAATTCATTTAATTCATATCTTAAATTAATCAAAACATAAAATTAACTTAAATATTCTTCATTAAACTAAACTAATTCACATATGGGGAAATGGGTTAGGATTAGCAAACCTCTCTCATATTTCCTAAATCAAATTGAATTCAAAAATAAAAAAATGTCTTTAAAGAATTTTGGTTCATTTTAAATAACTTTATTTAATATGATTGTCCTAAGGACTTAATTGGGGCGAATGAAATCATGTGTTTCTATTCCTTTATTTCTTTCCAATCATGCTAAATATTGTTTGCCATATGAAGTCATGCATTCATTTTTTCTAAAAATTAATTAAATAAAATATTTTCTTTAATGTCAAAGTGCATGTGTTGGCTAAAATTAAGAATATAAGTGGTTATTATCACTATTAAACCAAAAAAATTATTTTTCAAAACCTATAAACCAATTATTACAAATGAAGTAATGCTAATTATAAATACTTATAAGCTTGCATGTGATGATTGTATAAGATGTGTAATGTGAAGTTCTCTTTCCCTACCCTAACATGGATTCACATAGGATTTGCAAGTGAATAGTTCATTTGAAAAGAACATAACACTTGCCTAAATCTATTCCTATGCATCTCCATGTTAAGACATACGAAGAATTTCAAATTATAGATGTGAATTATACAACCAAATCAAACATACTTTCTTGCATGATTCCTTATCCATTTGGTTCTTTTTGTACATTCATATGTATTTGAGAAAAGTGGTATATTAGTCAGGACATCCCAGGGCTGTGAGGCTTTAAGTAGCCCTCAGTAGGTCTTATACCTTATGCCCCTAGTGTAAAAAATAATGGCACCGTACTCACTTAAAACTATTATACACATGCATGTATGATGTGGCCAATGAATGAAAATCAAAAATCAAATAAATGAAACATAACTTTTGCATTGATTTTTCTATTCTTAAGTTATTCATATGTTTACATGTATCTAAGAAAAGTGGTATATTAGTCTAGACATCTAGTGGTTGCGAGGCTTTAAGTAGCCCTAAGTAGGTCTTATCCTTATGCCCCTAGTGTAGAAAATAATGGTGTTGTACTCACTTATAACTTTTATACATATGAATGTGTATTCAACTAATGGATGAAAAATCACTTTTTTCTACATAACGAAGGCATGCATTCATAATTCAATTAACAAATAAAAGATCTAAATTTCAAAATACATTTCTTTGCATTCATCATCAAAGTAAGCTAAGATTTACATTGCATGTATAGGTATGCTTAAGATTATTCATATGCATGATATACATGATGGAAAGAAATGGATGAGTGTGTTTTATGTGATAGTAATCCATCCTAATTAATCCTGAGATGCCTTTCTTATTAAATAGGGCTATTTAGAATGAATCTAAACTTAGGGTTAATTGAAACACATAATAAATCATTCATTAAAGGAAATTCATTAATTAACATACCTTAAAAATGACTTAAGGTAGGGATAAAAAAGAAACTCTCTCTCTTTCTTCTCTTTATAACTCTTAGTTGCTAAGTGTAGGCTATATGAAAAAAAAATACTAAGTAAAAAATCCCCAAATCAACAAAACCACTTAAAGAGAAACCAACCTTTTGTAAATTAAATCCCTCACATTTAGCAAGTCATAACTCTAAAGCCTAGTTAAGACATACCACACAAGCTCTAACATATGCACAATAGACTAAGTCACCATTTCTAGCTTTATGTTAAGGCCGTGCATAGTTTGATGAATGATTAGTTTTGTGATGTATTATTTTAGACTGGATGTTAAGGTGTATGTAGTTTGAATGTTAGATATTAGCCTAATTATATTTTATGTTGTGCTTAAGAGGCACAGAATAAAAAAATATAAATACTTTGTCGGTTTTCTTAGCCCCTAAGCATAACCCAAGTTAGGGTAGGTGAGCTTGGTGACACATGCTTAGGGTGCTAAGTCCAAATTATTCCTATAATTACTGCAGTTGTATGTTATGTTCAGCTAACATTTATTTTGCAGGTGTAGCTAGATTTACTTTCCTTCCTTTTAATGTAATTTTGCATTAAGATTAGGATAAGTTTTATGGGAATTAAGAATGAGCATTGGTTAGAAGACCACGTCTTATCCACCATGTAATGCCTTTGGAGCAAGCTACTTCCCAATCAAGCTAAAAGAAAGAAGGAAATGGAACAAATCAAAAATGGAGGAATGAAAGGTGAAAAGTGAAGAATAGAGGATGAAGGATGAAGACTCTCATAACACTTATCATTTTATAAATATAATAATTCTTTCAATATTTGGGATGTATAAGGGTAAAGCCTACCCCACATTTTCTTTGTCAGATACCCCAACTGACACTTTTATTCTTTTGTGACAGCTTTATAAAATTATTTGATATTTTGTTTAGCTTGTGCATTAGAAATAGCATGCCTTTTCATGGTTTCTTTATGATTGGTGATTGTTGTGTGGCCTGGATGTGATTAGGCTCTTATGATAAAAATAAATTTTCTATCCCATTAACAACTCATAACTAAAATTTTAAAATAACTCATAACCTCATATAAAATCTTAGGAATTAAATCAAGTTAATAAAATTTTTAGCAACCCCTTAGCTGGATGATTGATTGTATAATATCATGCATGTCATATTCTTCCACTCTTGCTAAGAGAGCGCTTCCATCTGTGCTAGAGAATAATGGCTTCACCTTTAAGAGCCTTTGATGGAAAGATGCCACTTTCTCTCCTGATATAACCCAAAATTTAAATAAAACTTAACAAAATTTGCATTAGAATTAAGTCATTACTCATGCCCTTCATGATCTAGTCTTTTAGCGAGTGAGTTTAAGCACTTAGTTTCTTTTCTAAATAAATAATACCCTAACCATCTTGCAAAGCATATAATTTTCCTACATGGAATTAAAGCATAGGAGGAGTTAGCTGGCTGCCACTCCAGGCGATAATAAATCCAGCAGTCGGTGGTTTATTCTCTCTTGTGGAGGTAAACCATATACCCAGTTTTGCCTTAGATTTATGCTGCACTTTGGTTCTCACGAAAGCTCCCTAGATTTAGGATCTGAGATTGATGTTTTTCTTTGTGGGCTATAAGCATAAATCCTCACCTCTTAGGCATTTCCACAATCTTGTATTGTGGAATCATAAGTCATAGATTTCTAATAAAAATTTAACTCGAATAAATAAATCTTCTCAAATTCAAATGTATAAAGCCTAAATATAGGATAGATTGGAGTGCTCACTTGGTTTCCTAGTATCATGAGCACTCCCTACTCATCTCTCTTGGTTTCGATAATAACTCTTCCCCTTTTGATCTCTCCCACTTGATTTTCAAAAATACAACTAATCCTTTGATAGTCTTATCTTTGAATTTTTTGGAGACAATAATCGCCTACTTTAATTGAGAGTATTCTTAAAGGATTCATTTTTCCTAAGATGTAATTAACTTTGGAGGCTTGCCTCCTTAGGGAACTTAGCGAACCTAGTTAAAATAAACTATGCTTTACTTTTTCATATAAAGTAGGGGGAAATCTCTAGTATATTCCAAGACCCATCATGCCTTAGGAGTCCTTATTAGGTGATTAGGTCCATTATAGGGTAGTGACTTCTATATCTTGAGATAGTATACTATTCCTTGATGTCATACTTGATCATCCTAGTAAGTACATCTACAGATCTATGTGGCATCCCTTCACACAAACACACTGTAAACACAAAAATAAACACCATACATTTTTCTAACGACTCCGCTCAGGAAGATTTCTCTCTCCATTTCTAGTAGACGATTGTTATCTCCAAGCATCGATAGTGTATTTGCATTTCATGTGAGTTCAATACTATCTTTCTTTTCATTGGCACTTAGCTTATTTCATTCTTAAGCAAAGTTAGCCAACATCCTTTAGGTTTTAGGACCTCACTTCATGTAGGTCTTGAATCCCCTGTTGGGTTCTCCAATAGGTGAAAACATAACTTATCAATGAAAGGAGATAATAAAAATTTAAAACCTCTTCACCACTAGCTTGGTGAGGCAAGGTTCATCATAAAATTTAAAGAAAATAATTCCTTTCACAAAAATGACACTTTCAAAAAACACCTTTCAAGAAACTCACAAAAATCACAAAATCAAAACCCCTCCATGATTGTTATATGGAGGTTCTTTTCATAAGCAAATCATGCCATGTTGATTCCCACTTAACATATCTGAATTTGTTAAGTGAGGATCCCTATTTGAATCAAACATAAATTTGACCTTCACTTAACAATTTCAATTTCTTAAGTAGGGGTCTCATTTTCAAAACATGAATTTGATCTTCACGTAATCATTTCAATTTGTTAAAATGAGGGTCTCATTTTTAAACATGAATTTGATCTTCACTTAACAATTTCAATTTGTTAAGTGAGGGTCTCATTTTCAAAACATAAAATTTGACTTTCACTTAACAATTTTAATTTTTTTAAGTGAGAGTCTCATTTCCAAAATATAAATTTGACCTTCACTTAACATATTCAGTTTGTTAAGTGGGGGTCTCATTTTTAAAATTTAAATTTGACTTTCACTTAATAATTTCAATTTGTTAAGCGGGAGTCTCATTTCTAAAATATAAATTTTGACTTTCACTTAACAATTCCAATTTGTTAAGAGAGGGTCACATTTTCAAAGAAAAATACATTTAGGCTTTCACTTAGCATATCCAATATTGCTAAGTAAGAGTCCCACTTTCAAAGCATATGTTTGGTTCTATCTAACACATCAAATTTGTTAAGTAAGAACCACATAATCATGACATATTGGATCCCCACTTAACATACTAAATTTGTTAAGTGAGAATCCCATTCTCTAGTCATATCATACTTTGATTTCCACTTCACACACCAAATTGTTAAGTGGGAATCCCACTTTCAAAAAATATTTCAAACACATTTAGGCTTTCACTTAAAGTACCAAATTTGTTAAGTGAGGGTCTCTTTTTAACACACATTTGATCCCTATTTTAACATACCAAATTTTTTAAATAAGGATCCAATTTTTCACATCAACCACACTTGAGTTTTAACTTAACATACCAAATTTGTTAAGTGAGAGTCTCATTTTCAAAGGAAGACAAACATGTCTCAAACACCTTTCACTTAACATACCAAATTTGTTAAGTGAGACTCCTATCTTCAAGGAAAAACAAATCTATCTCACAAATCAAACACAAGTGGACTCTACTTAGCATAACCAAATTTGTTAAGTAGGAAGCAACATCTTCAAATCAAAATATCACACAATCAAATCTTCACAAGAAAAAAAAATTTTCAAACATACAATCACAACATCTTCTTAGCATACCTAAATTTGCTAAATAGGGGTCTTTCAAACTATCCATATTTTCAAACAAGAAACATAGAAAGCAAATAATCTCCAAAAAAAATAATAAATCTTTCCTCAAATTTTTGAACCCCACCCAACCTACCTAAATTGGTTGAGTATGGGTTCTAAAATAAAAAAATCAAATGCAAAAGACTCTCCTCCAAAACATCCAAATCTCTCCAATGAACCCCACTTAACATATTTGAATTATTGAGTGTGGGTTCAAAACTCCAAACTTCTATTACTTGCATGGAACAAATATCAAGGCAAGAATCTGATACAAGTTATATTTTAACAAATGCAAACATACAACTCAGAGCAGTCAGTACAGTCTTTCCAGCCTTCACACATGGCCCCACAGAAGTTTGTTTTCACCTTTCCATTTGGGATGAATTTGGCCCGATCCTCCTCCTGACTCCACTCAGTGTTTTTGGGTCGAGGATTTGAGGGAGCCGCATCACTCTGAGGCGACCCTCACTACTATTAGCCGAGATGAGGTGGTTGGGTAGAAGCCAGTCATTCACATCAACCTGCCTTCTAACACTGAGTATCCTTCCTTGAAGAGGAAGGCATTTGAGGTTTTGCTAGTTAGTCCAGTCCTTACTCGGTCAATTGTTCCCATAACCACTTGGGTGCGTGCTTGCACCTCCTCTATGGTCCCCTCTAAGGGGAAGGCTATCCTGGCTTCAGAGATAGCCTCCCCTACCTTTGAGGCAGGATCTAGCTCTCACACTGCCTTACTCATCCATACATAGTGCTACACACAATCACACAACAGGAGCCACAAGATTAAGCGACCACGAGTTACCGAGATGGATGTCATCCCACACATCATAGAGAGGTTCCCGTGAGGTTTCTCACTAACTAGCACCAGTTCCACCCCCTTTAGCAACAAATGGAGGAGAACTATCGGGATATACATTGCCTCCACCTCCTACATACCATGAGGTCGCTAGGATAGGAAGTCCTATGTTGTCTACGACAATATTATGGATGGTAGGCAAGGTACACGAACGTTCAGAGTTTGGTATATTGTTTGACTTGAGGTCTCTCATCCCTAGGAGTGTTACCAGGTGCATTCACAGTGAAAGAGCATCAGAGGCTTGGGTAGCAGTTCAGTCCAGAGAGCAGGGAGCGATGGAGATTTTCTAGGCAGTCGGCGGCCTGTGCTATAGTTGATTTTCTTAGTCATTGGTCCAGCGATAGGGCGATAGTATTGTACCACATAGTTATAGGGAAAGCATGATGGTAGATGGTGTGTCTCCACCTCACCGATCCACTCCTCACCCACCATCACCAGTTCAGGTCCCGCCATCCACCATGCCTACAAAGGCACATAAGATAGTATATGGGGAGAAGAAATCCCCCTTGGTGATCTAGCTATGGCCAAAGGATCCCACTTCATCTACTCCACCATCTGAGGTGAGGACGAATTCACCTACTCGACCTCCTGCTTCAGTCTAGGTGAAGGAGTGGCGACCCTGCAACATTGTGGTCGCACCACCATCACCACCACCACTGCCATCACCACTAGAGCCAGTGACAGTAGTAGCTGTAGAAGGGGAAAGGGATAGTTCTGCAGTCCCCATGGTAGTGGATCTCCCTAAGGACACTACTCCACCCATGAGCAGTCACAAGTACATCTCTTCTAGCAGTCATGACCCTCCCAGAGCCAGCACTCCAGTAATAAGAAGTGTTAGGTGCATATCTATCAGTGAGCACAACCCCTCCATCGGTCAGCAGTGCGTATTCATACAAGCATGGTTAGATCATTCCCTAGATGGGATTTTGGCACAATAATTTATAGAGAAGAGGGAGCTTCTAGGGAGTGACCTATTAGATTATGAGGAGGGAAAGGTTAGCTTCGATCCAAATGAGGATGATCTCCTTAAAGAGTCGATCGAAGTTCACATGGTCGATACTAGGGGATCCCTTTAGAGGGATCAACGGAAAGTATTGTAGTTGAAGAGGATGACACCGTCCATTCAACTCAGCACCTCCTCCACCAGCTTAGACAAAGGGATTATCATATTGATCAAATGAAGAAGAAGATCGAAGAGTTGATGGAAGTAGTATCCACATTGCAAAATTCAGCTCCGGTTTCACAACCTTCTCCCATAGTGGTCGATAGAGCAGAGTTGACACACACTTTAGATCATCCTAGATGCATTCTTGCAAAGGGAGACAATGGTAGCTTGCATAGGAAGGTGGTGGATAGCACCTTAACGCATGAAAAAGACATCAAACACATAGTGGAACAACAAGTAAAGGATGCGTTAGCCCAAGCATCAGGTGGCTCATCTGTTTTAAAGGGTAGACCCTACCTGGAGGAATTTGATGGTGTCCAATACCCTAAAGAATTTGTGCCTCCATCCTTCAAAATTTTTGATGGCAGTGGGAGCACATAGCATATTTCAGAGCCAGATGTTGCAATGTCGGTGGCAGCGATACACTCTTATTTTGCCTCTTTGTCAGAAGCTTGACAAGCATCCCATTCGATTGGTATGTTGAACTTCCCAATGGTTCAGTGAAGACATTTGATGAGTTGGAGCGTCTTATTAAGAGATTTCGGAGCTCAAAGAAAGGGTAAACTATCTCGTTGTAGCTCAAAAACACCCCGGCGAGTCCCTTGTTGATTACATTCTTAGATGGAGCAATTTAAGTATGAAATATGAATCACAGCTGTCTGAACAACATGCCATTGAAATTCTACTCAAGAATATTCATGGCCTGGTCGCCTTCATGCTTAAAGGGTTCACCATTAAGACATTTGAGAGATTAATCAACAAGACAGCTAGTCTACAATGAGAGGCCAAACAGTTATCTTTCCAAGATCAGTCAGCCAAGCCCAGACTGTAGAAGGAATTTAAGAAAAAGCCAAGGGCAATTATAACAGTTGATAAGGGGAAGCAGCCAGTTAGGGTTCAGTTAGATAGTCCTCGAGCTCAGCAGCCTCCTCTACCACCTCCTTTGCCACCGCTTTGGCCATCATATCGGCCACCTCAGTTACCATAGTGGCCTCCACCAACGCCTACTTAACAGTATCCCCGTCTACAGCATCAACAATAGTATTCTTATCCACCACTGGGTAACTATAACTTAGCTACTTTTTTCGACAAAATGAATAAACCTTATTCATTCAAAAGGGAAGTAGTTAGGAAGATCTTCAAAAACCTTATGAAGAAGCTTGATTTTTAGTTACCAGAGCTTAGGAGGCTAGAGGATGTGGGGAAGAGTCATGATCTAAACTTTTGCCCCTACCACTGCATGTCAGGTCATTTTGGAAGATTGCTTTACCTTTAAGGACTGGCTTGAGCATAGCTACAAGTTAGGTGTTATTATCATCCCTAAAGAATGCCTATTAGAGCAACCCTCTAGTTTTGTTAGGGTAATCCTTGGGGATACACACGATCTTCTCAAGATAGTGGAAGGTTAGGATATCTCCTTATCCCAAACCTCAAAGAAAATAAGTTCTAAGATCAAAAATTTACCCTTGCATGTGCCTGAAGTAGCTCAAATCTCCAACTCTAAGGAAGGTTTGCAAGTTTCTAAAGATAACTTGAGGGAGGTAGAAGCCCAGCAGTAGCAATGACAGCTTCCACTTGCCCAGGATAACACATTAGCGCAACCACCGACCGAGTCCAACACTCCTTCCATAATTGCAGCCATAGCTCCTTCAACTAGTTCTTCTTCTAGCAGTCGTACTGTATCAGCGGAGGGGGTACCAAATCCCTCACTCCACTTACTTTACTTTATTTCTATTTTGTACCAGCATCTAAATCTAAGAAATTAAACAAGAAGAAGACTAATTCCACTTACATTCTCTCTACTTTTGATGATCTTGATGATTTTATTCCCATAGAAAGCTCTCCAAGTACTAATAATTATAACAATTATGATCCACTCCTTTCTAATTTTGAAATGGATTACCCATTTCTACATCACCTGGGTTTACCCATTGAGATTGATTTGGAGTCATCTGACTCTGATGATCCTATAGGAGAAGTTGTAAATGAACCTAATAAGTAGGTAGAACTTTTCACTAAACCATCTCATGAAGTCACTGAACTTAACTTTCGTAGTGGCAAAGTTCTACCTCCTAAGGTAGTACCTCAGGATAAGGGTAAATAAGTAATTGGTTCTAGCAGTCAAGAAGCCCCTCCACAGGATGCTCCACCTATGGATATGCTTATAGAGGACCACCTAGAGTTGACTACAATGTCCTTACTCACTTAAAAAAGTTGCCAACTAAATTAAGCATATATGATGCCCTTGTCTTATCCAAAGAGATGAGGGAGTCATTGATCAAAGCTCTTCTTAATCTAAAAATATGCTTAGCTCAGCTGACCAATGCTGGAGAGGAGGCATGTTATTCAAGAGAAGCCCGTGGAGTTGTATTCACCAATGAAGACCATCTTTTGGGGACAACAGAGCATAATTGTCCCCTCTATATCACAGTGGATATGGGAAAATTTCGGCTCTCCATGGTGTTAGTTGACCAAGGTGCATCAGTGAACATTATGAGCCTAAAACCCTGCTACGAGGATTGATCTTTGAACTGAGGATCGGGATGATGTTGAGAGGATTCAATGAACAAGGCGAGAGGGCTTTAGGCTCCATAGTGTTACCACTAGATATAGATGACTAGAAGATAGAAGCCAAGTTCTACATAATCGATTAAGATACATCATTCACTGCTTTGCTCGATAGGCCTTAGATATATGCAAATAACATGGTTCCATCTTCTTTGTATCAGTGCATAGAATTCAGAAGAGGTGGAATCGAGTATTGTGTCAAAGGAGACTTGAAGCCATTCTCAATTAGAGAGGTCAAGATTTATGAAGATGCAGCCTACTATCTTCCTCCAAATCAAAAAGTCTATTCTCGTGAACTTGGTGAAAGTTCAAAATCAAAAGAAAAAGAAAAAATAGAAAAAAAAAAGAAATCAAAAAAAAAGAAAAGAAAATAAGGAAAAGAAAAAGAGAGCATAAGTGAGCGAGAATCAGACATCGAGGAAGAGGTAGAGTCAGATATTAGATTCCGCCCACAGTTTATTCCTCCATATGAACACATGAGTAGGATGACTCGTCCTCCACCCTATAAAGGAAGAGGCAAATTCAAAGGCAGTTCTAGAGGTGGAAGACCTCCTTACTGGTGGCCAGCTAGAAGGAGCTATGTTCCACCTCACAAGAGTACCCCCGCTATCCACATAGACTTAGAGTCCAGTTCAAAAGATGAGCCTCATGTGATTAGCATTCCAACCAACCCCTCTCAATGGGTCCCTTTGGAGGTGACGTTTGAGCCAGACAGTGGTGAAGACCATGCCTCCAAGTAAAGAATGAATGTATTTGAATCATTATGTAAATAATCAGGCAGTCGTTGGGAACTTTAGCTCTAACCTCACTTTTCTCCAAGAAAGTTGAAGGTTTGGTAGTTAAGGAGGCAACCAAGTCATCCACAGATGTCAGCCTGAAGATGTTTTTGTTGGGAGCATCATCCTCAAGTCAAGAAGCTGATGTAGAACTTGAGGATGATTCATATAAAGATTTAATACAACTACCTTTTGATTGATATTCGCCTTGCATTATTAATTTAGCAATGAAGGGATTAATCCCACATACTTTGTCTAAACACAGGTCGAACTACTTAAAAAATTATGGGACAACTAAACCAGACACTCTCAATCAAGATCAAGACTATGATTTAGTATAGTGGGTCCAGTCGATGACGACAACCATTGCATAGTCATCACCACTCATTTGGGGTCTGATAGGTTCTTCTCAAATCATGCTAACTCTTACAAGGAGGCATGTTTAGAAAATTTAGATGACCTAAATGAGCCTAAAGTCAAAGATGCACCACCAGAGTTTGAAGAAGAAATCAGACCAACCATTGACAAACTCAACGAAATCAACTTGGGAATGAAAGAAGATCCACGCCTGACGTACATCAGTTCCTTATTGAATGAGGAAGAAACCAATGACTTAGTTAGGCTATTAGCTGAGTTTAAGGATTGCTCCATATAGAGTTATGAAGAAATTTCTAATTTATCTCATGATGTAGCAGTCCACAAGCTAGCAATAGATCCTAATGTTAACCCTACTAAGCAGGCTCCTAGATGCAAGCGATTAGACATTAAACAACAGGTCACTTCTTAAAGCAAGAAATTGATCGATGTTGGCTTTAACAGGGAAGAGAAATATCCCACCTGGTTATCCAGTGTCATCCTAGTTAAGAAAAAAAATGGCCAAATTCGCATATGTGTCCATTTCAGGGATCTAAATAAGGCATGTCCTAAAGATGAATTTTGACTTTCTATACCAGAATTGATGGTGGACATTGCCTCATCGCATGCAGTATTCTCTTTTATGGATGGGTCATCTCACTACAACCAAATCAAGATGGCCCCCTAGGATGAAAGAAACACTGCTTTTCAAACCCCAGTCAGAATCTATTGTTATAAGGTCATGCCTTTCAGCTTTAAAAATGCTGATGCTACATACCAATAGGCCATGACTCAGATCTTCAACGAACTCATTCATCATCAAGTTGAATGCTATGTTGATGATCTAGTAATCAAAAGTAAAGAAAAGGAAGACAATCTATTTGACTTAAGAGTAATTTTCAAACAGTTAAGATAATTTAACCTCAAAATGAATCCCTTGAAGTGTGCATTCAAAGTAACTTCAGGGAAATTCCTTAGGTTAGTTAGCCGACATCGGGGAATAGAGATCGACCCAGAGAAGATAAAGGCTATCTTAGAAATGCCACCCCCCCCCTCTTAAAAGTCTAACTCAACTCAGATCATTCCAAGGGTGGTTGGCTTATCTAAGATGCTTTATATCCAACCTATGAGGAAGATGCCAACCATTCTCAGAACTTGTCAAAAAGGATGCCAAGTTCAAGTGGGATGATAAGTGCCAACATGCATTTGAAGACATCAAGCACTACCTGATGACGCCGCTAGTTCTAGCAGACCCTATCTCGGGCAAGCCATTGATCCTCTACACTGTTGCATTAGATGACTCTCTTGGCACTTTGTTAGCTCAAACCAACAAAGAAGGGAAAGAAAATGCTCTCTACTACCTTAGTCGTTGTTTGATTCCTACTGAGAAAAACTACCCACCTATTGAGAAGCATTACCTAGCTTTAATTTTTGTATCCAAAAAGCTATGGCATTACATACTTTCTCATAAGGTGAATCTGATCTCTAGAATCAATCCACTATAATATCTCATGACACGACCAACATTATCTAGATAGTTGGCATGATGATCCATGATTTTTATCAAAGTTTGACATATCATTCGTACCCCTTCGTGCCATAAAAGGACAAGCACTAGTGGATTTCTTAGCAGCACACCCACTTCCTACTGATTCTTCGCTTAGTGATGACCTCCTCGATGAACAAATCATGAACTTAGGGGACACTAGCATTCACTGTTGGGAGATGCTCGATGGTGCAGCTTCCTCTCAAAAAGGAGAAGAACCATGATCTACTCTTCCAGGGAAGGCAGGGGTAGGAATAGTTCTCCTAACTCTGGACTGCGATGTTATGAGATTCTCATATCATCTGTCCAATCCATGCACCAACAACAAAGCTGAATATGAGGCTCTGATTACTAGTCTAGAGTTAGTCATTACATTATGCATCGAGAGCATCAACATCTTCAGGGATTCTCAACTTATCATCAACCAAATCGCTGGGTCCTACAAAGTTCTAAAACCTAAGCTCCATCATTACCACAAATTCACCATGGAGTTGTTGGCTCAAATCCGAGAGGTCACTATCTACAAGATTCCTTGAGGAGATAATACTGTAGCAAATGCATTGGCCAAGCTCGCCAAGGAGTTGGCATGCCCATAAGATGAGTCCATTTCATTAAGGATTCAAAATAGACAAGTCTTATGCCTTATTGATGTTGAACTCATCAAGAGTTTCTCTCTTGAAGGGGAGGTTACCATTGCTAAAGAGGATGATGAGTCAAATTAGAGGCAGCCATTCATGGATTACCTAAACACATGCAAACTACCTCAAGAGAAGTCATTAGCCCATCAGGTGAAATAGAGAGCTCTTTCTTTTGCTCTTGTGGATGGCACCTTGTATCGATGGTCTTTCGATCATATGTGGTTATGTTGTTTAGCCAAACACGAAAGCCATAAGATTATGACCGAAGTATATTCATGTTTATGCGGAGCTAACCAGTCCGATCTGAAGATGAAAGCCAAGATCAAAAGATTAGGATACTACTAGCCCGTGATGATCACAGACTGCATGGATGTAGCTAGGAGATGTCACCAATGTCAGGTGCACGGTGTAGTCCTGCATCAGCCACCCAACATTCTACATCCTACTTTGGCCTCGTGGCCATTTGAGTGTTGGGACACTAACATAGTGGGTCAGATCGATCCTCCTTCTACCAAGGATCACTGGTTCAATCTAGCTGTCACCAACTACTTTTTCAAGTGGGCAGAGGTAATCCCACTTAGAGAGGTTACAGCTCAACATGTGCTCCAATTTTTTAGGAACCATATCGTATATAGGTTCGGGGTGCCTTAATGAATTATATCTAACAATGGTACTATATTCAAGAGTATTAAAATTAATAGCTTTGCATGAAGACACAACATAGTTAGAGATATTCCACCATCTACTACCCAAGGTTAAAGGGTCTAGTAGAAGCATTCAACAAAACTCTCATCTAAATATTGAAGAAGACACTCGACGATAACAAGCGATATGGCATGAGCAGTTGGTTGAAGCCTTATGGGCCTACCACACTACATACAGAACTCTAACTAAATATACCAAATTTTCCTTAGTGTATGGGTTTGAAGCTGTTCTACCATTAGAAGTCCAACTCCCATCACTAAGGATAGATGTGGGTAACAGAATTACTATAGAGCAGAACGGCAAGCTGCAGTTAGAAGAGCTCAAAGATTTGGAGGAGAGATGTCTCAGGGCATGCCAGAGCCTCGTGTTGTACAAATCCAAAATAATTCAAGCTCCTAACAAGTTGGTCCGTCCTAGAGCTTTTCAAGTAGGAGAGCTTATTTTAGTTCTAAGAAGACCAATTGTTGCCCGTCAAAAGATGGGAGGCAAGTTTGAATCCACTTAGGAAGGCCCTTTCACCATAGAAAAGGCCTACTAGGGAGGATCTTATCAACTTCTAAACTGTAAGGGAGAGTGCCCTATGCT
The DNA here is from genome assembly GCA_021442155.1 of Cymbidium sinense. Taxonomy (NCBI): domain Eukaryota; kingdom Viridiplantae; phylum Streptophyta; class Magnoliopsida; order Asparagales; family Orchidaceae; genus Cymbidium; species Cymbidium sinense. The sequence continues at coordinate 91,354,600 of CM038224.1, forward strand.
TCTAATCAACTAGATCTACCTAAAAAAATTATCTGTAAATCTTGTTTGAAGATAATCACCAATAAAACTTTTTTTCATATCAAATTCCATATCTTATGTGTTAGAAATATCTTTTGCTTTAAAATCTGCCACGATGTGTTTAGGGTAAGTGTAAGAGAACCCAAGCAGCATCTTATCCCCCCATAACACAAATAACAAACCACATTCAATCCTTCGGTGCTGCTAGGATAGGTGTAAGAGAACCCAAGAGGCATCCTATTTTGACTAGTACGACTAAGTTAGGTGTAAGAGAACCCAAACAACATCCTTTCTTAGTGGAGTAACATTCTTACGTGTTTAGGATAGGTGCAAGAGAACCCAAGCGGCATTCTATTCCTTCTTTCACAATACAAACAAACACAAATCTTTTATCTTGGGCAATTTTGATGTGGGAGCAAGCCCCCCGTGGCACACACTCATTAGCTGCTCTAGGTCAGGCTGATATATTGCATTGCTAGTATGTCACCCCAGTGGTCACTTGTCAGGTGGATGTGAGTCCTCACACTTTCTTCCTGACTTGACCATTATAAACCAATGAGCGCCTTATTAGTTTGGTAAGTCTTTTTGCGTAGCTGATAAGCTACCCCATGTTGTCTTCATTTAAGAGGATGTAAGCCTACATTCTTTCTTCTTGAACTAGCCATCATGCACTAACTAGGTTGAGTATATTTGAGGTTTAGGATAGTCCACCAGAGGATCCTTTCCTCCAAACTACTTCAAGCTTGGGTTTAGTCCTTACACAAGACTCCCCTCTTAGTAGTCGCCCTAGGTTGGATAGCCCCTGCCAAGCCGATGACAGAATATCCCAACAATCAATTCTACTTTGGAGAGATGTAAATCTACACGCCTTCTTTCTAGATTGATTATCGTAAACCGATGGGCACCTTAGGTTGGTTGGTTGTTGCCATCCTAACGGTGTCCCACTAGGTGGATACACCACTCTTGGCAGATGTGAGTCCCTGTACTTTCTCCTTGAGTTGGCCACCAAATACCTATAGGCTTTCTTTTACAGGGTTTTAGTTAATGCCCCCAGTGGCACCTCCCCTGTGGCACTCTATTTAGATCAAGTTCATAGAGACCCCATTTAGACACTACCCCGGTTACTCTTGGATTGGACAATCCCATTTTCCTAGTAACCATCCTTGTGGTTGGAGAATTTATTTAACGGATGCGCAGATTCTCCCTTGGTTTAGTAAGTCTGAGATAGGACTAGGCTGATATAAGCTTCTTCTCAGTATGATCCCTTGAAACCAACCAAACAAAATATATCTTCGCTTATGGATTATGAACTCAAGCCCCCAATGGCCCCTATCCCAAGTAGGCATCCTATCTTTAGAGCAGTGTCAACAAAACTCCCTATAGGAACTGCTTGACTACTTTGAGTTGAAATAAGTCCTCGGGTCGGCACTCATTCAGCAGTTGCCCTTAGGTCAGGTTCAACTTGTTGTGCCACCGATGAGTTACCCAGATTGTCATCTTTGCTTAGAAATATATAAGTCTATTTTGAATTCTTTCTAGCACAACCATTGCAAACTAATGGTAGCCTTAGGTCGGGTTCGATTTGTTGCACAAGCGACCAATCACCCTAGTGCTTCCTTATTTAGAAAGATGTGAGTCCCGATGCTTTCTTCCTAACATGACCATTGCAAATTGAAAGACACCCCTTTGGTTGGTTAGTTCTACCCCATGGCCAATAGAATGTCCCTTTGGATTGGTAAATCTAAGACAGTTCTAGGCTGATATAAGCCCCTTCTTAGTGGATCCATCTCAAATCAAGGGGATCCATCAAATTAAAATAAATGAAATTAAAACAAATGTGATTCAATTAAATGAAATTATCTTGACTACTTCCGAGTCAATGTAAGTCCCCTAGAGGAATTCATTTAGTAGTCTCCCTAGGTTGGCTCTGATTTATTGCATCCAACAGATCACCCCAGCGGTTGTCCCTTATTTTTGGTGATGTAAGTCTACTACGCTTTCTCTCTAGCATAGTTGTTGTACACCAAAAGGAAACCCCTTAGGTCAGATAGTTCTACCATGTGGACGGTGGACTACCCCTTTGGATTGGTAAATTTGAGATAGTCCTAGGCCGATATAGCCCCTTCTTAGTGCGGTCCATTGTAAACTGACAAGGTTCATCTTAAAATCTAAAACTTAAATAAATAATCAATCAATTTCTCCCTAATGTGACATCAATCATCTTGACTTCAATTAAATCTGATTCAACTTGCATCTTTCTATTAAATCTAATCCAACATCAATCATCCTGACATCAATCATTCTGACTTTAATTAAACATGCTTCCTTGGTGGAAGGTTCATGCATCTATCCCTGGTGGGTTATACATCCTAATCCCCAGTGGATACTCTACCTGAAATTATACCTTGCATCCAAATCCAAGCCTCTTATCCCTAGTGGATAACTTGAACCTGCTTCCTTAGTGGAAGGTTCACATGCTTGGTCCCTTAGTGGATCCCTTCTTCCTCCATTATGCTCCTGAAATGAGTAGAGTTGCACTACACTAAAATATTGATTCCTTCTACACCTCGAGTTTAGGAGTAGATCATTTCTGTTAGTGCTTGCAATCCTTCAAATATCGTTGATCATTTTGGTCAACACCAATACGTGCGGTGTGCCTTGTCAGTCACACCACTCTTATTGGGTGCCCTTTGTTGACCTCACTTTTGGAGTAAGCTCTTAGCTTCCTCATCATAGGTCTATGACTCTTATTAAAAAATTATAATTAATTGATTTTGAACAGTAACTTTGAATTAATTAGGGTTTTATCAAAAGTTTAATTAGCTTAATTACACTTTAATTAAGCACTCAATTAATCTTAAATTTTCTGAGGATGTTTAGGGGGATGACCTCTACCTCCCCTATTTCACTAGGATTTTATTGATTGCTTAATTATGAAAATCATTTGAGTAAGCCCTAATAACTCTTTTAATCTAATTAATTGTAATTAAGGAATGAATAGTAACTTGATTAATCATTTGAACATAATTATCCCTATTGAATTGTAAGATCACTTAGGGAATGTGATTGGGGATGCTTTTCATAATTCATTTCCTAAGTCTTCCTCATCTTTAAAAATCAAATTAATTAAAGGGTTAATGGAAGATTAATTGATTAATCAGGCGATCAATCTTCAAAATAAGAAAATCAAAACACAATTGAATGTTTAAATGATTTAGGGATTATGACTGATACCTTGCCTTTGATCCTTTCCCCTAAGTTAATTTCATCATTCAAATTGAAACATAATCAAAACATTTAATCAATCCTTTAAATGTTTAATGAGATTAAAATTAAAAAAAATCAATTCATCCACACTTAAACAACCTTTAATTAGTCTTGGGTAGCTCATTGGGTGTTCAATAACCCAAGGTGAGAGATAATAGAATTATGATTGCCTCACATGTGTGAGAAAATTATAAAAGTAATTATGTGAGATCCCTTCCCTTAAGTTTAATTAATCATTAATCATAAGCCAATTGCATTCGGCCCCTTTCATTTCTTAGGAGCATTGCAAATTTATTTTTCATGTGGTTGCATATCATATTAGCTTATTATTGATTAGTTAATTAGCTTAAGGTGATATAGGTAAGGGATAATTAATTCATTTAATTCATATCTTAACTTAATCAAAATATAAAATTAACTTAAATATTTTTCATTAAACCAAACTAATTCACACATGAGAAAATGGGTTAGGATTAGCAAACCTCTCTCATATTTCCTCAATCAAATTAAATTCAAAAATAAAATAAAAAATGCCTTTAAAGAATTTTGGTTCAGTTTAAATAGCCTTATTTAATATGATTGTCATTAGAAATTAATTGGGGTGAATGAAATCATGTGTTTACATTCCTTTATTTCTTTCTAGTCATACTAAATATTGCTTGCCATATGAAGTCATGCATTCATTTCTTTTAAAAATTAATTAAATAAAATATTTTATTTTATGTCAAATTGCATGTGTTGGCTAAAATTAAGAATATAAGTGGCTATTATCACTATTAAACAAAAAAACTATTTTTCAAAACCTATAAACTAATTATTACAAATGAAGTAATGCTAATTATAAATACTTATAAGCTTGCATGTGATGATAGTATAAGATGTGTAATGTGAAGTTCTCTTTCCCAACCTTAACATGGATTCACATAGGATTTGTAAGTGTATAGTTCATTTGAAAAGAATACAACACTTGCCTAAATCTATTCCTATGCATCTCCATGTTAAGACTTAAGAAGAATTTTATATTATACATGTAAATCATACAACCAAATCAAACATAATTTCTTGCATGATTCCTTATCCATTTGGTTCTTTTTGTACATTCATATGTATTTGAGAAAAGTAGTATATTCGTCTAGACATCCCGTGGTTGCGAGGCTTTAAGTAGCCCTAAGTAGGTCTTGTACCTTACGCCCCTGGTGTAAAAAATAATGGCGTCGTACTCACTTAAAACTCTTGTACACATGCATGTGTGATGTGTTCAATGAATGAGAATAAAAAATCAAATAAATGAAACATAACTTTTGCATTGATTTTTCTATCCTTATAGTTATTCATACATTTACATATATCTAAGAAAGTGGTATATTAGTCTAGACATCCCGGGGCTGCGATGCTTTAAGTAGCCCTAAGTAGGTCTTATACATTATGTCCTTGGTGCAAAAAAATAATTGTGTCGTACTCACTTATAACTTTTATACATGTGAATGTGTATTCAACTAATGGATGAAAAATCCATATTTTCTACATAACAAAGGCATGCATTCATAATTCAATTAACAAATAAAATATCTAAATTTCAAAATACATTTCTTTGCATTCATCATCAAAGTATGGTAAGATTTACATTGCATGTATAGGTATGCTTAAGATTATTCATATGCATGATATACATGATGGAAAGAAATGGATGAGTGTGTGTTATGTGATAGTAATCCATCCTAATTAATCCTAAGATGCCTTTCTTATTGAATAGGGCTATTTAGAATGAATCTAAACTTAGGGTTAATTAAAATACATAATAAACCATTCATTAAAGGAAATTCATTAATTAACATACCTTAGAAATGACTTAAGGTAGGGATAAAAGAGACTCTCTCTCTTTCTTCTCTTTATAAATCTTAGTTGCTAAGTGTATGCTATATGAAAAAAAATACTAAGTAAAAAATTCTCAAATTGATGAAATCACTTAAAGAGAAATCAACCTTTTATGAATTAAATCCCTCACACTTAGTAAGTCATAACTCTAAAGCCTAGTTAAGACATACCACACAAGCTCTAACAAATGCACATTAGGCTAAGTCACCATTTCTAGCTTTATGTTAGGGTGGTGCATGGTTTGATGAATGATTAGTTTTGTGATGTATTATTTTATACTGGATGTTAGGGTGTATGTGTGTAGCCTGAATGTTAGGCCGATATTAGCCTAATTATATTTTATGCAGGGGGCTGTGTGATGGAGGTGGGCATTCTTTCTTTTGATGAGAATGAGAGAACGTGGGTATTGGAGGTGAAGGAAGAAGATATGTTGGATAACTAGCGCTCCCACCAAGGATTGCCAAGGTTTGGCCACCAAGCTCTCAAACCACAAGAATAACTCAAAAATTTATAATTGCCAAAAGATCTCCTTCATTCTAATAAGAGGGGTTATTTATAGCCATTACAAGCATCTTTCAAAAGAAAAGAATTCAAAACATGGAGGGAAAGGTGGGTGGCCACATTAATGTGAAGCAATAAATTACCTAATTATTTTATGCCATCCACCCATTTCACATGCTATTATTTTATGTGGATTCAACCACCTCACATGTCATGCTTTGAATTTTTAAATGCAAAATTTCAAACATGGAGTTTCTAGAAGAAAATTAAAAATTACATAAATAAAAAGATGAAATCATAAAATGGGCCTTAGCAGGCTAATGGGCTAAGTCTTCTTTCTTGAATTTTCTTGGGCTTTAGCTTGAGATCTTGTAAATGGGCCTTGGGCTCTAATTTGTTGATCCTCATGATGTTCTACATCAACTACCCTGGGCTCAATTGAACTTTGCTCCGTAGAGTTGAAATCTAAGAAGTATTCTACTAATTGTGGGGCTAAAGTCTCCAAATCACTACGAGTCAACCATGTGTCTTCAGCTGGTGGCTTATTCTTCCAACGAACTAGAAAATGATGTTCAGAAGCTGGATTAATGGGTGCTTCCTCGGTGATAATATAGTCAACTTCAAAGGAAGAGGGCTTCAGTCTGTATATCTCCGCTAAAGAGTTAGAACAAGTGGAGGTTTCTAATTCCTTCATATGATAGAATATCTTCAGATTAATAACCTGGATGAATGAACATATCCAGCAAATCAAGGTGATAAGCATTAGTTCCAATTTTCTTGAGAATTTTAAATGGACCACAAGCTCATGCATGTAATTTCTTTATATTTAGTAGTTTGATAATGCTCTAATGCTAATCAATACATAATCACCTTCTTTATATTCTTTCATTGAGCGATTATGATTTGCCTTAGAAGCATAATTATCATTACTTATAGTAATTTGCTTTCTTATATCTTCATGGAGGCTTTGAAAATCTTTAGCAAATGAGAATACCGCATCAAAAAATACATGAGATGGTAGGTTTGCTACATCTATTGGTTGTCTGGGTTTTGACCATGACTATCTCAAATGGTGATTTTTTGTAGTTCTAGATATAGTACTATTATAGGCAAATTTGGAGGTTGGTAAATGTAAATCCCAATTTCTAAACTTTACCTACCAAACATCTAAGCAAATTTCCTAAGGATTAACTACTTCAGTTTGTCCATCAGTTTATGGGTGAAAGGCAGAAGAGAATTTTAATTTGGTACCTAATAATTTCCATAATATTTTCCAAAAATATGAGACAAACTTAACATCTCTGTCAGAAATAATGGTTAAAGGGAGACCATGGAGTCGCTATTTCCTTAAAAATAATTTGGCTATATAAGAAGCATCATTTGTTTTGAACAAGGTAAGAAATGAGCCATTTTGAGAACCTATCCACTACAACAAAAATACTATCATGTCCTCGATGTCTAGGTAATCCTAGAATAAAATCCATTGATAGGTCTTCCCAAGGCCTATAAGAGGACAGTAAGGCGTATTGTCCGACCTTTGTTTGATAGTTTTAGCTTATTTACAAATTAAGCATTGAGCCACTAATTTTTGAACATCTCATTTTAATGAAGGCTAATAAAATCTATTTTCTAATAAACATATGGTCTTATTCTTTCCAAAATGACCAGCTACACCCCCAGCATGTAGCTCAGTGATAAGGAATTCTCTAAGAGAAGATCGAGGAATGCATAATTGTTTTCCTTTATATAAATATCCATTTGTTATCAAGAATGTCCCTTGTAAAGTTATTGGTTTATCTAGGTGTTCAAGATAAATTAGGTGAAAGTCGTAGGCACACAATATAATCATCTTTGATTCTATCAAATCACAGGATTCTCAATTCTAAAGAGGAAATCATTAGGTTTACCACGATAAAGCATCGGCTTATTCTCAATTCCAGCTTATGCTTTAGAACAAAAAGTAGTCTTGTAAAAATTCAACCCATTTTGCATGCCTATGACTTAATTTTCGTTGAGTATTAATGAATTTTAAGGCATGGTGATCGAATTAAGTATAAATTCTCTATGTAAGAGATAGTGTGCAATGCCTTAAAGATTGAATTACCATAAAACTCTCTATCATAAGTGGAATATCGTTGTTTAGCTTCATTTAACTTTTCACTAAAGAATGCTATAGGATGATTCTCTTGACTTAAAATTCCACCTATCCCAATTCTTGAAGTATCACATGTCACTTCAAAGGCTTTAGAAAAATCAGGAAGCCTAAGGATTGGTGCAAAAGTGATAAGAACTTTAATTTGCTCTAAGGCCTTTTATGCATTAGAAGTCCAACTAAATTTATCTAATTTTAGTATATCAGTTATTGGAGCAATAATGGTACTAAAATTCTTAATAAATCTCCGATAAAAAGTGGCTAAACCATGGAAGCTTCTAACTTGAAACTTTTAGGTGGTGGCCAATCTAAGATTGCTTTCACTTTAGAAGGATCAGTTTAAGCCCGGGGATATAATAAAGCTTAAAAGATTACCTCAGCTTGAAAAGAAACACTTTTTTAAATTGATGTATAATTTCTCTTGTTTAAGTAGTTCAAAGACTTTTTGTAGGTGTTGTAGATGTTCATTTTCACTTGGACTAAAAATTAGAATATCATCAAAATACACCACCCAAAAATTTACCTATATATGGTTTAAGAAGATTCATTAATCTCATAAATGTGCTAGAGCATTTGAAAGTCCAAAGGGCATGACAAGCCATTCATAAAGTCCATCGTGGGTCTTAGAAGCCATCTTCCACTCATCTCCCATCTAATCTAGAATTTGATGATATCCACTTTTTAGATCAATCTTTGAAAAAATTTGCTCCTGAGATTAAATCTAACATATCATCTAATCGGGGAATAGGAAACCTATATTTGATAGTAATTTTATTTATTGCTCGACTATCAACACACATTCGCCATGTTCCATCTTTCTTTGGAGTTAATAATGTTGGGACTGCACAAGGGCTAAGACTCTCTTGAATAAAACCCTTTCTTAATAATTCCTCAACTTGTCTTTTAATCTCAACATGCTCAGTAGGGTTCATCCTATAATGTGGAAGATTAGGAAGTTGAGAACCGGGTAAGAACTCAATAGCATGTTGAATATCTCTTAGAGGAGGTAGCTCATTAGGAAGCTGATCAGGTGCAATATCGTTAAAATCAGAAAGAAGAGAAGAGACCACAACAGGTATGTGAGTCTCATTAGAGTCTGGTATGATTTTTTTTACATGTAATATGTGAAGAAGAAATGGATCAAAAAATTCTTTTCGTAAAGCGCCAAAACCTATTATTTCTATCTTTGGGGTCAAAGGAGAAAGAGTAGGTGTTTTAAAATAAGGATCGAAATGATAGTGTTAGGCAATAGATTTTCTATGATAATTAATTGAAGTTTGGCATTTTTCTTCAATAGAGGCTTAGGTTGCAAGTCAGGTTGTTTTGTGTGGTGTTATGGAGGGTGTTTTTTCTACTGGCTTTATTAGGAGTTTAATAGTCTTATTATTATGGTTAAAACATAAGTATTTTCCCTACCATAGTGAATAACATTCATATCATATAGCCAAGGTCGCCTAAGAGAATATGAGCAATGTCCATGTGGAGAACATCACATAGCTTCCTATTTTAATAGGAACTAAACACATTGGTGATGGGAAGAGATGTATGATTTACCCAACTAACATGAAATGGTTCGTGGTGGGTTCAAATTTTAGGTTGGCTCGAGTTAAGGTATGTGTTGAAATGACATTCATAGCACCTCCATCTATAACTAACCTACATCTCTTTCATTACACAAAACATACATGCTAAAATGTTCTTTCTCCTCCAATCTTTTGCCTCATTTTTATTACAAGAAGACATCTCATCACATTAACATGAGGGTCATCGCTAATTCTAATTCTTCATCGATAATGGGGTGTCATCATAACCTTCTTCTAGATTATCATCTATTGATTTTCAACTTCTTCTAAAAATAAGATTTGAGCTTTACATTGATTTTGCATATGACCTTTTATGACATTTAAAACATATTACTTCCCTAATGTTCTTAGAGTTCCCTTCAATTGAAGTTTTAGGCAGAGGGGATGGGCCATTTGGATGGGCTAGTCTAATAGTAGATCTATTGGATGAAATGGAAGGTACTTGACTTTCAATTTTAGAGAGGGAGGCAGATTTCTTTTGTTATTCAACTAATAATGCATAATGAAATGCTTCCTCTAAAGATTGTGGGTCAAATAATTCAACTTCATTTCTAATTTCAGCCCTAAGTCCAATAACAAATTTATTGGCAATTGCCAATCATTATCGAATCGTTCTAGAAACTAGATCTTCAAAAGTGTTCAAGTATTCATAAGATAATTACCTTGTCTCAAAGTTAATAATTGGCTATGTAGCTACTTATCATGATGCCTAGGACAGTACTTTGCTCTTAACATTTCTTTCATTTTTATCCAAGTCAGGTTTGTCCTTCCTAAGCTTTGTTCTTTAGCTAAAGTATTTGTCCAATAAATTTTAGCATGCCCTATCAATTTCATTTTAGCAAAAGTAACCCTTTGGTAATCATCCATTTTATACCAATCAAAGAAGTCATCCATTTGAACTAACCAATCGAGAAATTTATTTGGATCATGTATACCATCATAAGTTTTTCTACTTTTAACTCTTCGAGATGGATCATTAGAGTCTTCTATAGTCTTAAAATAATTTTCTCCCCTTCCACCATTTCTAGCAATTGATTGTCTTAAGTGGTTGATTTTCTATGGTTTGGATATGAATCTTCTTCATCTATCCCTATTGGCATAGTTTAGTATTGGAGGAGGAGTTGGTACTCTATTATTTTGTAGATGCACTAAAAGAGTTTGCATTTGTTGGTTAAGTTCTTGCATTTGATTCTTACTTTCTTCTAATATTTATTGAGTTTTTAGTTCATTGTCTTGGATCCTAAGATCTAAGGCATCAACTAATCTAGTCAAATTTTCAACTTGATCTTGAGAGATAGATTTTGGTGCCATGAGATTTTTTTTTAAGGAAGAAAAAAAAAGATATATGAAAAGGGACCAATGAAAAAAATGAAAAAAAAATAATAAATAAGTATAATATAATTGTGCAATCAAAGTAAAATTTTAAGCTAAGAGAACTTCTAGGTGAGGAGGGGGGTACAAGACCACTTAAATCCCAAGCTCTCCTTAGACAGCTTTGTCTTTTGACAAAGTTCTATTTAGCTTCCAAAATCACCAAGTTTAACACCCTTATATTATTATGCATGCATATTTATATATATATATATATATATATATATATATATATATATATATTAATGCAATGAAATAAAAATGCTCAAATTTATCTCTTTTTTTTCTTTTAAGAAAGCAAGTTATCATAAGTTAATCAAAGAAACTTCTAAAATTAACCATAAACAATAACAAAGATAATAAAGCAAGTAATTAAATTTTGATTTGCACTAATGGCTAGGTTGTTTTAGGTGATGAACTACCTCACCAAGGTACTCTTAATTTTTTTTTTTTTTTTTTTGAGGGAGGGGAGGGTGCACACACAATTGAAAAATGGCTAAAATATATAATAGAGCTTACTAATTGAAATTTTATGCTATCACCATAAACTTGTAAGTAATATATATCTTTCCAAGCTACTAATATGCTTTTAAACTATCACATAAAAGAAAATTAATTAACCTCACAAGTCCAAGAAAAACTCACAAGTTTGAAGACAAGTCCAACACTTGAGTTGCTCCCTTTGTTGAAGAACTTTTGACCAGCTCCTTCCAGCTCGCTCGATACCAAATTTGATGGAGGTATGCTTCTTTCTTTTGATGAGATTGAGAAAACGGGGTATTGGAGGTGAAGGAAGAAGATATGTTGGATAACTAGCTCCCACCAAGGATTGCCAAGGTTTGGCCACCAAGCTCTCAAACCACAAGAATAACTCAAAATTTGTAATTGCCAAAGATCTCCTTCATTCTAATAAGAGGGGTTATTTATAGCCATTACAAGCATCTTTCAAAAGAAAAGAATTCAAAACATGGAGGGAAAGGTGGGTGGCCACATTAATGTGAAGCAATAAATTACCTCCTTATTTTATGCCATCCACCCATTTCACATGCTATTATTTTATGTGGATTCAACCACCTCACATGTCATGCTTTGAATTTTTAAATGCAAAATTTCAAATATGGAGTTTCTAGAAGAAAATTAAAAATTACATAAATAAAAAAGATGAAATCATAAAATGGGCCTTAACAGGCTAATGGGCTAAGTCTTCTTCTTTCTTGAATTTTCTTGGGCTTTAGCTTGAGATCTTGTAAATGGGCCTTGGGCTCTAATTTGTTGATCCTCATGATGTTCTACATCACTGTGCTTAAGGGGCCGTTATAATAAAAATATAAATGCTTTTTACTGTGCAGGTTGCTTAGCCCTTAAGCATAACCCATGTTAGGACAGGTGGGCTTGGTGACCCATGTTTAGGGTACTAAGTCCAAATTATTCCTATAATTATTTGGGTTGTATGGTGTGTTCAGCTAACATTTGTTTTGCAAGTATAGCTAGATTTGCATTCCTTTCTTTTAATGCAATTTTTGCATTAGGATTAGGATAAGTGTTACGGGGATTAAGAATGAGCATTGGTTAGAAGACCACATCTTATACACCATGTGATGCCTTTGGAGCAAGCTACTTCCCAATCAAGCCAAAAGAAAGAAGGAAGTGGAACAAATCAAAAATGAAGGAATGAAAGGTGAAAAGTGAAGAATGGAGGATGAAGGATGAAGATCCCCCCATAGCACTTATCATTTTATAATTGTAATTATTCTTTCATTATACTGGGAAATATAATGGTAGAGCTTAGCTACCCACATTTCTTTTCAGGTTGTATGGAAGTACCCGATCGCACCAGCCTTTTATTCTTTTACAATAAGTTTATAAAATTGTTTGATATTTTATTTAGCTTGTGCATTAGAAATAGCATGGCTTTCCATAGTTTCTGATTGTGATTCTGTGGCCTGGAATTAGGCTCTTAGGATAAAAATAAATTTTCTATCCCATTAACAACTCATAACTAAAATTTTAAAATAACTCATAACCTCACATAAAAGCTTAGGAATTAAATCAAGATAATAAAATTTTTAGCAAGCCCTTAGCTGGATGATTGAATGTATAATATCATGCATGTCAAAATCTTTCACTCTTACTAAGAGAGGGCTTCCATCCATGCCAAGAATAAAGGTTTGACCTGTAAGAGCCTTTGATGGAAAGAAACCTCTTTCTCTTATGATTTAGCCCACAATAAATTTCTCAAGCATTTAGGCATAGAAAATCCTATAACCTGTGTCAAAATAAAAGTTCAAATATTAAATAAAATTTGACAAAATTTGCATTAGATTTAAGTGATTACTCATGGCCTTCATGATCTAGTCTCTTAAGAAGTGAGTTTAAGTACTTAGTTTCTTTTCTAAATAAATAACAGCCTAACAATCTTGCAAAGCATATGACTTGCCTACATGGATTTAAAGCTAGAGCAGCCACTCCTCCTATAATAAATCCAAACAATGAAGTGGTTTATTCTCTCTTGTGGAGGTAAACCATATACCCAATTTCACCTTAGATTTAGGCCACGCTTTGGCCCTCTCCAAAGCTCCCTAGATTTTGGATATGAGGTTGATGTTTCCCTTTACAAGCTACAAGCATAATTCCTCACCTCTTAGGCATTTCCATAATATAGTATTATGGAATCATAAGTCCTAGACTTCTAATAGACATTTAACTCAAACAAATAAATCTTCTTAAATTCAAATATATAAAGCCCAACCATAAGATATATTGGAGTGCTCATTAGGTTTCCTAGTATCATGAGCACTCCTTACACATCTCCCTTGGTTTTAATAAGAACTCTTCCCTTTTGATCTCTTCCACTTGATTTTCAAAAATATAAATAATCCTTTGATAGTCTTATTTTTGAATTCTTTGGAGACAACAATTACTTCAACTGATGAGGACTATTCTTAAAGGGATTCATCTTCCTAAGATGCTGAGTGTATAGGCTTGCCTCAGAGCTAATGAACCGATTTAAATAAACCACTTTTTACTTTTTCATGTGTAAGTAGGTGAAAATATTCAGTATATTTGAAGATAGCCTTAAAGTGTCCTTAGGTGAGTTAGGTCTATTATAAGGTGGTGACTTCCTATCTCTTGAGATGGTATACTATTCCTTGATGTCATGCAGATCCACCAATAGGTACATCTCTGGGATCACGTGTGGTGTCCCTCAAACACACTGACACAAAATAAACACCACAATCTCCTTTATGCTGATGGTGGTGAGGTCAGGTCCCTCATAAGTGATCTTGAATTGCTTGAATCCAAGGCCAAACTTGATGATAGGGGCACCAGTGAGTATGGCCTGATCTAAGGTCAAATCCTCACCTGATGCAAAGGAGAAAATTAGCTTGCCAAAAGATATGATGAAAAAACTATCTGAAGAAGAGAAAAAGAAGAGCTGGACTGGTATCTCTGCATTTTTGGAAAAGAGATCAGATTATTTTCTTGCTTGAATTGTTGACTTGAATTGTTGAGTTTGATTTGAATTTTGAATTGGAACCCTCATTTAACAAATTTAGGCATGGAAAATGGGGTTCAATTATATGTTGGAGAGATTTGAGAAATTTGGAGGAGAGACTTTGTTGAATTAAATGTTGAGTTTGATTTTGATTTTGGAACTCGCATTCAACAAATTTGGGTATGTTGAGTAGGGTTCAATGCATGTAGGAAAGATTTGAAGATCTTGAAGGAGAGATTTTGCTTGTTTTTATTTGTTGGAACCCTCATTTAATAAATTTAGGTATGTTAAATTGGGTTCAATTATATGTTGGGGTAATTTTGATAATTTGGGTTATCATTTTTTTTGTTGGAGTTTGGTTTTAATTTTGATTTTAAGTTGGAATCCCCATTTAGAAAATTTAGGTATGCTAAATGGGGTTTAATTGATGTTGGCTGCCTTTATTAAGGTTCAAATAAACAAAGTACCAACAGAAAGAAAGATATTCTTGGGCCTATATAAAATATAAGTCCATTATCGATGCTTGGAGGCAATAATTATCTACTAGAGATGGAGAGAGGAATCATCCCAAGCGGAGTCACCAGAAAAATTTGTGGTTTTTATTTTCAGATGTGTTGGGTGGACACAACACATATCGTAGGGGGTACTTATTGAAGTGATTGGGTGTGACATTAAGGTATGATGTACTATCTCTAAAGATAGAAAAATCACCCTACAATAGACTTAATCACCTAATAAGGACTCATAAGGTATGATGGATCTTCATATATTCTAGAGATCTTTCCCCCCACTTTACATGAAATAGTAAAGTGGGGTTTATTTTAAGCTGGTTTCTTAAGTTCCTTATGGAGGCAAGCTTCCATAATTAACTACATCCTAGGAAATGGGATTTTCTAAGAATACTCTCGATTAAAGTAGATAATTATTATCTCCAAAGTTTTAAGGTTAAGACTATCAAAGAATTGGTTATTTTAAAAAATCAAGCAGGATTGTTTAATTGGAAGACTTATTTTAGAATCCAAAGGAAGATGAGTAGGAAATGCTCACGATACTAGGATGCCTAGTGAGCATTCCAAACTATCCTATGGTGAGGCTTTATATGTTTTAAAGAGGGGAATTATTTATTTGAGTTGAAATTTTATTAGATTGCTAGGGCTTATAATCCATCAACATAAGATTATGTAAATACCTAAGAGATGAGAATTTATACTCGTGGCCCAAGAAAAATAATCAAGCTCGAATCCTAAATCTAGGGAGCTTTAACATAAGTTAGAAGCATGATCTAAATCTAAGCAGAAGGGGGACATAGGGTCTACTCCATGAGAGAAGATATGCAGGTCGACTCTTCTCTTAGACTTGTGCTGGGTGGTAACACCTCTATGATTTAAAACCATGTAGTCTGATCTTATGGAATTGCAAGATGGTTATACTTGTTATTTAATTGGAAAAAAATAAAGTCCTAAACCCACTCCCTAAGAGACTAATGCATGAGTGATATGAGCATATGACTTAGTCTAAAATTCAAAATCTTTTCAACTTTTACATTATTTTGACACATTCATTTGGACAAAAGGCTTTGGAATTTTTATACCTAAATGCATGATGAAATCTGATTATTGGACAAATCAAGAGAGAAAGAGGGTGAAGCTCCATCATAAGGGGTTGCTTTCATAGGTCAACTAGTCCCTAAAGTGTAAGAATGGAGGCCCTTATTTTGTAAGAGTGATAGAAGATGCGATGCATGATGTGAGACATACAACATATAGCTAATGGGTTGCTAAATCTTTTAACTATCTTGATTAGAGCCTAAGCTTTATGATGAGATTGTGAGTTATTTAAAGTTTAATTATGAGTTATTAGTTGGGGTAGAAATATTAATTTTATCTTAAGAGTCTACCGCATCAGGACCACACATTAAAACATCAATAATAAGGAAACTATGAAAAAGATGCAATCTTATTGCACAATCTAAACATAACATCAAATATTTTATAGACTACTACAAAAGAATAAGAAGTCGGTGCGATCGGGTATGACCGTATACTCCGAAAAGAGAAAAGATGGGTAACCAAGCTTTACCTTTATACAACCCAAAATTATAAAATAATATTATAATTTAGAATTGAATACATGTTATGGGGTCTTCATTCTTCATTTCTTCTTTCTTCCTTCACTTAATTTGATTTATTTTCCAAGGCATCATAAGGGAACCTAGGACTAAGCCCTCTAGCCACTACTTATCCTAATCTTCATAGTACTAATCCTAATTCCTATTATAAAATTACATATGTATGGGAAATAATAAATCTAACTACACCTGCAAAATAGAGATTAGCTAGTGTGGTGAAAAATAATTTCTCATTTTTCTTCTTAAGTGTATACTTCCATCTTCAATATATGTGGATAAAATGAAGATAAAAATATAATCTTTTGCATTTTTGACACCACGTAGATCCATAGATGTTCTTATTAGGGTGATCGAGTATGTCATTGAGGAGAGGTGTACTATCTCGAAAGATAGAAGTCTTCATCCTAATCACCTCAATAAGGACTCCACAATGTTATGTACAGATTCATCCCCTACTTTATATGGAAAAGTAATATTGGGTTTATTTTAAATCAAGTTGGTTAAGTTCCTGAGGGCAAGCCCCATATTTAATTCCTAAGGGGCCGGAATACTCTCAGAATGATGATCGTTGTCTCCAAAGATTTCAACCAAAGATTTCAATCAATCAATTAGTTTATTTTTAGAAGGTCAAGTGGGATCGATCAAGAGGAAAGAGTTCTTATGAAAGCCAAATGAAAATAAGTAGGGGATGCTTAAGATGCTAGGAAGCCTAGTAAGCACCCCAAACTATTCTTTGGTTGGGCTTTACATTTTTGAAATTAAATTAATGTATTTTAGTTGAATTTTTATTAGAATGCTAGGGTTTATAATTCCATGGTACAAGGCCATGGAAATGTCTAAGAGGTGAGGATTTATACTTATAGTCCGTAAAGAGGAGAAGCAATCTCAGAACTTAAATCTAGGGAGCTTTGGCGAGGGCCAAAAGCACGACCTAAATCTATAGCAAAAAATAAGTATTTGGTTTACCTCCACATGAGAGGATAAACCATTGATGGACTTACAACCTTGCTGGGTGTACTTCTTCTACAATTTTAAATTCATGTAGGCAAGTCTTATGTTTATGCAAGATATCAAGGTTATTATTTATTTAGAACGAGACTAAGTCATTAAACACACTCCTTAAAGAGACTAGATCATGTAAGGATATGCTTTCAAATGACTTAAATCTAATGCAAAATTTTCACATATTTTATTTTTATTTTTGGACAATCATTTGACTCATGCTATATGATTCATATGCCTAATGCATTTGAAATAAGATTATGGGCCAAAATCAGTGAGATAAGGAGGTGTGTTTCCACCATGGCTCTCAAAGGTCAAGCCAAGTTCTCTGGCAAAGGTGGAAGCCCTCCAATTCAAGAGTGAAATAATATACTTTTATGCATGATGTTAGAAAAGAAAGTACACATCTAGCTAAGGGGTTACTAATTCTTTTATCTTGATTTTAACTTAGACTTTAAGTGAGGTTATGAGTTATTTATTTTTAATTTTAAGTTATTTAATTTGGCAGAAGATTTATTTTTTCCTAAGAGCCTAATCATCATCCAGGCCATACATTAAGCAAGGAAGAAACTAGAAAAAGGATTACATCTTAATGCACAAGCTAAACAAAATATCAAAAATTTTATAAAGCTAATGCAAAAGAATAAAAGGTCATTTGTGGTTAGGCACCATCGTACAAACCCAAAAACAAATTGGCTCTACCCATATGCAACCCGTATTACAAATGAATTAATTTACAATCAAGTAAGGAAATTCATGTTATGGGGGTCTTCATTTCTTCTTTTCTTCTTTCTTCTTTCTTCTCTTAGTTCATTCTTTTGGATGGTTGGAATGTGGTTGCTCTAAAGGCTTCACATGATATATAAGATGAGATCTTATGATCAATGTTCATTCTAATCCCCTATAACAATCATTCCAAAATCCTAATTACAAAAGAACATGAAAAGAAAAAGTAAATCTAACTAACACTTGTAAAACATAGATTAGCTAAATAAACCACAAATCCCAAGCATGTATATTAGACTTAGCACCCCACACATGGGTAACCAAGTTCACTTGGCCTATTGGATTATGCTAGGGATATAAGCACCTACATAGCAAAAGCATTTATATTTTTATTTATTACAACACCCCTTAAGCAAAATCCCCTATAGAAGATAATGGTTAAATTAAGATCGCCCTACCATTCATTCTACGCACATACACCCTAACATCCAGACTAGAAATAATACATCATAAAATAAAAGCAAACATCAAACCATGCACCACCATAACCTAAAGCTAGAAATGGTGACTTAGTTTAATGTGTGTGCTTTAAAAAGTTTGTGTGGTATGCTTAGCTATGGCTTTAGGCTTAGATTTTCTAAGTGTGAAGATGTTCAACTTAGAGGAGGGTTTCAATTTAAGTTATTGAGTTATTTTGGATTAATTTTATTTTGTATTTTGATTAGGTTTGAGTGAGTCCTACAATTAATTACTAAGTTATAAAGAGAGGGAAAAGAGAAGAGAACTTCTCTTTCCTTCCCTACCTTAAGTAATTTTTAAAGTAGGTTCATGTTTGATTTTGTTTAGTGAAAGTTTTATTATGTGTTTTAATTGATCCTAAGTTTAGATCTTCCCTAAACAAACTTATTCAAAAGAAAGGCATTTTAAGATTAAATAAAGTGAACTAATATCACAAAATACACATCACTTCATTTTTTTTCCAACATGTATAACATGCATATGAATGAATCCTAAGCATATCTATACATACAAATGGAAATGTTTAGCACACTTTATGAAGAATGCTAAGAAATGTTACTTAAGAAAAATGGAATGCTTTATGATGCATGATTTTCATTAAGTAGAAAAAGGGGTATTCATCTATCATTTATTCATATGCACATTATTAGCACTAGGGGTGTAAGGTACAAGACCTACTTAGGGCTACTTAAAGCCTTGCAACCTCGGGATTGTCCAGACGAATATACCACTTTCTTTAAATACACATGCATGTACAAAAGAGATAAATGAAAAAAAAAAGATGCAAAGTTTATGTTTATTAAATTTTGGTTTGTTTATGCAATTTATGTGTGTAAATGTAAAGATCCTTCTTAAGTTAGAACATGGAAGATGATAAGAATAGATTTTAAACAATTGTTATGTTCTTTTAAAAGAACTATACCATTTGCAAATCTTATTCAAATCCATGTTATGAGAAAAGAAAGGAAGCAAACATAAGACACATTTTTATATTCACATGCAAGCTTATAAATAAAGTATAAGTAGCATACCTTTCAGTTTTGATATTTGATTTATAAGTTTTGAAAATAATTTTGAATTTAATAGTGATAATAGCCATTAATATTTCTATTTTATCTAAAACATACAATTTCACATAAAGAAAATATTTCATTTTAATTTTGATTCTCAAAAGACATGAATGCATGAATTTCATATGACATATAAATTTAGTGCTAGAAAAGAAATAAAGTGATGAAAGCAATATAAATTCATTCACCCTAATAATTCCTAAAGATAATCCTATGAAATAAGAAAGTTTAAAGTGAATCAAAGTTTGTTTAATGTGATTTTTATTTTGATTTTGCTTTTTGTTTGATTTAGGAAATGTGAAAGAATGTTTGCTGGTCCTAACCCATTTCCCCTATGTGTATGTAATTTTAGTTTAATCTTTAGATGATTTGATTATTTTTATATTTTGATTAGGTTAAGGTGTGAATTAAGTGTGTTAATTATCCCTTTTTTATACCACCTTAGCATAATTAATCAAATAATTATGAGCTAATGATATGACGTAAAACCACACAAGGAATTTAAATCAGCAATGCACCAAAGAAGAAAAGGGCCTAAAGCATTTGGCTCATGATTAATGATTAATTAAATTAAAAGGTTTAAGTTAAGTAATTTCATAATCCTTCTTACACATGTGAGTTGGATTTTGATTTTCTTAATGCACTTAGGTTATTGAACACCTAAGCATCTACCCAAAGTGAGTTAGTAAGTTTTAGAAGGTTTTAGAATTTTATCAAATTAATTAGGTAGGTATTTAGTGGATTAATCCTTAATTAAGTTTGGATTAAGGAAGAAAGGGGAGGTTTAAGGAATATCTTAAGAAAAATATCCCAAAATTATTCCCTAAACCTCCTATTCATTTAAACAAACCTTAATTAACTAAATCAAGGGATTAAACCACTGGTTTCACACTTAATTAGGCTTAATTACATTAGGAGAGTAATTAAGAATGAATCCAGTAATTACCCTAATTAAACTATTAATAAATCCCAAGAAAATTAAGGAAGGTAGAAGTCATCCCATTAAATGCACATGAGAAATTTGAGATTAATTAATGGAATAATCAGAGAGTAATTAGCCTAATTATATTCCCAATAAAATCAAAATTCAAAAAATAACACTATTCAAAATCCATCAAAGTCACTTTTATAATATTCTACATTCAATTATCTTTCATATGCAATTTATTTCATATTTTTTTTGATTTTTCTACACTTAGATATGAATATTTGAAGTTTTTCTGATTAATTAGATAATTTAATCCCCTAATTATATAGCTAATCCCGTCGGTGCCACGTGGAGGTTGATGCGGCGTGCGCTTTCCATGTGAAGCTAAGGGAGAGGCTATTTAAGTAGTCACATCATACCACTGCATCAGCGGTGGCACTATGCGCTTTCTCTCCATCCGTCCGATCAAGGATCGGATGGTTAAGATCAAGCCTGTAGTTCTTAAGGGTTAATCCTTGGATCCTACGTGTTTTAATCATGGTTGTCCATCCAAAACATGCGGATGGATGACCCATGATTCATTCTTGATCTTCCCTGTGAGAGATGACCACCGTCCATCTTCTACGGGAAGATCCGAGCTCGATTGAGCTTGGATTGATTCTAAACTCAACCCACACCATCACCATGCAAGGGAGATTACATCTAATGGCTAACTTCTCAAAAATTCACTTCACAAAGCTCCACACCATGGCTAATCTAAGCTCAGTTTAATGGTATAGCTCACCGAAAGCTATCACCGGTGCTCGATTCCCTTGAAGAAGCTTCGTCTAGTGAAGATGAGGCATTGTTGAAGTTTTGAGGTGTTAAAATTGGATGGATCTTCTTATAGGCTAAGTTCACCTTCACTTGAGCTCAGTCTTGGTCAAAAGCACTCCTCCCTTGCTTGGAGAACTTGTGTGAAGCTTGGAATGAGTTTGTTTGATCCACTGAGGGTGCTCGAAGGAGGAATTAGGTTGGTTTGGAGTGTTGAGTGAGATGAATTTCAAGTGGAGCTCCCCTATTTTCAGTTTATGAAAATCGAAAAAATGGAAATTCAAAATCACTCTAGGAAGAGACTTGATGGCTCTCAACTCAATCGGAGAAGAATCAATTCAAATGAAATTAGGGGGAGTATATCTCCCCATAGAGCAATCAGACGATCGAGAAGGAGCTTGCCATTTTGATCCAATTGACCTCATTACATGGGTTTGTTAGGCTATTAGGAGTGTCCTTGCATTCAGTTTGGCCAGAGGAGTGGAGTGGTGCAGCTCTCATGTGCTTATTCAAGTGGAGGAGGGATTCCATGTGCCTAATTTCAAGTGAGGTGTTTGATTTTAGCCTTAGGTTGGGTTGGGCTGATCCAAACCCATTGGGTTAGGTGCACCACATTCACTAGTGTCCCTTGGTCCATTAAGAGGGTGCCAAGTGGTCATGAAGAGGATTTGACCAAATTCCAAGTGAATTTGGCCAAAATTTACCCTATGGCCTAGGGGTAAAATGGTCATTTGGCTTTGATTTTAGTTTGGATATGTTTAGTATGATTGAAAAATGGGTTAGGCCAAGTTTCAATGAATTTGAAGTTGGGTTGATATGATTTGTCTCATGTTGACCCATTTAGGTCAAAATGAGTCAACTTGGGTCAAGTTGACTAATTCAAGTTGACCAAATTGTTAAATAAATGGTCAAACCAAGGTTGGGTCAAGTTTATATGACCATTTGAAATATTTTGGTGGCTTTGGTTTGATTCAATTTGGTTTAGATTTGAATTTGGTTCGTTTGATTTCATTTAGGTCAAATGGGTCAAGTTGTTGATCCATTTGACCCATTTGATTATTGACCTATTTGGGTTACATCATGGGGTTATTGGTCATTAGTCATATGAAATAGGTATCTTTATTTTTAATCAATTTTGGTTTAATTTGATTTTGGATCAATATGACATTTTAGGTTGGGTTCAAGGTTCAGGTCAATTGGTTAGGTCTTGTAATTGGAGCTTTGGTCAAGTTCAACAATCATTTTGGAATGAACTTCGACCCATTGGTTTCAATCAATTTGGTTTTAGGACAAGTTTTGACATATTTTGACTTTTAGGTCAAGGTCAACTTGGGTCAAGTGACCAATTGGGTTGGGCTCATTGATCATGAATGAACTTAGATCAATGGTTTCAATCAATTTGTCCTATGGTAGATTTTGGCTAGTTTAGGTTTCATTTTGGCTAAGTGTTGACTTGGTTTGACCCAATTTGAGTGATTGATCATCTTATGATAATTGTTGATCATAATGTGGGGCTTAGATGGGCTTAGTTCAATCCAATTTGGTTAGGATTAGAATTTAGCTCATAAGAGTACTTTATGTCACTTTGGGTTAAGTGAGCCTAAGTGGGTCAAATGGCTTGGTCAAAGTTTGATTTGAGTTTGATTGAACTTGCATATAGACTTATGATAAAAATATTAATCCATTTGCAAGTGGTTTGAAGTCAAATGAGTTTTGATTCATTTGACAATTTCAAGTTCAAAAGGGTGAACATGAGTTTGACTTGGGTTTGAATTTTGAATTGAGTTTTGGTTTGATGATTGAAGTTTGTATTTATATTTGGATTCATGATTGTAGGATTGATTGAATCATGAAGAAAAATCAAGGGTTTGGCTTGATTTGAAATTGATTTAGCTAAATTCAAGATTTTGACTTGAAAGATTTAGGTTGGATTTTTGATTAAATTTGAGTTTGAGTTTTGATTTTTGAATTTATATTTCATTTATATATGTGAATATAAATGAAAATATAGATGGGTTATGAGAAGTTTTCATGAATTTGAAGTGATTTGAACTTGATTTGAGCTAAGTCCATAAGAGGGAATCAAAGTGACTTAGGAAAGATTTTTTTGATTTGGATTTAAATTTGGAATTTGGTTTGATTGATTTGAATTTATATTTCATTTATATATGTGAATATAAATATGGGAAAATTCTTGAATTTGATTTAATTGATTTAGATTTAATTTAGCCTAAGTCCATTAGAGGGAATCAAAGGACTTAAGAAGTATTTTGAACTAGGAATTTCAATCATAAGCTTTAATCATTTGTTTCAATCATAGATCTCAATCATAGATTTCAATCATTTGGAATTGATTTGAGTTTGGAAAAAATCAATTAAGTTGGAATTGATTTAAGTTTGACTTTATGGAAGGAAGAGAAGAATTTGGTTCAAGCTATAGGGTAGGCAAATTCTCCTAACACCCCTAAGGCATGACCTATTTCTATAGCTAACTCTTCTAAGTCTTTAGGGTTAGGTTGAGTGTCCACCTAATTAGTAGATGTGTCTTAGGACTAAGGAACTCTTAAAGTCTAAGAGAAGTCCTATGTCTAAGATGGAGGGGTTGAGAGCTCATTCCAAAAATGAGGACAATAGCTAGACATACATACAATCTCAAGTAGTTATATTTCATAATTTGGACTTAGCACCCTACACATGGGTAACCAAGCCCACTTGTCCTGATTTGGATTATGCTTATGAGTATAAATAACCCGTAAAGAGAACATTTATATTTATTTATGAGTGGCCCCTTAAGCACAATCCCTTAAAGAAAATAAGATTAAGCTAGTAATGGCCTAACATCCAATCTACAAAATATACATCCTAACATCCAGTCTAAAATATTGCATCACAAAATAAAACATAACATCAAACATACACAATCCTAATTTAGGACTAGAAGTGGTGGCTTAATTCTAATGTGTGTGTTAAAGCTTTGTGTGGTGTGTCTTAACTAAGTATCAGAGTTATAATTATATAAGTTTGAAAATTTGAATTTAACCATAAAGGTTGGTTCATTTCAAGTGATTTAGTTGATTTGTGAATTTTAATTTATGTTTTATTTTATTTCATTTGATTTACACTTATCATCTAAGTGTTATAAAGAGAGGAAAGAGACTTACCCTCTTTTATCCCCACCTTAAGCCACTTTTTAAAACATATTAATTTGGTTTAGTTCTCTTAGTGAATCTCTTATTAAATATTTTTTTAATCCTAAGTTTAGGTTAACTCTAAATAATCTCATCCCATGTAAATGGCATCTTAAGATTAATGTAGTTGGATTACTACTACATAGCACATGTTAAATCATTCCTTCCCATCACATACTAACATGCATATGATTTAATCCTTAATATACCTATACATACAATATATATTTTGGCACACTTAAATGATGGATGAATGCATACATTTAGAATTTATATTTTTTTTGTTTGATTGAACTATTCATACATGTAAATTAAAGCTCTATCTGAATTCCAATACAAAAATACATAGGAATGAAATCAAATAAGTACGTGCCTTTGTTAACCAGGGAAGTGAGATAATCAAATGATCTCCTTGGGGCTACTTAAAGCCTCATATTCCTGGGATGTCCAGACTAGATACTTATTATCATTCAAACACATGTAGATCTATATATGAATCATAAGAAAGAGAGCACTAACTGACATGTAATGTATTTTAATGACATAGATGATTATGGATGTATGTATTTTTAATAGAAAAGAGTATTATTATCCTTTAATTAAATACACATATACATATATAAAAGATGTAAGCAAGTACGTGCCATTGTTAACCAGAAAAGTGAGATAATCAAATGACCTCCTTGGGGCTACTTAAAGCCTTGTACTCCCGGTATGTCCAGACTATATACTTTCTATCTTAAATACATATACCTGTATATATAATTATAAGAATGAAAATCATTCAAAGAGTTGTAATTCTTTTGATTGAATTATTTATGCATGTGAATTAAAGCTCTATCCAAATTATAATACAAAAATACATAAGAATAAAATCAAATAAGTACGGGCCTTTGTTAACCAGGGAGGTGAGATAATCAATTGACCTCTTTGGGGCTACTTAAAGCCCCGTATTCCCAGGATGCCCAGACTATATACTTATTATCATTTAATCTTATGTAAATCCATATATGAAAATGAGGAAGAGAACTTCACATTGATATGACTAAGCTATAAGCACATCCAAACTCTATATATATATTCATAACTATCATCACTCCAGATATTGGTACCTATTTATAAACTTTAGAAAGTACATTTGAATTTAATAGTGATAATAGCCACACATATAATAAATTAAACCAACATATGCAAGCTTACATAAGTAAATTCTATTTGAATCATTTAAATTTGAAAATGATGAATGCATGAAACCACATGACATACAATATTTAAAGTGATTGAAAAGGAATAACTAAATATAAATATGTGATTCATTCAACCACACTAATTCCTAAGGTCAATCACATCAAATAAAATTACTTAAAGAAAAACAAAGCTTTTTATTAATTTTGATTTTGGATTTTGATTAAACTTAAAGAGGAAAAATTATTTGCTGTTTTAATCTCATTCCCATATTAGTAATCATAATTGGTTAAAAAAAAAGATAATCAGATAAATTTTATGAATTGATTAAGTTGAATCATTAATTAAATCACTTAATTACCCTTTCATATGCTTCTTTAATTTAATTAATTATTTAATCATGAGTCATAAATTATATGAACATGTGAGAAAATAAAATTGTAATGCTCCTAAAGGACCTAATGCAATTGGCTCATAATTAAAGATTAATTAAGTTAAAGAATCTAAGTATGTACTTTATGATTTTTTCACACTTATGGGTTAATCATAATTTCCTTGAAGGTCTTTATGTTATTAAACACATAAAGAGGAATATTTAATTCCATTGTTAATTATCTAAAGTGATTTGCATTTCAATTTAATTTAATTTGGTCCCTTAATTGATTAATTAAGCACTTAATTAATTTCCATGTTAATTCATTTTCTTTAATGGAATGAATTGAAAAAGAGATTAGGAAAGAGGCCATCCCTCATCCATTCACTGTTAATCAATGATTAATGAGTTTAAATTAATTAACTTTTGTTGTTTAGAACATTAATTAATCATTACGTTAGTTAAAAGGGGGTAATTAAGATTTGAAACAGTAATTTCTCTAATTACATAACCAATAAATTCTAAAAAAATCATGAGAGGTAGAGGTTATCCCAATAAATCAACATACTGGGTTTGGAATTAATTTCCAAAGTAATTAAGGCTTAATTAAGCTAATTAAGTATGCATTCAAACCCTAATTAAATCTTAATTACTATTCAAAGACCAATGAAAATAATTTTAATAAAACCTCTTCTATTTTACCTTTACAATGAGTATTTATTTGAATTTTTTTTATTTTTCTACAATTAGTTATAATTTTTCAAAATTTTAACCCTTAATTAAGCCTAATCCCATCGTCGCCACATGGATTGCTGATGTGGATGCGCTGTCCACATGGTGTCGTGGGATTGGCTATTTAAAATATTCAACGTGGCGGATTCATCCCCTTCATCCGGTCAAGATCGAATGGTGGAGATTAATCACACTGGTCCTAAGAGAATAAATCGAATAAATTCTAGAGAATAATCATGGTCGTCTATTCCGATCACCCAAAATGGATGTCGGATGATCCTTCATCCCCCAAAACGATGGAAGACAGACACCCTCTGCTTTCCTCCGCTTGATCCGAATTTAAGGGCAAGACATCTCAATCGATCCAAAATGTTGAGTGATCTGGATCTAGTAGATCACACCATTAAGATTCTCTTCAAAAGCTTGCAAAAGCTGATTTGTCGAATTTACCTCATCAGATTCATATTGGTGGCTAACCCCTTCACCTTGAAGAGGTATCTTTGAGAAAATGGTGCATTGACTCCTCATCGGCAACTTTGTGGATCAAGCACCGTCAGAAAACTCATCGGAGTTGGTCTAGGAGGGGCTTTTGGTGCTTGAATCGCTTCGAGGAAATTGATTTCTTCTCATCGGAGGTTGGTGAACATATGGGTGTAGTTAATTTGTGATTGGTTGGGATTTAGTGGAGTTGGATGGAGTTGAGCCTTGTCTTGTTTCGAGCAGGCTCGGTTTCATCATCTTTGACGATGGGAAGGCTTGGGGAATTACTTAGGGAGTTCAGAACAAGGTGTTCAAGCTCCTTGATCACTTTTTGCCTCGATTCAAATGGAATTCAGGGGGAATATACCCCCTCCTCCCTCAAATTGGACGGACAGGATTCTCTCTACCATTTACAACCGCCTGGCCACCGAAAGTGGCAGGAGTGAGCTTAGGTGGTTTTTGGAGGAAAGAGGAAAGTCTGGCTAGCTCTCCATCTCCTTTGAATAAGCTAATGAGGGGAGGTGGTTAACTCACCTCCCTTGACCCCTTGGGTTAGGTTAATCAGGGTCTATTTTGAGCTTTGGGTGACTATTAAGTGCAAATGAGGGTTGTTGATTTTATCCTATATGTGAGGCTTTACTCATTGGGTAATGGGTAAATTCATGTCTAAAGTGGGTTCGGTTGATTTGGGTGAGCCAAGGATGGGTCATGCATGCAAAATTTCAATGGGTTTAGGCTTGGTTTGATATCTTTGTTTGGCTCATGTAGGTCAAATTGGGCTAGGTTGGATCAAGTTAATCAATCGAGTCAAACCAAAGGTTGAGTCAAGTTCAAATGAGCATTTGTAATATTTTTGTTCAATTAGTTTGGTTAAATTTGGCTCATTAAAAGATGATTGTAGGATTTTATTTCAATCAGTTTGAATTTATGAATGATTTAGGCCAAATTGATTGGCTAAATGTGTCAATTGGGTTCAGTTGGTCAAATTGGGTTCAATCAAGACTTTGATCATGTTCATTAATTTATTTGGATTGGATTTTGATTTGACCCAATTTTGTCCTTTAGGTTAAATTGGGTCAACTTGGGTCTAAGGGCCAATTATGTTTGGCTTAGCTCAATTGAAGGTCAAGTCATGTTCAAAGATTGATTTTAGGTTAGTATGAATCATTGGCTTGAATTAATTTAGCTTAGATGGTTAATATAGATCATGTAGGTTAAGTGGGTTAATTTGGTCAAATGACCAAATTGACTTTGTTGACAATGATGACAATTGATCAATCAAGGATGATAAAAAAATCATCATAGGAGATTTTGATTGCTTGGTTCAATCCAATTTGGGTTGATTGAGATTTAGTTCAAATAGGTCTTTTAGGTCACTTTGGGTCAAATTAAAGTGAGCCTAAATTTTAGATTAATTGAGTTGAGTTGAGTTTGATATTAGATTTGGGATTGATTGATAGCTTTGGTTGCAATTGATTTAGGTTTAATTGGATTTTGGCTCATTTGAATATTTTAGGTCAAATGGGTTAGGTTAGGTTGATTGAATTGATTTTAGTATGGTTTGGAATGATAATTGAAGGATTGATTGACTCGTGAGAGAATCAATTAAATTAGGTTTGAAGGAAATTTTGGCTAAGTCCATGTAGGTTAAATCATGGTTTGAGTTTAAATCATTTGATTTAGTTTGGTTTTGGAGTTTGGATTTTAGTTGGGATTCAATTGATATTGGTTGTATTGATTTTATGGTTGATTTTGGCCAAGGAGCTGACATGGTTTGGTTAAGCTATAGCAGGCTGTGAGGTTTCCCAAATCTTAAGGCATATCCTTCTAAGTCTCTAAGTTTAGGTTAAGTGTTCACTTAGCCACTAGAAGTGTCTTATGACTAAGGAGCTCTTAGTATCTAGAAGACTCCTATATCTAGGATGAGAAGATTTAATCCTCACTCTAAAAGTAAAGTCAACAAAAGGACCCCCAATAGGTGTGGTGTAACTGGCGAGACACACCTCACATATTGGTATTGACCACCTATACTTAACCCAGAAGGTAGATAGAATCACGATCTTAGTACGATGCAACTGTTGACCTCATTTTTAGGATGAGCTCTCAACCCCTCCATCTTAGACATAGGAGTTATGTTAGACTTTAAAAGTTCTTTAGTCTTAAGACACATCTAGTGATTAGGTGGACACCCAACCTAGCCCTAAAGACTTAGAAGAGTTAGCCATCAGAATAGGTCATGCCTTCTAAGTCTTAAGACACGTCTAGTGATTGACTCGTGAGAGAATCCTATAGCTAATCCTTCTAAGTCTCTAGGTTTAGGTTAAGTGTTCAGTTATCCATTTGAAGTGTTTTATGACTAAGGAGCTCTTAGTGTCTAGAAGACTCTTAGATTTAAGATGAGAAGATTGAATCCCCACTTCAAAAGTAAGGTCAATAATGATCCAACACATTATAAAATAGTTGTGTGATCCACAACAAAACATCATCATCATCCTATAATCACTAATAAAGATCTTCTCCATTGGTTATAAAAACAACTATGAAATACCTTTACAACGCATTGCAAACACAACATATGTAAGTTAGCGGTCAAAATTGACCCGAGACGATAACTGACAACAATTATTCTGGTTGACCCGGTAATTTTGTGGGTTCTGAAATTGATGTTGATTTTTATTTCCGGGTTGACCCACCAATAAATTCTTCGATTTCACAACTCAAATTTAACTCAAAATTGACCCACAAACTCAAAATTGACTCGATTTTGACTTAAAATATATATATATATATAAATATATCATTCGGGTCGTGTCGAGTCAATCAAGTCTGTGTTCAGTTGAAGTTTTAACTTAATAATAATTCTTATTGCTCTCAAATTTACTTCAACGAATGTCTTCAATTGATAATGTAATGGTTCAAAAACTATTGTAATGATTATTTTAAGATTTTAACTATCGATATAAAGCCCTTTTCTCTCTAGTGAAATCAAGAATAACTTTATTGAATCCAAGAATGACAATCAACCTCTTGACATAATTAAATCTAAACATATTAAATTTCAAAGAATAAAAATATCTAAATTTCACTTATAATGTTTTCAACATGTTAAAAGTTATGGTTTACTTTTGAAATGTTAGACAATTACATAAAATTAAAAGATATCATTTTTTTTTTTTAATTTCGTAAGACAGTATTACAGATAGAAATAAAACTTTTTCAAGACAATAAGGAGAAAAATGGGTGATAATATGAGGATCACAATTTAATAATGATGATTTTAGAACTCATGATTTCACTTTGAGATTAGCGAAATATTGGAATTAATTGATTCTTAATATATTAAATTAAATATAAGGAAGTATTTGAATTTAATAAATCTTGCGATATTAAGTCCTGAAATTCATTTGACCAATATTTGGCAACTTTATCATTTAATATTTTTTAATTCATTATGAGATTACATTTTATCTATTGGGATATTAGCCCATATTTGACTAATTAAATTTAATTAGTTTAATATAACATCGAATCAGTTTTAGTGAATTTTAGCTAATAAAAAATTTGCCTATGTTATATAGATCTTCTTACCTAGATAATGTAATACGGCCAGCTTAAATTTATATAACTTGTTCAAAATAATATTTATAATTCAAGAAATTACCAAAATTTATTAAAAATAAGATAATTAATTGCTAATTATAATTTTATTGCATACGCACTACTCAAAAATCTTTGACGAGAAGAAATGATTTAAGATGAAACCATCAATAAGGAATTGAAATTTTCTCAAAGTTTCATTTAAATTATTTTTAAAATTAGACTATTAAAATTTCCTATTGAGAGAGAAATTGCATATAAAAAATAGTAAGTAAATATTAAAAGGATCAGATTTATATAAACAAAATTACTACATATATTTTTTTCCAGAAATTGAACTTTATAATGAACATAACACCAAAACTAAAACGATTTAAACTCTATCTCTAAATATCTTCCATCTTTGAGAGATCTTATTTTCTTTCGATTTTTATCAAAATATGAAATTCTAAATTGATTTCATACATACTTCATCAATAAGATATTCCATCAAACTTTTTTATAGATTTGACACATAAACATAAAACTATCATTTTTCCACCTTCAATTGTGTTTCTTTCATATCAGAGGATTTTTCTTTCTTTCTTATATCACCAATAAGAGACTCAGTTTTACTTTGTTGTCCTTCTTCTCACACAATGTAACAAAGATATATTTGTGGATAGAATAATTGATAACAAAGTTTCATTGGATCTATGAAGCAATCTAAAATAACTGAACACTTAATACTTATCAAAAGCATGATTGATGCAAATAAAAACATAAAATTCTGAACCAAATCATGTTGGACAATTAATAAAGATATTAGAAGGATTAAAACCAAAAAATTTTAGAAGATTTAAATAAGATCTCTTATTTTAAAGTTAAAATCTTCTTACAACCAATATATAAAAGATCCCAAAGCAACAGAAATAACATCAAAAGCACAAATCAAAACATAATGCACAAGTAAAGCCCAAAGTAACAACCTTTATAGCACCTCCAAATAATGTAAATGCAATATAAAAAAAACCAACCAACTAGTAAAGCCACAACATTCAACAGAGGTGAGCCAGAGAGGAAACAATTAGGAAATGAAACAATGGCCAATGGGAAGTATTTCTAATCAATTATAAAATTTTAACCCGTAAGGCGAGGTAGAGTTGCGAGAGTGAGTAGTCGAGGGAAAATGGGTTACGAACACATTACAACAAAAGTAATGAGGTCAAAAACAACATCATCCTAGAATCGCAAGTTTGCAACTGCCACAACATTCAACATACAAAAATCGTTACAAACCCAGATGGCTAACCCAGATGGCTAACCCAGACGGGCTAGAACCGAAACAACCCCAACATGTTAACCTAAAATAGTGGAATAACAGAGATAATTGAAACCCCGCAAATTGCAAGTACCCCAACCGCAAAAAACATAGATACACATGAATGATTAAAGAACCGAAACATCCCCAAATCAATTACACCAGAAACATCCCCAAATCCAATAGGCGAACCTCAAATAATGGAATAACATAAACAATTGAAATAACCAACATCTCATAGGCATGATTCCATGAAATACTTATAGAATCAGGAAGTATTTCTGGAGCAAGGAAGCAAACCAAGCACATACAGTGATATAGACCGACCACTGATCGAAATCGAAGCAAACCAATCACTCACTGATCGACGGACGATGATATCCTGAGCAGCGCATGCGGCACGCCGCACTCAAAAACTAGGGCACGGCACGAAGAAGTGAGAACGGGAGAACAGGAGAAGAATTGAGAACTGAGAAGAGTCGCAAGTAAGTCGAGTCGGGCTGTCGGGGTTGAGTCGACGTATTAGAATAGGGAATTAATCTCGCCCGTCGAATTAATCGGACGGCGATCTGCTTTCGGGCTCGCGGCCCGCCCGTTCGCTTCGATCCGCTCGCGAGCCACGGGTTCGGCTCGAAGTCGGCTCGAAATAAATTCGAGCCACATTTCTGGCTCGAAAATCGGCTCGTTTGCTTCGAGTCGATCTCAATTCGAGCCCAAGTTCGAGTTGACTTTCGAGCGAGCCATGATCTTCGAGCTAATTTTTCAGCCCTAATGGTATTCGAATGGATTTTGGAAGAGGGCATCTTCCGCTTCGATTGCTCTGGAAATGACCACGGCGTTGCATTCTTTAGTCTTTCCTTCACTGATCCTAAAGCTAGAGAAATCGCCATCACTGTTCATGGCAAAGTCCTCAAGTTTGTCCCTCATCTTTGTCAGACTATATATATGGCCGAAAGATCCAGATACAGAAATTAGAAATTTTATTCTAGGTATTCAATAAGAAGTGGTGATTTGCGATTCTTTTTTTTGTTTTATTTCTTGTAATGCTTCCTTTGGGAACATCTTTTTATGGAGCTGAAGATAAATCTGCTTAACAGCAGCTGTTATAACTTATAATTCGATTTTAATGTCACAAAACTGCAGCTATCACCTTCGATTAAGAGTAACGGAGGTAGGGATTTATGGGAGAAATATTATTTTTTGTTTATTTGAATATTCTGAATGTAATATTTATAATTGAGATGTGAAATCTGTAACATTTAAGATTTTGAGTGCTATGTAAATCCCTCTGAGTTAAATTTAGGGAGGCCAAAAAGGAAATTTATTGTTTGAAAATTATTCAAATTTGATTGATTAAATAGCTCGTATTCGATTCATTAGTTATTGTTTAATTATGTTCAAATTATTTTAATTTAAAATAAAAAATAAGTTTATATATATAGTTATTTGTAATATTTAATTGTGTAATTATTTAGTTAATTCAATTAGTTAACAAATATCTTAACTAAATAAGATACATTATATTATATAAACTCTTAGTTAAATAAAAATAAAAACTATGATAAATCTTAGCTATTAGAAGTTAAATTAAAGTTTAAAATTTTTATTTATTTAAAATCAATATTATTTTAATATATTAAAAAAATTATTAAAATTTATCATTTAAAAGTGATAATACTAGTCAAAATCAAGCTGAAAATAAGCATAAATGAACAAGAATATATCATTCATAAATCATTTCAAAAGCAAATAAATTTTGAATGAGCCGAACATAAACAGATATAAAGTTCACTCTTATTTGAATAATACTTAAATCATACTACAATCAAATGATCATAAGCAATTTAAAGTTTATTAAATTTTGCTCAGAAAATTCTTATCTAATACTTCTCCTTAAATATTATTTCATGAAATAAAGATTTTATTGTCCAATTGCAATAGTTTTTACATCTTAAATGAAATCAAAGTTAGGAATATACTCATCCCAATTATTGTCTTTCTAAAACTTACAACATGCGATATTTCATATTTTCATATGAAACATTATTGGCATATTATATTATATATTTTACCCTCGAAGGCCATCCACAAACGCCTTGAGATTTTTGGACGACGATCCGTCCTCTGCCAGTGCCGCCCTGGCCTTCTCCTTCCACTCCCCAGCCTTCTTCCTAATCTCCCTTGCTATCTCATCGTCCCCCATCACCACATCTAAACTGCGCCTCAACTCCGCCGCCTCCACAATCCCATCCTCCCCCGCCTCCGCTCTCACTCCAATCCCCCACGCCGCCTCCGCCAATCTCGCATTTGTCGCTTGCTCGATCCACTGTGGCAGTATCACCATCGGCACGCCACTCACCACCGCCTCAGACGTAGAGTTCCACCCACCGTGCGTCACAAAGCATCCCACTGCCTTGTGATCCAACACCCTCACTTGCGAGCACCACTCCACCACCATCCCTTTTCCTACCTTCAAAACAATCTCCATATCGACACCTTCTAGCCTGCTATCCTTCCTTAGCACCCACAAGTACGGCCGTCCGCTCTCCTTCAGTCCCAAATCCAGCTCCTCCACTTGTCGCCTCGTCAGCCGTGTCAAGCTGCCAAAAGCCACGTAGACCACCGACCGTTCCTCTTGCGCGTCCAACCACCTCATGTAACCGCCGGCATCCTCCTCAAACAGGTCCTTGCTTCCTGCCGCTGCAGGCACGAAGCTCTTGTCCACCACCGGCCCAATGGTGATCAGTTCAAACTCGGGGGTTCCCTCTATTACCGGTTCTTCTAGTTGATAGTACGTGTTCACCAAAACTATAGGCTTCTCATACTTTCCGAGTTCTGTGACTATGTCCTTATGGGCGGAGAGGTAACCGTCTTGTGTGGACAAGATGTGGGGTAAGTCCTTTCTCCGTAAAGGAGGCAGACCGGGTAATTCTATTGAAAAAGATGAGTCTTTGTCAACTGCGGCAGGAAGTGAAACTTTGGTCGTGGTAGTGGTAGTAGATGGCAAAGACGGAGGCCGGTTGGATCCAATAGAGGAAAGAAGGGATGCCGAAATCGCGCGCAATGTCGGCGGCCCAAGTGAGTAAGATGGTGTACAAGACGCAGGTCACAGGTCGTCCCGCCGCGGCGAAGTTGCGCACCAGGGTGGCTAGGGTGCGGGAGCCGATTGACTTGAGATTTTCTATGAAAAGGTTGGCATCGACGGTGTCCATGTGGATCCCGTCGTCAAAGCCATCGGAGTAAGGCGCGTAAGCGACTACTCCGGAACCATCGAGACTGAGAGGCGCCTCCTCTGCCACGTCATCGGGCTCGCCGGCAGCGGCGAGGGTTCCAGGAAACAGAAGGCGGTGGGAGGAGAGCGGAGTAGCGAGGGTGACGCGAGCTTCGGCTATTCGGGCCAGACGGCGAGCGAGGTGACGGGCGGGATTGATCTGACCTTGGGCGGCTATGGTCACCATCAAGAAATGATGGCCTTGGCCATGGTGGTGTTTGTCGACCATTATCGGCGTCACTGATGAACAGTCGATTGGCGGCCAGAGGATTAGGTAAGGGAAGACGGCACTGAGTGTGGGAGATAAGGATTTGATGGCTGTGTTGCTCTTATAAAATGGTTACAGCTCCGCTGGCTGTGACGTTTGCGATGACGATAATGACTTGAGAGCGACGGTGGTTTGTTCTAGCTCGTCGTGATGACCATCAGCCCTAAATTTTTGAATGATAGACAATAAGTGATCAATTTGTCGATGGGAGGAAGGAGCCAAGAACATGTTTTCCGGGCAGCTTTTGTTTTTTAAGATCAGAAGAGGAAGATAACGCCAGCGCGCCAACCCTTCACGGATAATTTATTTAATATTTTCTTATTTAAATATTTAATACATTTTCTTTTACTTTTATTCCACATAAATCTCTTAAATATATGATAAAAATCAGTGTGCTTATTTTTTTTATCATAATAAAAATTCATGTAATTTAAAAAACGAAGAAGATAGCGGCGCAACCACCCTTGTCACGGCAAATTTATATACCGTTTAATATTTTATTATTTAAATATTTAATACATAAAATTTGTTACTTTTCACTTAAATCTTTCAAATTTATATTGCTATTTTTCATTACAATAAAATTCTAGTAATTTAAAAAATAAAGGAAATTCAAGGGGGCCACCACAGGTCAAACTAAATAAATTGGGTTGAATGAACGGTTTTTTTCAAGAAAATGGAGAAATTATTAGAAGAACGCAGAGTATAATTTAATTAAAATATATAAATGTTGTATGTTAGAAAACTAGTTGTGGTAGAGTAAAATTTCTTAAATCAGAAATTCAAAGACACACATATGTATTTAAAGAGTGAACAATAAACTCTAATTTTTACGTAAAGCCTCAAAAGAGGGAAATCACTTTCAGAAAAAACTTCCACTATGTATTTCGAGTACAAGATCTTCCGATATCGGATTACAGAATTGTATATGAGAAAGGACAACAGTGATCAGACGATATACGATTGAACGATGACGATATAATGATGATGACCAAATAGTGGTCGGTGATGATGACCAGATTATCGACATGGCTGATCATGATGGCGGCTTACGGCGTGTTGACGACCGAGTGCGACGATGCTTGGAGGATCTTTAGAGCTCCTCTCTCTTGCTATATATAATGATCTATTTATGATCAAGATGACGTCAGAATACATGCAAAACCAACCACTCTCATCGGACTGATGATTCCATTGATCATATGATGTATTTTGTGTATTTAAATGCTCAAATGAAATAAATTGTAAGATCTTGTTGGAACCTCGGACCGATTTGACTATAAACAATCCATATTTGAGAGATTTTTAGAAATTTAATTGATGTCTCAAAGTTTCAATGATATTTTAAGGCTTGATCTACCGGTTTCATTGACAATTGCTGCATCAAGATTCGTGCTTCGACTAGTGAAATTTTTAGGGTCATATCAATAAATTAGTTTGTAAGAGTATTATAGAAGAAGTTTATCTAATAATTTACTGTAATGATTACGAGTTTTAAACTTAAAATTTAGGATAAGATGAACTGCAATAGTTTTTTCAGTCTCAGACTTAACGTATGTTCTTATACTATATTTTATTAAAATAAAAATTTTAATAAACAAGAATAAAAAGTGCTAAAATTAATTAATTATAAATATCTTAATATTTTATCATATAAGATAAATTTTTTTTTCGTAGTTAAAAGTCTCAAGTGTTAAATTAATGCTAAAATGCTTTCTTTTGCATGAAAAGGGTGTTTGTTTTCATTGGGAAAGACAAAGATAAGCTCAATACAATACAATATAATTCATCTTTTACTGATACGATTGGATACAACGGACAACTGGTAAATAATAGCATTTAAGATATTCGTCGGCCTCTCTCGCTGGTTAGTATCTTTCTTCATATAGGGGGTTCTTTGAGTTTCTCACACGCTCTTCCTCGAGCAAACATTAGTTTTTATTGCAAAAGAAACAAAGGATTTACAAAATAATTATGAGTTATGAATTTTATTTTATACATGGCACAACCATAGCTCGAAAACATTCTAAGTATTGGGTAGTTTGCCACCTTCACTATCTTGTAATTTTAAGAGGTTAGACTCATTTTGAAGCATTGACTCAGTCATATCTATCTGGATTAATCTTAATCTTTTTGGTTTACTCAATCTCTAGTATATACATTGGAGTTATCTGTCAATCACTTTTAGTTTAATGCGCCTTAAGCTCTTGGATATTTTCCTATAAATTAACTTAGATCTCTCTCCATATTTTCTATCTTTTGTCTTGAGTCATTCTAACATATTTATAGTTACTAAGTTGATTAGTACACACTCTCCATTTAGTCAATCAAAGACACCTTTGACATATATGATTAATTAATATATATTTCTTCAATTAGACCCATGGTTTGATTAGTCCACTTTTGATGCTATGGCACATACACTTGAAGCCTATATCTAACTATGTCAACCCAACTTATATTAGAAAGACTTATGCTACATTAGCTAGACCTTAATTCAATTCACAACCACTCTAGGATCTAGACCATTTCATAGTGAACATAAAACATCTAGCTAGCCCCTAAACACTATACATAAGTCTTGGACTCTTAGGTTTATCATGCTCTAACACTTAACATAATTTGTTTATTAGACAACCTAAAGTCATTGATTAAGTTTGTGGACAACTTGACCTATTATCTTTGTTTTGTGTTGACCCTAAAACAAATTAGTTTAATTTGAACTACAATAAAGATTACAACACATGTCCTTAAAGTTCATGGAGCCACTTAGGATCCATTTCATTCATTATGAGCTTATTATGTTTGACCAAATCAATCATAAACACTATAAAACTAGATCTAGTTGACTTTAGGCTTATTAGGTTAGGTTTAGTTACATTAGGACCTCTAATTATGTTAAGTATAATTTATCTAAACATTTCAAATATGAAGTGATAAATATAACATGTTACATGATAAATAAGATAACTATAATATAAATATTTAAAAGTACTCTTTGTGAGATTTTAAGAGATACAAAATCTAGTTCATCCATTTTTGTGTTTGGATACAAATATGACATTATTAAGAAAGAAAAAATTAATTTTAAAAAATTGGACACTAACTAGGTTAGATAAAATAATATTTATAGCATACTTTATCATAGCCTATAGTGTACTTAATGAGAAAACCATAATGGTAGAACTTAATGAGAAAACCATAATTGTAGATGAACCAATACATGTGAATTTTTATGAGTATCAACAAAGAGTATCTAGAATGCGAGATATGAATCATGAAAAATTTGTTTCCCTCTATATATATATATATATATATAATCTAAGTTTAAATGAACAATATGTTAGTAAGATTACTTCAGTTACCCTTGAATTGTCTAAAGAATAAAGATATGATACTAATCACCATAATAAAGTCATTATAGAAGATCCATCTTAAGAAGTGAGGGCTAGAAGTGTTTTTAAAAATAAAATTAGTCCTTCATATTCTTATCCCCTAAATTGTTTCTAATTATTAAAGAAGCTTTAAAAACAGAGTTTTGGGTTATTGTAATGCAAGAAGGTGTTGATTATACAGCTTGTGTATCTCACCATTTTATTTGATGAAAATAGATGTTGTGTAATAAGGATTAATTATTTCTTTGCTTGATACATTTTTCACATTAATCATTATGAATGTCAATTTTAATTTAGATTTATATTGATGATAAATATATATTCTTGAAGCTACTAATTGTTTATTTTAAGTGTTTCAGGAAATTCACCAGACTCAGCTTGCTTAGTCAAATCGAAAAGTCATATCAGCTTGGACTTGGGCAATTTTGGAATTTCTATAGGATTTGCAATATAAGACAAATAAGAGCTAAAAAAAGGTTTAATCATTTCAAAATAATTTATTTAAATTCTTTTATACTTTTGTACATATAAAAATTAGGTTATTCCTTGATTTATCCATTTTACATAACATAAACTAAATGCATGAGTTTAATGTCATTTAATGTGCTTTAAAGCAAGATAAATTAATTTCATACTTTACTAAATTATTTTCATGCTTAATTACATTATTTATCTATTTATTTCTAACATGAGACTAAAATTATTCTAGAATTACTTTCATTATCCTTTTCTCTCGCCTATCCTTTTATTTTCTCTCTCATACCATAATTATCAACCTAATTTTGTTCTGGCTGAATTTTTCACTAATTTTTATTAATAAATTATGTGAGAATTATTTATTTTTTTTTCATAATAATTTTCTCATTAGTTAAATTTTAAAAACTCATTCATTTGAATTTTTGAATTTAAATTATTTTGAAATTAATTTGAAGATTCATTTCCATATCAATGCATAATTAATTTTAACCATTTATGGAATGATTTGACTGACCATAGCATGATTTATTTCAACTAATTGAAGTTTAATTGAATTGTTTTAAGTTAATTCAAATTGAATTCAATTAAGCCTTGATTTAATAATCTTTCCTTTTTAAATTAAATCTATTTTAAGAAAGCCTTTTGGACGGCCCCCTTTATTAATTTTCTATTAAATAAATTTATTCAATTAATTTAAAAAGTTTTTAAAATTATTTTATCATCATTTACACATAATTTATTGCATTGATTG
This sequence comes from Cymbidium sinense, assembly GCA_021442155.1. Classification (NCBI taxonomy): domain Eukaryota; kingdom Viridiplantae; phylum Streptophyta; class Magnoliopsida; order Asparagales; family Orchidaceae; genus Cymbidium; species Cymbidium sinense. The sequence goes on from CM038224.1 coordinate 91,395,066, forward strand.
AAGATTAGATCCATGTTTGGAATGCATTGGCCAAAATTCATCATTTTATTATTGATTAATTTTATTAGCTTTTCATTTATTTAACTTATATAATTTATCTTAATCAATATGCATTAAATTGATAACTCTTGATTGAATCCATCCTTGGAAATCCTCTTGGCCATTCCATACAGTAAATAGGTTCAAATCAAATCAATTTTGAAGTGATTCAAATTCCTTCCCTCTTGGCCCTTCCACACTATTTCATTAAATGGATTTGAATCAATAATATTAAATTCATAAATCTCTTTCCCACTCTTGCCTTGGCTGATCTCTTATGTGTTTATTTGGAGATTAATTCAAATGGTTATCATGTGTTCTTGAATTTAAAATTCAAGTTGTAACCAAATAAATATCCCCTCTCTTTATTCATGCTTGGTAAAAAATCCTTGGATTTATTCTCTTAATTTTATTTAATTAAATTGATTAATTTTCTTCACTTTTATCTCTCTCTCTCTCTCTCTCTCTCTCTCTCTCTCTCTCTCTTTTCTTGGCTAAAATTTAAATACCTTTATTTGAATTTATTTTGAATGTGCTCATTTGTTTGAAATCAAATACTTTCCTTTTTGATTTTTCCCTCTCATTATTTCCCTCTTCTTCTCCTTAGGCTTGGTCAAAATTCTCATGGGAAAACTCTGTTTAAAGAATGGATTACATGACTTAATTCCTCTTGATTATCTCCACCTTGCCTGAACCTATGCTAGTCAATTTCTTGGAGTTAAAGTGCTAAGCTCATCTCTTTTATTCACTCAACTACATTCACGTGGAGATCTTCCTCAAATCTTTCAAGTCTCTTTTATTGCTTGGAAAGTTCACATCAAGTCAATTGATTACATTGCTAACATACAAAGGCTTGAGTAAGAGTACTTATTTTATTTCAATCCTTCGAATCATTGATTTTATTGGTTGATTTGGATTAAAATATTTATGTGCTTTATGGTTAAGGTTTTTCTATAATATCTATTTTATTCATCTTCAAGTGATTCCTTTTTATTTGATTGATTTGAAATAATATCTTTAAGGCTTCTCACATTTGTTATCTTTCATAAATCCCATATTCAAAATATTTGTCATTCATGTTATGTTAATTTAAAAGGATTTGTTTTAACATTGGTAAAGATTTTCTAAAATCCTTTTAATTCTTCTTTCAAGAAACTTTAAAGTCATAGACATCTTTGCAAACATACAAAGGACTTGAGAGTAAGAAAATTGCTTTCATTTATTCAATTGAATATTTATGTTCATTGATTTGATTTGAATTAAAAGTTTTATGTGCTTTATTGTCAAAATATTCTCTTGATCTTTTTTCATTCTTCCTTCAAAAGATTTGAAAGAATTTCTCTTTGATTTGATTGAATTGATTTTATATTCATAAAGCTTTCATAAACTTCGATTTTCTTGAACTTTATTTTCTTACATCAAAGTTTTGAGAAAAAGTTTCTAAATTGATTTTACAAATAAGGAATACACATTAGATTGTTTATTTGAAAGTATTTATCATAAAACTTTTTTTAGATTACATATTCATGCAAATATTTTAAGCATCTATGTGACTCGATTTCATAGTCTTTCAAGTTCTTTTCATTTCGAGTTTTTTACTTCTTTTAAAGTAAAATATTTCTTTCAAGACTTGTTTACTTCAAGTGTATCATATAAAGTTCATATCATTATTTTAACTATGATTTAATAAAAAAATTATTCACCTTAAGCTCTCTTTACTATTTGTCTTAATATTATTTAGTTGGGATTTGCAGTTATTTTAAATTAAGAGTTAGGTGCTTTCATATTCCTCTTTCTTATTTTTTGTTGGGTTATACTTGCCTGTTAAGGAAAGTACATTGTTGGGTTGTACTTTCCCATTAAGAAAATTTAGTTACTAGATTGTACTTGCCTATTAAAGAAAGTATTGTGTCGGGTTGTACTTGCTCGTGCAGGAGAGTACGAGAGAATTTTTGTAATCTCAATTTTGATTTATGGGATGTTTGCTTTGAGGGCAAAATGAAGTAAAGTAAAGTAAATAGAGGGGTTTCAACTTTTTTTGCATTTCACATGATATAAAGTAAAATTTTAAAGTGATGCAATGCATTTAGAATTCAATGGAAGCTTAAATTTTGGTGTATTTGGAATTCATCCAAATCTGGAGAAATTCCAAATACATTGGCCAATGTAAAGTGTTACGGTTGCCCGCCGCCCGATGCCCGCCACTCGTCGCTTTCCTCCACCTACTACTGCTGCCGCCCACAACCTTCAAAATATTTTACATTACATTTATTTTACCAAATAGAAAAAATATGTTTTTGTAGAATTTCTAACCAAACAACCTGAAGTAATCTAAATACATTGCATTCCTTTTTCAGGCAACCAAACAACCCTTTAGTGAATTCCTAGCCTAGGTGGCTAGGTGTGGATGTAGACCAATTTTTGGAGTTTGGCTAAACCACATAAAAATTTGTGTGTTATCTTTTTTTATTTTATGTACTTTACTTTTCTACTATTGTTGATTGTTATTTTATTTCTCTAAAGTTTTATCATTAAAGATTTAAATTTTCTACAAAAGTTTAAAATTAAGTTTTCTGAAACTAGTTTTAAAAAACCCAATTCATCCCCATCTTGGGTGCTATAGCTGAATAACAATGGTATCAGAGACTCAGTTCAATTTGTGGCTTAACATCCCTGAGTTGATCATTATGGCATTTTAAATGGTTCCTTGCTCTTTTGATGACAAAATTTATTACAACTATGTTTGATAAAACTAATTTTGATATATGAAAAGTTAGATTCTTATGGTATTTATGAAGTGTTGATTCCAAAATATGGTATAGCTATTATTAAAAAAGAGAGGATATGATTAATAAATTTTAGTTGCCCGTTAAGGAAAGTATGGTGTTAGGTTATACTTGCTCATGAAGGAGAGTACGACATATTTGTTGTAATCTCAACTTTGATTTAGGGGCTATTTGGTTGGCTGAAAAAGGAATGCAATGTAAAAGGAATACAATGTAAAAGGATTACTTTATAGTTGTTTGGTTGAGAGTTTTACGAATTCATGACTTTGCTTTTTTCTGTTTAGTAAAAAAATGTAATGTAAAGTATTTTGAAGATTTTGATGATGATTGGATTGATGGGAGGCTGGCACGGTGACGGTGGAGGCGGCCGTGGCGAAAGCGACCTATCACTTTACATTCTGTGTATTTGGATTTACAAAGCAATTCAAATACACCAAAATGACCTATGTAATGTATTTGGAATATATTATATTACCTTAGAAATTTACTTTACTAGCTAAACACCAAAAGTTAAAATCCTTCATTTACTTTACACTGCAATTCAAATTCTTCCAATCAAACAACCCCTTAGTGAATTCCGAGCATGGGTGGCTAGGCGTGGATGAACATAGGCAAGTTTTTGGGGTTTGGCGAACCAAGTATTCTCTTTCTTTATTTTATATACTTTACTTTTCTATTATTGTTATTTTTTGTTTTTCTCTAAAGCTTTATCATTAAATATTTAAGTTTTCTACAAAAGTTTAAAATTAAGTTTTCTGAATTTTTTTTCAAAACCTAATTCACCCTCCCCTCTTAGGTGTTATAATTTATTAATTTGTGATTTAACATCCCTAAGTTGATCACTATGACAATTCAAATGGTTCCTTGCTCTTTTGATGATGAAATTTATTATGCACCTATGTTTGATAAAACTAATTTTGATATATGAAAAGTTAGATTCTTATGATTTTTACGAAGTGTTGATTCTAGAATGTGGTATATTTGTTTAAATGTAGTTTTTCTTCTATTTCAGAAAGTGATTTAATTATTTTAAATGATAATATAATATCATATTTTTTATAAGATATCTCTTTCTGATGAGCTTTATTATTTATTATCTTTTAAATTTGAAAAATGTATACTTGATGCTCTCACTTTGTTGTATAGTTGTGATTGTAAGACAGATGAGAAGAATTCTTTGCAAGAAAAAGATATTCTTATTGAGAATTCCATAAAAATAAATTCAAAGCCCCATGTGTATGCCTTTGGTCCTAAAAAGATTAAGAAGAGAAATAAAGAAGGTAAAAGAAAAGAGAATAAAGAAGATTTTAAGAAAAGTCTTATAGTGCTTATAGAAAAGAAGAAAAAAGAGCTTTCAACTACAACCCTCAAGGTAGCTACAAAGTTTCAATACTCAAACTGTTTTTTGAGGATGACCCTAAGATAAACAATTTATCTTATGAAGAGTTTTCCAATGTCTTTGATGAATTAGTGGATATTTATAATAAATTGAAAAAGAAATACATTTCTAGTAAAAGAAAATCTTTAAGTTTTAAAGTAAATCTTGACACTTTGATGAAATAAAATGAGTCACTTTTAATAGATGCTAAAAAATCTCATTATATGATTTGTTTTCTTGAAAATGAAGTATCCTCACTAAGTACCAAAGTTAATGATTTGCTAAGTAATTTATCTAGTACTTCTACATCTTGCCATCATGATGAGCATATTTTCAAAATGAAAATTTTAGAAGATGAAAATAAAGCATTGTAAAATGAGTTATTGTCTAGAAATAAAGTTGAACATCATTTACATATTGAGATTGAAAATTTAAAAGGTGAGAATGCAAATATTAGAAGTAAATTAAATGCTTTATCTTCTACAAGTTTTAGTTGCTCACATGCTTTATATTCAAATCCATCCATGTCTTGCAAGCAATATTCATATTTTTCACATACTTTAAATAATTGTATATCTCACAATTATTTTAGTTCATTATCTAAAATTAAACTTAGAAGTTATAATTCATTTATGCATGCTTTGGCCAAAGTTTCTTATACTTATTTTTTGTGGGCAAAGTCATGTTTGTATGTTTGCTCATTTAGGAGATCCATACAATTAGAGGTTTTATCTTTATACAATTTTGATTCCTAAGGGAACTAATTTGCATTGCCCATCATCTACTTATTCATATATTCACAATGTTACTAATGTTAAAGGATCCAAGCTTGCTTGAATGCCAAAATCTAGGAAATAAGATTGATTTGCAGGCTTGTCTTCATGAAGGACCGATGAAGAAAAGTGACATAGGTATACCAAAGAAATATTAAAATGCCTAATGGTATATATTCAAAAGAAATATTATGTGGTAACACATTTTATATTCTTAATTTATCCCTTTCTTATATATTTTATGCTCCTAAGATTAGTTATGTTTCATTCATACTTAACTAATCTATATAAGCTTCATGTTCTAATTTTTTAAATGAATGAATAGCTTCAAAACATAATTTGAAAAATACTTTTATAAACTCTATAAATTTCACATATTATTTGGTTTATTGTGACTTTAACATTTTTTATAGATTTTATGAGTTTTATAAGGTTTTACCAATGAATGATTTTATTTATCATGATTTGGATTCATATTTTAAGTTTATAAAATTTATGATAAGTAAATTTAGTTGCTCACCATATGTACATATTTTAATCTTTGAACTAGATTAGTTTTTAATTTTGAAGATAAAATGATTTACATAATTGATATTTACAATTTTATATGTGATTTGATCTCTTATGCCCCCCCAATCAATAAAATGTGACTTTTTTTTATTAATTTGATAAAACTTATTCAACATAGGTTTTGTGATCCATAGCTCAATATGCTTAATTTGAAACTCATCAATTCTTTATATAGTTCATTATTATTAATTTACCTTAGATTATATTAAAAAAATGGATATGATTGTATGCATTAATTTGGAATAAATATGAAATTAGCTTGAAGAATCATTTTTGCATGATTAGAAATTCTCTTGTAATATCTATATTCAACATTCATGCAAGTCCATAATTTATAGCCTTTATTCTTCAATTAACATATGATACAATTACATTTTATTTGATGATTTGTTATCTTAAGTTGTCATTTCTTTCAAGGTATTGCTCATTTTTAAATGAATAAATGAGAATATCAAATTGCTTCAAATTTTGCTAAAATTTTATTCTAGAGACATGTTTGTATCTATCTTATCCTTAATTGTATATTTTCATAATACATAACATTTTTCTTCATTTATATTTCTTTTAAAGTTAGTTTCATATATTAAAAAAATTATATGTTGGTTTACATTAAATAAGGGGAGAATATCAAGCATGTTCATCTTTAATTATTTTATCCTCTCATGCTTATAACTTAATTAAGGTGGTGAATTTTACTAATATAACCAACTTCTATTTTATTATGAACCTTTTGATGATGTCAAACAAATTATTGATGTTGATTAGACTTTTAATTCTCACATAAGCATTTAGTGAGGGGACAAATATCTTTTTTATTTACACTTCACACACCTCGGTTTGTCATCATCGATATGGAGATTGTTGACTATACATCTTGTGTATCTTACCATTTGATTTGATGATAAAAAATATTATGTAAGTACTAATTATTTCTTTGCATGATAAAGTATTCACATTAATTATTATGAATGTCATTCTTAATTTATATTTATATTTATGATAGATATATATTTTGATGCTATTAATCAGGTTAAATTCAAATATGTAGGAAAATTCTTCAACTCCAAGTTCTTCACTCAATTCAGAATGCTAAAGCTATTGGATATGAAGGGTGAGAATTTTCTAGGATTAATTATATTAAGAAAAATGAAAAGATCACTAAAATAAAATATATCTTTCATGCATTTCTAAATAATTTATTTGAGAATTATTTATAAATTCTACATTTCATATTTACAATTACTCTTCAAATTATTCATTTTAGATATTGTGAAGTAAATGCATAAACTTTGTTCCATTTATTGTTATTCCATGCAAGTTAAATTAAGTTCACATTTCATTAAATTATTCCCATGCTTAGGCATGTTCATTATCCATTTATTCAATGCATGAATCAGAATTATCCAAAAATTATTTAAGGTATTATTTTTCTCTCTCTTATTATCCTAGTCTTCTCTCTCCTATCCTATCTCTCATCTTAAACCTTTTTGGCCGAATTTTTTTCATGATTATTTGTAAAATAAATTATGTGAATGATATTCAAATTATTTCCATAATTATTTCTTTTTTCTAAATTAAAAAAATTCATTTATTTGAATCGTTAATTTGAATTATTTTTTGAATTCAAATTGAATATTCCTTTGATTACACATACAAATTTGAACTCCCCTATTTATGGAATGTTATGTGGCTGATCATATGCTAATATAGTTGATTTAATTTGAATTTATTTAAGTTAATTCAAATTCAATTTAAATCAGCCACATACTTACCTTCTTTCCTTTTATATAAATTCTATTTTTGGAAACATCCTTTGGCAAACCATATCTTTAATCAAATTCAAATTAATCTCTTAATGATAATTGATTTAAACTCTCTTAAGATCTGATTCATCATCATTTAATTTCAATTAAGTACATTAAAATAAATGTAATCTATTTTAAGAATGTAGCTTGGCCGAAATTTTCATAATTCCATTGGGTTTAATTTAAAATGCTCTAGAATAATATCTTCCCTTCTATCATTCAATCAATTTTAATTGATTAAATATTTTATGATATTGTATTAAATACTAATTGAATTCCATCATGAAAACCTCCTTGGTCGACCCCATCACATGCTTAATTAAGTTAATCAAAATTTGAGTTGATTCTTTTTTTGCTTAGCTAATTAATTGGAATCATGATATATATACAATTTTTTCAAACTCATCTCTCTTTTCTCTCTCTTGGTCAACCCTCATGTTCATTAATTTCCTAATTACATTAAAGATCTTTCCATGTGATGAATTGATTCAAATTGAATTTCTTAGCAAATTAATTTTCCTCCATATCATGTAAGTCGATTTTCTTCATCAAGCTAAATTAATTTAATTTAATTGATTCAAATTGAATCACTTACTAATTAAACTTTCCCTCTTCTTTTCCTTGGCTGAAATCCTCATCATGCAAGTTAAAATTTAAATTGGTTGATTCAAGTCAAACCTTCTCTCCAAATTGAATTTCCTTCCTCTTTCTCTTCTTTTCCTTGGCCGAATTTACCCTCATGCAAATTTATTTTTATTTTGATTGGCTTAAGTTAAATTACTTCCTAAAGTGCTTTCCCTCCTATTTTCCCCCTTCTTGGCTAACCACCCTTGATTCCTTTTCTTATTTATAATGCTCTTAAGACTAGGTTATTCCCTCTTGGACTTTTCTCTCTTGGCCGGATTCTTGCAAAATTTTTTGAGATACTTTTTTCGTGAATCAAGTGCAAATCTCTTCATCATTCTTCCATCTTCCAACCTACACACGATTGCCTTGAAGATTGCATAAAAGAAGTTGGAGGTTTGGTGGAAATCCATCTTGGTCAAGAGCTATTCAAGGTTCTTTTAATTTTATTTTATTGCTATTCTTGTTTGAGACATTGATCTCTTTCTTGGATTAAGATTCCTTAGTATTTGAAAATTTTATTTTGTGCTTAACTCATCTATTCATACATCTTTTCAAGTTGCCAGCTTTATTTATGTTTGGTTAAAGTTTTGTGTTTGTAAAATTCTTCTTTTCTCTTTACTTTACATATGCTTAAGTGGACTTATGTTATGTAAATTGGTTCATAAAGAACACATGTAAGTTGTAAGTTTGCTTTTCTCTAAAATTGTCTCATACTTTGCATACATGATACTTCTTTTTGAAAGAGAATTCAATTGAGTTCATGTGTTTTAAGATTTTATTTTTCATTTGATCTTTTGGAAAACTCAAAGTCTCTTTTGTAACAATTAATTGATTTAATTTTCAAATTTTTATTATGCTACATGTCAAATCATCAATTAAATCAATTTGATCTCAAGTTATATATTCATATCAAATATTTTAAAGATTCATTTGCATCATATATATATATATATATATATATATATATATATATATATATATATATATATATATATATATATATATATTTCAAGTTTAATCATTGCTTTTAAATTTAAATATCAATTAAAGTTAGTTATCTTTCTTACCATTGACTTCACTTGCCTTAATATTATTGTAGTTGGGTTGTGGGAGAAAAATACTTTTAAATTGAGAATTAGATACTTTCATATTTTCCTTTCTTATTTTTTTGTTAAGTTGTACTTGCCCATTAGAGGAAAGTACATTATTGAGTTGTACTTGCCCATTAAGAAAAGTATGCTATTCGATTGTTATTGCCCATTAAGAAAAGTACAGTGTTGAAGGAGAGTATGAGAGATTTTTTGTAATCTCAACTTTGATTTAGTGAATTCCTAACCTGGGTGGCTAGGTGTGGACGTAGTTCAATCTTTGGAGTTTAGCCAAACCACATAAAAATCTCTGTATTCTCTTTCTTTATTTTTTTTTTTATGTTTTTTGTTGTTGTTGATTGTTGTTTTATTTCTCTAAAGCTTTATCATTAAATATTTAAGTTTTCTACAAAGTTTAAAATTAAATTTTTTGAAATTATTTAAAAATATCCAATTCACCCCCTCTCTTGGGTGCTATAGTTGAATAATAGAAGGATTGAAACCATTCAATGGAAAAATATAAGAGAGTTGGTTCTAAGACCAAAATATTAAGATATGATTAGAACATACCTCAAGAAGAATATTAAGAAGAATAAAGAAATAACTCAAGCACCATGTTTTGAAACAAGGTGTGAAAAGCTTATTGGTTTGCATGAAGCAAAGGATCGTTAATAGAAAATTCTTTTTATAAGAATCATAACTTATTGGACCTAGGCATGACTGTAGGCTTCCAAGTCAAACTAAGTAAATATTATTGTATCCCTAGTTGTTTTAATTAGTAAAATTATTATTGCCTTGCTTAACTATAATTATTTGTGTTAGGAAATAATTTTAAAACATAACCTTCAACAAAGTATTTTTTTTTGAAAAAACTTAATTCACCTCACTCTTCTGGTCATGTGTAAACCCTTAACATATAATCTTCATGGATTTTCTTAAACTAATAGCCTAATTTTGTTGTGCATTGGGCCTAATTAACATAATATAAGGCAATTAGATCCAAAAGTAGTTTGGAGACCTATAATCTCCTTAAATTAGGTAAGTTAAGCCTTGTATGGTATGAAAGTAACCTAAAATAAGCTTAGACTTGGTTTGAACTAATATTATACCTAATTAACCCATTAAAGGTTAAGGTCTAGTTGGATTATCCAATGCCAATTCAGACCATAAAATCACTCCTAGGACTCACTAATCGTACTTGTATTCCTTAAGATTCTTCTTGGCATGTAATCTTACCCAATTCTCTAGCTAACTCAAATCTGCCCATAAATAGCCTACTTTAAGATTAATAAAAGCTCTCATACCATTTTGGCATGAATTAGGTTGTTCTAATACTTGGATTAGTTTCTTAGTGGTACTTTTCACCCTAGAAATTTTTAAGGAGTCTAAAGACCACTTAGATCTAGCTAAATCCATGAATACCTAAGTTAACATATGGTGGACCAAAATGGATCCAATATATACCGATTGAATAATTAACTAATCACTTAGGCTCTTAGAGCTTACTAGTTAACTCACCCTTTATTCCTATAAGACTTAAGAACATAAGGATCCCCTAAAACCATATTAGACTAACCCATTCCTGAGTCAAATTTGACCAATTAACTCAATAAACTAAAATGGACCAAAATAAACTCAAATTAGTCTAGTTAAAATCCTTCTAGCTAAGCTTTAATTAGTTAATAACCTTTCCTAATCAATTTAGCCTTAGTTAAATAGAGGTTAGTTATTTTTCCTTAAATTATTAAGAAAATTTTTTTCTTAAAAGCCATTAAGCAACTAATATACTCTAATGCTCTATTATGCTTTCTCTCTACTTTCACTTAATCATATAACTTAGTAATTCTTTAAAAGAAATTAATTATAATTGATTCATAGTAGACTCAACTCCTAGGGAGCATTCTTATGGATTTAACATATGAATGCCCATCTTTAAAGGACTGATTGGTTTCCTGAAAAAGAAGTGTAGTGTAAGTGAATGTAATGTATTTTGATTACTTTAGGTTGTTTGGTTGAAAACTCTACAAATATATAGTTTTATTTTCTTGCTTGGTAATGAATGTAATGTAAAGTATTTTTTTGGGGTTAATTGGTGGTGGCGGTGTAGTATGGGTTGTTGTTGGTATGGCGGGCATAGATGAGAATACAAGCTGAATCCCCCTTAAATGATGACCTCCCAGGCGAACAGATCATGAGTTTGGGAGTACAAGCAGGTGTAGATGGAAGATGTATTTTGATGGTGCAGCTTTCTTTTAAAGGGGTGAAGAATCATGATCTACACTCCCAAGCAAAGTGACATGATGAGATTCTCATATCACCTATCAGAACCTTGCACCAATAATGAAGTCAAATATGAAGCCTTGATGACCGGTCTGGAGTTAACTATCTCTTTGGGCATTCAAAGCATTAATATATTTGGGGATTCACAATTCGGTTAACTAAATTGCTAGGTCCTACAAAGTTCTCAAACCCAAACTCCATCATTACCATAAATACACCATGGAGTTATTGGTGATGTTACCATCTATAAGATTCCTCGATGAGAGAATGCCATAGCTGATGCCCCAATTAAGCTCGCTAAAGAATTGACATGTCTGAAAGATGAGTTCATGCTAATAGAAGTTCATAATTGCCAAGTCCTTTCACCTATTAATACTGAACTCATTGAGAAGCATACCATTGAAGGGGAGATTATCGCTACTGAAAAGGGAAAAGAATTAGATTAGAGGAAACCATTTATTGACTATCTAAATAATGGCAAACTACCTCAAGAGAAATCTCAAGCCCATCAAGTCAAATAGAGAGCGCTCTCTTATGCCCTTGTTGATGACACTTTGTATCGATAGTCCTTTAATCATATGTGATTATGTTATTTATGCAAGCACAAAGCCCATAAAATTATGACCGAGATACACTCAGGATTATGCATAGCCCACCAATCCGGCCTGAAGATGAAAGACAAAATTAAAGGCTTGGATAATATTGGCTATTAATGATTATCGATTGCATGGACATGGCTAAGCTCGTCATCAGTGTCAGGTGCATGGAGTGGTCCTACATCAATCACCCAACATTCTACACCCGATTATAGCTTCATGGCCATTCGAGTGATGGGGGCATCGATATAGTGAGTTTGATTGATCCTTCTTCATCCAAAGGTCATCGCTTCATATTAGCAGCTACATATTACTTTTTCAAATGGGCAGAAGAAATCCTATCAAGGGAGTCAAGGCTCACAATGTTCTTCAATTCTTCAGGAACCATATTGTATATAGGTTTAGGTACCGAATCATATTCAATAATGATCATTTAAGAGTATAAAGATTAACAACTTTGCCAAAAGACACAATATAGATTGGAGGTACTCTACCATCTACTATTCTTAGACAAATGGGTTAGTAGAAGCTTTTAACAAAACTCTCATTCAGATCTTGAAGAAAATGTGCGATGACAATAAGCGCAGTGGCACGAGCAGTTAGTTGAAGCCTTATGGACTTACCAATACTACATATAGAACTCTGACAAAGTACACTCTCTTTTCCTTAGTTCTCTCCCTAGAAGTTTAACTCCCATCACTAAAGATAGTTGTAAGTAGAAAAATCACAATCTAGCATAATGCTAAGCTCTGGTTGGAGAAACTCGAAGGTCTTGAGGAGAGACGCCTACAGGCATGTCAAAACCTTAAGCTATATAAAGCTAAGATGGTTTAAGCTCACAATAAGTTTGTCTAATTTGGAGAGCTTATTTTAGTTATAAGGTGACCAATTGTAGTCTGTCACAAGATAAGAGGTAAGTTTGAACCAACATGGGAATGCCCTTTTGTTATAGAAAAAGCCTACCAAGGTGGATCATACTAACTGATCAGCCATAAAGGTGAACATCTGATTTTTCAAATCAATAGACTTTACCTAAAAAAAAAATACTATGCATGATTATGTTCGTGATAAAATTTCATCAATAAAATGTTAATTTCAATCAAAAGAATTGCCTCTTTAGATTAAGATTATTTTGCCTAATTTTAACTCTTAGGAATATTTCCTATCTCTTAGTGCTTTTAGATAGGTGTAAGAGAACCTAAGTGACATTCTAATCCTAGTATGTATAACATAAACACAAAACCACACATAAACATAAAACAAATAAACACAAATCCAATTGCTTCAGTCTACTCTAAGTTGAGATAAGGCCCCCCGTGGTCCTCACTTAGTAGCCGCTCTAGGTCGGGTTTGATTCACTACTTGGCAAGAAAATCTCCCTAATGTTCAATTTTGCTTAAGAAGAATGTAAGTCCCCATGCTTTCTTTCTAACATGACTACCAAATTGATAGATTCCTTGTCGTTTGGTATGTTCTTGCATGAACAATAGACTACCTCGATAGTTGATTATGCTTAAGAAGATGTGAGTCACGAGCTTTCTTCTCGAGCTAACTATCATATTGGGTACAATTATATATTAGAGGATTAGGGTAAGATCCCTTGCAGCTCCTTTTTCTTATGACTATTTGAAGCTTGAGGCTATTCCTCCTTTGTGACTTCCCACTTGGTAGTCGACCTAGGTGGGATAGTAGCTATCTAGCCGATGACAGACTATCTTGATGTTTAGTTTTGCTTAAGAAGATGTAATTCTCTGATGCTTTCTTCTTATATTAATCATTATAAACTAATAGGCGCCTTATGTCTTCATGATTCCATCTAAACATGACCCAAGTTACTATCATTGGATAGTTGCCCTTTCATAGTAGCCACCCCTTTAGTTGGATTATGTCATTCTATAGATGCGATTATCCCTTTGGGCTAGTAAATCTAAGGTAGGTCAAAGCCCCAGCTCCTCTCTGTGGTCCATCAAAACCAGGTCCACACTAAAAAAATAAATAAATAAATCAAAATATCTTGTGGATTAGGGTAAGACCCTCGACGACACCTTATCCCAAATAGGCATCTTACTTTTTGGGTAGTGCCAACATGACTCCATGTAGGATTTACCTTGACTACTTCAAGTTGAGATAAGACCCAAATGGCCCTCACTTAATAGTGGCCCTAGGTTGGGCTAAACCTGCTAAATAATTAATAGGTCACCTTGATGGTTGGTTCTTCTATGAAAGATGTGAGTCATTGAGCTTTCTTCCTAGTTCAATCATTGCAAACATATGGGAAACCCATATTGGATAGTATACTATATAGGTAGACTATTCCTTTGAGTTAGTAAATCTAAGGTAAGTTTAGGCTTTTTGTAGCCCTTCTTTAGTGTAAAGCGATTGGGTCCATTTTCATATATTTAGGGTCAAGATCATGCCCTCAAAGCCCTTTCCCTGAGTGAATACTTTAGGTTTGGATGAAGTCATTGTGGCCCCTCTTTGAGTAGTTGCCCCTTTAGGTTGGGTAGCACCATTATGTAGATAAGTGGGCTACTCCTTTGAGCTAGTAAATCTAAGGCGGTCTAGGCTCGTAACCTCTCCTTAGTATGGCCACACACCGGGGTCCACTTTCATTCAACCAACCAATATAAAATCAAAACCAACATAAATTACCAAAATTAAACAAAATTAATCAACATGATCAAATCAAAATAACCTTAAATTCAATCAAATTCTATCAATTCCTAATAAATTCTTGCTCATACTCTTGGCATAAGTCAATTAATAATCAAACCATATTCTTGTGCAATCCCCAATAGACACCTCTTCGTGTTCTTAACTCAAGTAGTGTAAATCAACTGAATCAAACATTGCATCTCCTTTGAGGGAATTTCTTTCCTTCATTTTGGCTTTGGTGAGTTTTGATTTTATTTCTTTCCAAACCCATAACCTACCTTGTGTATCTCAGATACTTGCTTCAGAACTCCCAACATCTGGAAGTTTTGATCTATCAAACGAATTTGGCTTTGTGGCCTCCACCAGACTTCTTATTCCCCTCCATTTAAGTATAAACATTTCTTCCTATGTTCATTACCTTTTTGGAAATAGTTGATTGTCTTAGTCTATGCTAATATGTGTGGTATGCCTTGTCAGTTGTACCACACTTATTGGGGGTCCTTTTGTTGACCTCACTTTGGAGTGAGGTTGACTATGCTTATCTTAGACTTATGATTCTTCTAGACACTAAGACATCTTTAGTGCTATATAGTTTTAATGATTAAGGGGGCACCAAACCCAAGCCTAGAGACCTATAAAGTACAACTCTAAGGTTAGAGCTTATCTTAGAGTAAGTGAAACCTCACCTACCTTAAGGCCTAACCAAATTATATATCAAACTAATTAACCAAATTCAAATCAAATGACTGCAATCCAAGCTCCAAGACAAATACTAACTTGACCTAAGCTAAATTTGATTCATCTTAGTTTGACTTGGCTAAGTTGATCCAACTCAACTTATTTGGACTCAGAACAACCAAACTCAAGATCAAATATAACCCATCCAAACTCATTTGAACTCCAATTAGATATGATTGAGCCTTGACTTCAATTTAATTGAATCAAACCAAGTCAACTCAGGCCTTTACCTAAGTTGACCCATTTGAACTCCATAGGTCTAAAACTCTATTCAACTTGATTCAAGCCAATCAAACCTGATCCAAGCCTCATAATTGTTCTAAAGGCCCAATTGAATATCATAATCCATTCTAATTTATGCAATCAAGACAATCAACCTAATTAACCCAAGTTGACCCAAATGGACCCATTTGACCTAAAGGGTTCAAATGGGCCAAAATTCAATCTAGCTCAAATCAATTACAATCAAGACCTTCAATAAACTCTAAGTTCATCCTTAAACACATTCCAACCTTCATATGACCCCAATTGAACCCAATCAATCCAATTGGGCTACTTGACCCAAATTGGCCAACATGATCAAATTGGATTAAACTTCAATCAAACCCCAATTAGACCTAATCATTTCATTCAATCCATGCTAAAATGATTGTTGATCATTATTGATCATCCAATTCCATCCAATTAGACCTAGTCAAGCCAATTTAACCATCTTGACCTATTAGACCCAAATTGAACTAAAGGGCCAAATTTGAACTCCATAGGGCTAAAACCCTATTCAACTTGATTCAAGCCAATCAAACCTGATCCAAGTCTCATAATTGTTCTAAAGGCCCAATTGAATATCATAATCCATTCTAATTTATGCAATCAAGCCAAACAACCTAATTAACCCAAGTTGACCCAAATGGACCCATTTGACCTAAAGGGTTCAAATGGGCCAAAATTCAATTTATCTCAAATCAATTACAATCAAGACCTTTAATAAACTCTAAGTTCATCCTTGAACACATTCCAACCTTCATACAATTGAACCCAATCAATCCATTGGCCAGGCCAACATGATCAAATTGGATTAAACTTCAATCAGACCCCAATTAGACCTAATCATTTCATTCAATCCATGCTAAAATGATTGTTGATCATTATTGATCATCCAATTTCATCCAATTAGACCTAGTCAAGCCAATTTAACCATCTTGACCTATTAGACCCAAATTGAACTAAAGGGCCAAATTTGGCCAAATCCCATGCTAATCTAAATTGATTACAACCACTGCCTTCAATCAATCACTAATTGAATATTGAATACAACCATCCACCAATTAAGCCAACTTGGTCAAATGAACCCAATTGACCAATTTGACTTAAATTTAAAGGGTTGACCTCACTTTGGAGTAAGGATCAATCTTCCCATCATAGGTCATCTTCAAACTAAGAGCTCCTTAGTCACAAGACACCTTCTATAATAACCTAAACCTAGAGACTTAGAATGGTTAACCATAAGATTCTATGCTTTAGGACTTAAATCCAACCTATGAACCAACTCATATCTATCCCCTTAGCCAAAATCCAATATTAAATCAATCTACACTCAAATTTAAGTCTCCAAACTAGAATCAAATCCACCATAACCCAAACCTAAGCCCATGATTTAAATCCTATGGACTTAGCCAAAAATTTTCTTCCATCCAAATCAAATTCAATTGATTTCCTCATAAATTAATCAATCCTCTAATCATCATTCCAAATCAAATCTACACTCAAATTCAAGTCTCCAAATCAAAATCAAATCCACCATAACCTAAACCTAAGCCCATGATTTAAACCCTATGGACTTAGCCAAATTTTCCTTCAATCCAAATCAAATTCAATTGATTTTCTCATAAATCAATCAATCCTCCAATCAACATTCCAAATCAAATCTACACTCAAATTCAAGTCTCCAAACCAAAATCAAACCCACCATAACCCAAATCTAAGCCCATGATTTAAATCCTGTGGACTTAGCCAAATCCCTTCAATCCAAATCGAACTCAATTGATTTTCATGGATCAATCCAATCCTTCAATTATCATTCCAAACCAAATCAAATCATGATCAAATCAATCCAAAATCAATCAATCAAACCTAACCTATCCATTTGAACCCAAATATTCAAATAAGTCAATCCATTTGAACCCAAATTAACCAAAGCTATAAATCAATCCCAAATCAGCGTCAAACTTAAACTAAACTCAATTCAACCTAATTGATCCAATTGACCCATTAGGCTCACTTGACCCAAAATGACCTAAAGACCTATTTGAACCAAATTTCAATCCAACCCAAATTAGATTTAATCAAACCAATCAAAACCTTCTATGATGATTGTTGATCATTCTTGATTGATCAATTACAATCAATTGGGCAAACTAGTTAATTTGGGCATTTGATCAACCCACTTAACCTACATGAGCCAAATGAACCAAATATCATCCTAGCCAAATTAATTGAAACCAATAATTCATACCAACCTAAAATCAATCCTTGATTGACCATCAATTGAGCCAAACCAAACCCAATTGACCCTTTGACCAAAGTTGACCAAATTTGAGGCCAAATTGAGTCAAATAGAAATTCAACAAAGTTGATTGCAACCAATGGCTCAAGTTCTTTCCAAATTGATTAATTAACATGATAAAATATTGAAGATTTGACCTTGAACCCAATCGACAAATTGACTAAAAGGTCAATTTGGCCTAAATCATTCCCAAATCCAAATCGATTGAAATCAAAGCATTCAATCATATTCAAATGATCAATTGAACCTAAACAAATGCCTAACCCAAGGCAAATTTGGCCAATTTGGCCAGATTGGTCAACTTGACCTATTCGACCCATATGAATTCAAATGAGCCAAAATCAAATCCAAGCCAAATTAAAGCAAACCAATTGAATCAATACCTTACAAATACTCATTTGATCTTGACTCAATCCTTGATTTGACCCAATTTGACCAATTTGTCATCTTGACCCAACCTAGCCTAATTTGACCTACATGGGTCAAATTGAGCCAAACTCATTTAAACCAAGCCCAAATCCAATGAAACTTGGCATGGTCCTTCCTTAGACACCATGGGTCAGCCCAAATCCAACCCAACCCATGCTTGACCTGAATTAACCCAAAACCCAATGGATAAAAGCTTACCAAATGGGATAAATACCCCATTTGAATAGTCAAACCCACTCTCCTCCACATGACTGCTTCCTAGGACTCGACCTAAGCAAGTGGGGGCTCACGACCCAAATGTGATTGGGTTATCCATGAGCCAAATGGAGGTGAGTTCACCCTCTCCTCCCATTGGAACACTTGGAAACTAAGGACACCCCTTCTTCTCCCATGGTAGCCACTCCCATCACTCCCACTCAAAAACCAACTCAGCACCTCCCTACTACCCACCACTGCGGTGGTGGCTAGGCCAAACCCATCTTGTCCATCCGATCCAGGGAGGAGGGGTATACCCCTCAATTGATCCAATTTAGACACCAAGCATCCTTAGAGCCCTAGCTTTCTAAGACGAGCCCCCATATTATTTCCCTGAGCTTCCCGAGCTTCCTCCTTATCAAAAAACACCAACTAGATATAGGACAAGCTCTAACTCCATTCAACTCCACCAAATCCCAACCAATCCCAAATTAGCTTCACCCACACGTTCACCAAACTCCGACAAGTTGAAATGATGTTTCCCCAGAGCGATTCAATCACCGGAAGCCCATCCAAGCATAACTCTGATGAGTTTTCAAGCGATGGTTGATCTACAGAGCTATTGGTGAGGAATCAAGGTGCCATTTTCTTAAGGCTTTATCTCTCAAGGAAAAGCTACCTGATTAATACCCTAAAGCTTCGATGTATTTTCCAACAAACCAAGTATTTTCCAAAAAATTATAGGCCTTTTAAGGAAGTATGAATGCCATGTGAATCCAATCGTGGATCCTTATAGATTAACCCCATGAAGTGTGGGTTTGATTGAGCCTCCGAGCTCCAAGCTTGATTGGGCGGAGGAAGGCAGACAGTGTCCGTCTTCTATCGCTCAGGGGATGATAGATTATCATCGTCTATTTCACGTGATTGTAATGGATGACCATACTCTCTCGTTAGATTTAATCTTGATTTAATCCTTAGGAACCAATAGATTAATCACTGTCGTACGATCTTAGATGGACGACGGGGATGAAAGCGCATCTGTTGCTGCCACATTAGCACTAAGTCAAACAATTTTAAATAACCAATCTCATGGTGCCACATCAGCGATCTATGTGGTACCGACAGGATTAGGCTTAATAATAGGTTTTAATGGCTGAAACTTTGAAAAATCAAAAAATGCAAATGAATACTCATTTTGAAGGTAAAATAGAGGAGATTTAATTAAAAAAAAATTATTTGGTTTTGAACAATAATTAATGCTTAATTAGGGTTTGAATGCATAGTTAATTAGCTTAATTAAACCCTAATTACTTGGGTAATTGATTCTAAACTTGAGGAATTGATTTAATGGGATGACCTCTGCCTCTCTTGATTTTCTTGGGATTTATTGCTTAGATATTAGGGAAATTGATGTTTTAATCCTTAATTACATCTTTTAATTAATTTAATGATTAATTAACATTTCAAAACAAAAAAAAAAACTTAAGCTCACTAATCACGATTAGTGAATGGATGAGGAGAGTGATTGGACCTCTTTCCTAGTCTTTTTCCCAAATCCATCTCACTTTAAAAGAGTTAATTAACATGGTTATTAATTAAATGCTTAATTAATCAATTAAGTGGTTAAATTAAATCAAATTGAAATGGAAATCACATCAAGAATTAACAACGAGATTAAAGGTTCCTCTTTATGTGTTAAATAACATAAATATCCTTGAATGAAATTATGGTTAACCCATGGGTGTGGGAAAATCATAAAAATACTTAATTAAATTCTTTAACTTAATTAATTATGAGCCAATTTCAATATGTCCTTTAGAAGCATTGCAGTTTTATTTTCTTACATATTCATATCATTTGTGGCTCATGATTAAGTGATTAATTAAATTAAAGAAGCATAAGAAAGGGTGATTAAATGATTTAATTAATGATTCAACTTAATTAATTCAAAAAATTGATTTAACTACCTTTCCTTGAACTAATTAAGGTTACCAACATGGGAATGAGATTAAAATAGCAAATAATTTCTCTCCTCTTTAAGTTCAACTCAAATCCAAAATCAAATTAATAATGAGCTTTATTTTTTTAAAATAATTTTATTTAATATGATTGTCATTAGGAATTAACATATTTGAATGAACCATGTGTTTATGTTTATTCATTCCTTCCCAATCACTTTTAAATGTTGTATGTCATATGATTCCATGCATCCATGTTTTCAAATCTAAATGAATTAAATAGATTTTATTTATGTAAGATTGCATGTGTTGGCTTAACTTAATGATTTGTGTGGCTATTATCATTAATAAATTCAAATTTATTTTCCAAAGCTTATAAATTGATAGTAACATATGGAATTATGATAGTTATAAACTTATATAGGACTTTCATGTATAGCTTAGTTATATGAATGTGAAGCTCTTTTTATTGAATTCATGTATATATTTACATAGGTTTGAATGGTAATGGGTATATAGTCTGGACATACGAGGAATTTAAGTAGTAGCCCTAAGGA
The DNA here is from genome assembly GCA_021442155.1 of Cymbidium sinense. Lineage (NCBI taxonomy): Eukaryota > Viridiplantae > Streptophyta > Magnoliopsida > Asparagales > Orchidaceae > Cymbidium > Cymbidium sinense. The sequence continues at coordinate 91,416,103 of CM038224.1, forward strand.
GGTCATTTGATTATCTCACTTCTTGGTTAACAAAGGAATGTACCCATTTGATTTCATTCTTATGTATTTTTGTATTAGAATTTGGATAAAGCTTTAATTCTTATGCATAAATGATTCAACCAATGAAAAATATAATCTTTGCATGGTATTTATTCTTCTAATTCATGTACACATTAATATGTATTTAAGATAACAAGTATATAGTCTGGACATCCTAGGAATACGAGGCTTTAAGTAGCCCCAAGGAGGTCATTTGATTATCTTACTTCCCTGGTTAACAACGACAAGTATTTGCTTACATCTTTTATACATGTGTATGTGTATGTGATTAAAGAATGAAAACCCTCTCTTTTTCTACTAAAAATATATGCATTCATAATTACCCGAGTCACTAAAACATGTAGTATGTGGACGTAAGGCTTCTTTCCTTTATTCATGTATATGAATCTATATATGATTAAATGTTAATAAGTATATAGTCTGGACATGCGAATACAAGTTGTATCCCCAGTCATTTGATTACCTCATATGGTTAACAAAGACACTGCTTATTTAATTTCATTCATATGCACTTTTGTATTAGAATTTGGATATAGCTTTAATCCATATATACAAATAATTCAATTAAGGAAATATCACCTCTTGCATGACTTTCATCTTTATAGCTATGTATACATTAATACATATTTAAGATAATAAGTATATAGTCTAGACATCTCGAGAATATGAGGCTTTAAGTAGCCCCAAGGAGGTCATTTGATTATCTCACTTCCCTGGTTAATAATGACATGCACTTGTTTATATCTTTTATACATATGTATGTATACTTGCTTAATGAATGAAAGTCTTCTTTTTTCACTAAGTATGTATGCATCCTTCATCATTTAAATGTGCCAAAATATGTTGTATGTATAGATATGCTAAGTGTTAAATCATGTGCATGTTACATGTGATGGAAAGGAATGGCTTGATATATGTCATGTGATAGTAATTCAATTATATTAATCCTAAGATGCCTTTCATATTGAATAGAATTATTTAAAGTTAACTCAAACTTAGGATTAATAAGAAAATACTTAATAAGCCATTCACTAAAGAGAACTAAATCATAAAAATGTGCTTTAGAAAATGGCTTAAGGTAGGGATGAAAGAGGTTAACTTCTTTCTCTCTTTATAACACTTAGATGTTAAGTGTAAACCAACACTTAGATTTTAAGTGTAAATTAACACTTAGATGTTAAGTGTGAAATCAAAATATAAATTAAAAAATCAACTAAATAACTTGAAATGAAACCAACCTTTTGGTTAAATTAAACCTTTCTAAATCTAGATAAGCATAACTCTAATGCTTAGTTAAGACATACTACACAAAGCTTTAGTACACACATTAGAATTAAGCCACTATTTTTAGTCCTAAGTTAGGATGCTATATGTGTGATATGTGTTTTATTTTGTGATGTAATATTTTAGACTGGATGTTAGGGTGTATGTTTCATAGACTGGATGTTAGGCTGCTCTTAGCCTAATGTTATTTTCTATAGGGGATCATGCTTAAGGGGCCACTTAAAAAAATATAAATGTTCTCTTTGTAGGATGCTCAAGCACCTAAGCATAATCCAAGTTAGGACATATGGCCTTGGTTACCCATATGCAGGGTGATAAGTCCAAATCATAAATATAACTGCTTAGGATTGAATGTATATTTAGCTAACCTTTGTTTTGCAGGTATAGTTAGATTTACTTTCCATAAAATATAATTTTGTAGTAGGAGTTAGGATTAGTGCTATGGGGATTAGGATGAGCAGTGGCTAGAAAACTTAGTCCTGGGGTGCCTTATGATGCCTTTAAAGAACAACCTAATCAAATCAAGAAAATGAGGACGACATGAAGAAATAAAGAAATGAAGTCCCACATAGTATTCATTTATAATTATAATTATCATTTTTGTATAAGGGTAGAGCTTCTACCCAACTATTTTTTTCGTATGTACCATACCGACCTCTTATTCTTTTATGATAGTCTATAAAATTGATTGATGTTGTGTTTAGCTTGTGCACCAGGATTACATCTTTTTCATAGTTTCTTTATGATTGATGTTTTAATGTGTGGCCTAAATATGGTAGGCTCTTAGAATAAAATTAATTTTTCTACCCCAATTAACAACTCATAATTAAAATTTTAAATAACTCATAATCTCATCATAAAGCCTAGGCTCTAAATAAGATAATTAAAAGATTTAACAACCCCATTGTTGTATGGTTGTATGTCTCACATCATGCTTGTCATATTTCTTCTTCTTTTAATATGGGGATCTCCAACCTTCCGATAGGAATGCTTGACCTATGAGGGCATCCCTTGTGGTGGAGAACACTCTTCTCACTGATTTAACCAACAATCAATTTCATCATGCATTTAAGCAATAAGAAGCCCAAAGCCTTTGTCCAAATAAATGTGTGAAAATGGAATAAAATTTGAAAAGATTTTGCATTTTTAGACTAAATCATGTGCTCATACCACTCATGTTCTAGTCTCCTAGGGAATGGGTTTAGGACTTTGGTCTCTTTCAAATTAAATAATAGCTTAAACCATCTTGCAATTACATAAGACTGGCCTACATAGTTTTGAATTATAGGATGTGTTAGCTGGCGGCCATTCCAGATGGTTGTAAGCCTAGAAGTCGGATGGGTTTATTCTGTCTTGCGGAGGTAAACCCTTAGGTCCATTTAAGTCATGCTTTAACTTGTGTTAAAGATCACTAAATTTAGATATGAGATAACTATTTCCTTTGGGTTACAAGCATAAATTCTCATCTCTCATTTCTCAATCTTGTGTTGATTTAAATATATAAATTCCTCAAATAAATAAATCTCTTCACTTTTAAATATATAAAGTCTCACCATAGGATAGATTGGAGTGCTCACTAGGACTTCTAGTATAATGAGCAATTCTTACTTATTTTCTTTGGATTCCAAATTAAATATTCCACTTGAACAATCCCATTTGATTTTCCAAAATGTCAATCCTTTGATAATCTTAACCTTGAAATCTTTGGGGATAATAATTTCCTACTTTAATCGAGTGTGTTCTTAAAAATCTCATTTTCTAGTATGTAAGGAACTAATCAACCTGGCTTAAAAGAAACCCTACTTTACTTTTCCATGTAAAGTAGGAGAAAAATCTCTATATACAAAGAGAATCATGTCTTAGGAGTCCTTATTAGGTGATTAGGTCCATTGTAGAATGATATTTCTATCTTTTGAAATAGTACATATCTCAATGTCACTTGATCACCCCAATAAGTACCCCTACGATTTGCATGGTGTCCACCCACATCCAAAAATAAACACCACAGATTTTTCTGGCAACTCCGCTGGGGTGGTTCCTCTCTCCATCTCTAGTAGGCAATTATTGTATCCAAGCATCGATAGTGTGCTTATATTTTATATAAGCCCATGACTATCTTTCTTTCCATTCACACTTTATTTATTTCATTCTTAGGAAAGGCAGCGAACATCCATTAGGTTTTAAGACCTCACTCCTGTGTAGGTCTTAAAACCCCTATTGGTCCCCTAATAAGTAATAATAAATTAATTAAAGAAAGAAGATGATCAAATATAAATAAAATAGAATTTAGAACCTTTTACCACTAGCTTGGTGAAGCAAGGTTCATTTCATATTTAACAAGACTTTAATTAAATCCAAAGGAAAATAAGTAAAATCTTTTGTAAGCTATTCAAAATCTTTTCAAAGCAAAATCATGTGAACTTCACTTAATATAATTAAATTTGCAAAGTGAAGGTTCTCTTTTAAAATCAAAGTCAAGTAGAACAAAATAAAATCTTTGAATCCTTTTTTCAAATAAAATTAATTGAACCTCATTATACCCAAATTTGTTAAGTGAGGGTTCCTCCTTCAAAATTAAAATTAAATCAAACAACAAACCTCTCTTTCAAAAAATAAACATATTCAAACCCCTTTTTTCAAAAATTAACTAACTCCATTTAACATATTTAAATTTGTTAAATGAGGGCCGCCCTTTCAAAATCAAAATCAAACATACCCAAAATATTTTCAAACAAAACCAACTCCATTTAACATACCCAAATTTGTTAAATGAGAGGCTCATTTCCAAAAATGAGGCAAAACTTAACAACCAACATACAATTGGACTCCACTTAGCATACCTAAATTTAAGTGAGGATTTCTTTTCAAATCAAATAAAATTAGAGATCAATAAACAACATATAATTGAACTCTATTTAACATGCCCAATTTGTTAAAAGAGTGTTCCATTTTCAAAACTAAATTGAAATCAAAACATTCAACATACATTTGAACTCCATTTAACATACCTAAATTTGTTAAATGAGAGTTCAATTTCTAAAATTAAAACAAAACCACACATCAACAAACAAACAATCAAACATATAAGTGAACTCCATTTAACATACTCAAATTTGTTAAATGAGAGTCTCATTTTCAAAACAAAATCAAACTCCAACATCAGCATCAAACATATAATTGAACTATATATAACATACCTAAATTTGTTAAATAAGAGTTCCCTTTTCAAAAATCAAATCAACAATAAACATCAAACACACATTTTAACCTCATTTAACATACCTAAATTTGTTAAATGAGAGTTCTATTTTTTAAAATCAAATCAACACATCAACAATCGATAATCAATAATCAAACCATCAAAACAAAAGCTTTCAATTTTCAAACATACAATTGAACCCCATTTAGCCTACCTAAATTTGCTAAGTGAGGGTTCTAAAGTGAAATTCTAGCAAAACAACAAACATATTTTCAAAAGTCTCTCCAAAATAGTAGAGACCTCACTCAACATACCCAAGTTTGTTGAATGTGGGTTCCAAAATCAAAATCAAATTCAAACATACAACTTGAGGCATAGTATCTCCTCCAAATTTATAAATCTCTAATGAAACCCCATTTAGCATACCTAAATTTGTTAAATGAGGGTTCAAATTCAAAAGTCAAATCAAGCCAGTAATACGGCCAATTATCCTTCCTTATTTCCTTTAGTTAGTTCATCACCATGTCTTTTGGCAAGCTAATCTTTTTATTTGCATTCAATGTGGATTTGGCCATGGATCAGGCCATACTCATCGGTTCCTCTATCATCTGCGAGGGAGTAGCCATCACCACTGTCAACAGAGAGGAGGTGGCAAGCACTTCTCTAGTTCGATGCACACTCTAGTTTTGAGTTTGTCTCTCTGAAGAGGAAGGCCATTGTGGTTCCCATAATTGTGTTAGTTCAGTTCTACCAGTGCTAGTGTTAGTGCCAGTAGTACAGTCAATTTCCTTTGGTGTAGTTTCAGCACGGGCTAGTACCACCTCCTTGGTTCCCCCTATTATGAAGGGGAAGGCTAACTTAGCTTATGAGATAGTCTCCTTCACCTTTGAGGTCAGTGCTAGTTCCCATTATGCCTAGCTCACCAAGACCTAGTGCCTCAACAAAGCTAAGGGCGAGTATGGTGAGGGCAGATAGATGAGGCCTCCCATGTTGTCGGAGGATTTCCTTGTGAGACCTCTCTATTCTTGGGTGGTAGTAGGTTCCACCCTCTGCCAGGGAGAGGAGGACTACCAGGATCTGATCACTCCCACCACTTGTAGAGTATGAGACACCAACAAGGGATATGAGGAAGCCCTATGCTGGTCTAAAGTCTATTCGCTGAGTTGACAGAGCCCATGGATGCTCGGAGTCTAGCACTTCACTTTACATGATCTGAGGAGCTTGATCCCTAGGAGTGTTAGGGATCAGATACATAGAGAGAGGGCCTGTGAGCCTAGAGTTACTGCCCAAGCGAGTAAGAGAGAGAGAGAGAGAGAGAGAGAGAGAGAGAGAGGAGGTTTTGCGGTTGGCAACCTCACTTTGATGAATTTTCGATCGTGAGTTGTTAGAGTGATCATGATCACATAGTTCTTATCGGTACCATCAATTGTAGAAGGAGATCTTGATGGAGGCAGGTGTCACCCACTACACCGCTTCATTTACTCCAACTTCACAGTTCGGTTCCATCTGATCCACCAAGTTTCGTTGAGAGAGATCTTTTCTATTAGTGAACTGGTTATGGCCCAAGGATCTCACTCTATCTACTCCACCTATTGAGGTGAGGCCGAGCTCCCCTGCTCGACCTTCCATCCCAACTATGGTGAAGAAGGAGTGGCGACCCAAGAGCATCGTGGTTGCTCCACCATCACAACAGTTGGAGGAGGAGATGGGAGAGAATATCGAGATGGTCCCCATGACAGTTGAGTCAGGAGTGCACCCACCTTCAGAGTTTGATGCATAGATTCTACATAGCTCGGTCAGTGGTCATTGTCATCACTGCTATGTTTGAGCATGGTCAAGTAAATGACATTTCATTAGATGACATCTTAGAAGACTACCATGCTAGTTAGGCAGTTGAGAGTGATCATTTTGATTAGGAAGAGGGTAGAGTTGACCCTAATGAGGATGACATGTTGGATGACTTAGCAGAAGATCACATGGTGATACGTGAGGATCCCTGCATAGATATTAGCATAGTCAAGAAGGTGTTGTAGTTGAGGATGGTGGCACCTCTCACTCAACTCAACACCTTCTCCAATAGATCAAATAGAAGGATGACCAGATTGATAGGATGGAAAAGAAGGTAGAGGAGTTGATGGCAACAACTCTAGCCTTATAGAACAAGCCCCAGTTTCACAGCCTTCCCCCATAGTGGCTGATCGGCCTGAGCTAGTACATACCCTAAATCATCCCAAGTTCACTCCCATAGAAGATGATGTTGGTAGCTTGCATAGGAAGGTGACTGATAAAACCTCCATGCATGAAAAGGACATAAAGCAAATGGTGGAGCAGTTGGTGAAGGAAGCATAGGCGCAAGCCCGGGGGAGCTCATTTGTTCCAAATGGTAGACCTTACCCGGAGGAATTTGATGTAGTTCAATATGCTAAGGGTTTTTTGCCACCATCCTTCAAGAGTTTTGATGGCAGTGGGAATGAAAGGTAGCACATAGCACACTTTAGGGCCAGTTATTATAATGTAAGTGGCAGTGATGCACTTTTTTTTTGCCTCTTTCTTAGTAGCTTCGTTAGTGTTGCATTTTATTCGTATGTCAAATTTCCCAATGGTTTGGTGATGACCTTTGTATAGTTAGAGCATCTCTTCATCAAGAGATTTGTAGGAGCTCAACAAAGGGTAACTATGACCTCATTGTAGAAAAAAAAACGAATTCCTTGTTCATTACATTCTTAGATGATGCAACTTGAGTATGAAATGTGAATCATAGCTATCTGAGCAGCATGCCATCTTGATTCTACTTAAGAATATCCATGGCCCGGTCACCTTCATGCTTAAGGGCTTCACCATTAAGATATTTGAGAAGCTAATCAACAAGGCAACCAACCTACAAGAAAAGCCAAATAGTTACCCTTTTTGGATCAATCATCTAAGACCGGCCTCAAAGATATTTAAGAAGAAGCTTGGGATAGTTGTGTAGTAAACAAAGGAAATAGCCCCCTAGAGCATAGTTTGAGAGGTCTAGATTTCAATAACCTCCACTGCTACCTCCTCTTCCACCACCTCGGCCGTTTTACCAACCACCACAACAATGGTATCCATATCCACCGGTAGCTACTTTCTACTCTTATTGGAAAAATTAAGCAAGTTATACTCATTCAAGAGGGAGGTAGTTAGGAAGATCTTCAAGAATCTCTTGAAGAAGCCTGATTTCCAATTACCCAAGCCTAAGAGGCTGGAGGAAGTGGGCAAGAGCGGTGATCCTAGCTATTGCCCTTACCACCGCATGATAGGCTACATCATAGAGGATTGCATCACTTTCAAGGGCGGCAGTAGCTACAAGTTAGAGCTATAGTTATCCAAATATTCAGTAGAACAATCATCGGTTCTATTAGAGTCCTTGGGAATACTTTCGATCTCTTAAGACAAAAGAAGGTTGGGATATTTCCTTATCTTGAACCTCTAAAAGATCATCTCAAATCAAGAAACTTTCTCTGCGGTGCACAAACCTCCAATACCAAGGAAGGTTTGCTAGTTGTGAAGGATAACTTCGGCGGTGGAAGCCCATCGATCCTACTTCACTTGCGGGATAGATCTGGGACAACCACCATTTGAGTCTAGAACTCCTTCCCGTTGCACTACTCTTTCTAGCTATTCTTTTACTAGAACATTATATCATGAGGGCACTAAACCCCTCACTCTTACTTTATTTGATTTATGTACCACCTCCAAAATTAAAGAAATCAATGAAGAAAAGCGATTCTACTTACATTCTCTCTACTTTTGGTGCTCTTAGTTTCATTCTTATTAAAAGCTCTTTTCAAGTAAAATAATAATAGTTCAAATAGTTCCACCCATTCCTCTGATTTAGAATCATATTTTCCTTCTTTGAATCAATCGTTCACCTCTTGAGATTGACTTGGAGTGTACTAAGGATCCTTTTGGGTAGGTGTATGAGTACTTTCCATAAACTCATTATTCCAAGAAGTCACGTCTCTCGTGGCAAAGTTCTATCCTAGGATAGCACCTCTGGATAAGGGTAAATAGGCGATTGGTTCCAGTGAGCAGATAGCCCCTCCACAAGATGCCCCACCTATGGATATGATTATGGAGGACTAACCCAAAGTTTATTATAACATCCCCATCTTAAAAGTTGCCACTAAGCTTAACATATACTTGTTTTATCCAAAGAGATGATGGAATCTCTAATCAAAGTCTTGCTTGATCTAGAGACATGCTTAGCTCAACTGGTTGCTACTGGAGGGAAAGCATGATACTCAGAGGAGATCCTAGGAGTTACATTCACAGATGAAGACCTACTTCTAGGAATGATCGAGCACAACTGTTCCCTCTACATTATAGTGGATGTTGGCAGATTCAGGCTATCCAGACTTTTGGTTGACCCGGGTGCACCAGTTAACATTATGAGTCTTAGAACTCTTGCCTACTTGAGGATTAGCTTCTCTAAACTTTTAAAAGAGAGGATGTTATTGAAAGGATTCAATGAACAAGGAGAGATGGCCTTATGCTCCATTATGTTGGTATTATAGATAGATAATTGGAAGATTGAAGCTAAGTTTCACATAATAAACTCGAATACATCTTTTAATGCTTTGCTTGGGAGACCATGGACATGAGAACAACATGGTTCCATCCTCTTTACATCTGTGCATCAAGTTCTTAAGAGGTGGAATCGAGTATTGTGTCAAAGAAGATCTCAAGTCCTTTGTAGTTCAAGGTGGATATATAAGGATGTGGCCTAATATCTCCCCCAAAACCAAAAAGTCTATTCTCGTGAACTTAGTCAAAATCCCCATGTGAAAGAAAAAAAAAGAAAAGAAAAAGAAAAGAAAAAAGAAAAAGAAAAAGAAAAAGAAAATGAAAAAGAAAAATAAATAGAAAAGAAAAGGGAGCAAGAAATAGACTCCGGGGAGAAAGTAAAGCCAGAGATTAGATTTCACCCATAGTTTATTACTCCAATCGAACAAGTAGGGAGGATGACCTGACCTCCACCAAGATGAGGAAAAGGCAAGTCCAAAGATAGTCCTAGGGGTGGAAGACCTTCATACACACCACCTAGAGATTTGACAGAGTACACCATCCATATAGACTTAGAATCTAGTTTACAGAATGAGTCCTATATGGTTAGTTCACCGACCAGCTCTTCTCACAGATCCTATTGGAGGTGACACTTGAGCCAGTTATTGATGAAGGCCAGATTCCCAAATAAAGCATGTGTATCCAAGTTCTCTTTATGTGAAACTATTAGACATCAGTTGAGAACCTTAGCTCTAACCTACTTTCCTCATAAAAGTTGAGGGATTGGTAGTTAAAGAAGCCCCTAAGTCATTCACAATTGTGAAGATTCAGAGGTTCTTTCCAGGAGCATCATCCTCAAGTTACGAAATTAATATAGAACTTGAGGATGATTCATATAAAAATTTAATAGAATTTTCTTTTGATTGATACTCGCCTTGTATTCATAAACTAGCAAAGAAAGGTTTAATTTCATATACATGGTCTAAGCACATGTTAGATTACTTTGAAAGGTTATGGAACAACAAAAGCAAAAGCTTTCAATCAAGACCAGAACTAGTCTTCGACATAGTAGGCCTAGTCGATGATGACGATTACTGCTTAGTCATCACCAATCATTTAGAATCTGATAGGTTCTTTTCAAATCACATTAACTCATAAGAGGAGGTGAGCTTAGAAACTTTAGATGATCCAGATAATTTCCAAGTCAAGGATGCATCACCAGAGTTTAAAGAAGAAATCAAATCAACCATCGATGGGCTCAAAGAAGTCAACCAAGGAACTGAAGAAAATCCATGCCCGACATCAGTTCCTTGTTGAATGAAACTAAAACTAATGAATTAGCTAGGCTACTTATTGAGTTTAAGGGCTTTGCATTAAGTTATGAAGAAATATTTAAATTGGCTCCTAACATAGCAGTCCATAAACTAGAGATACAGTCTGATGCTAACCCTATCAAGCAAGCTCCTAGACGCATGCGATTAAACATTGAACAACAAGTCATTTTTGAGGTCAAGAAATTGATCGATGTTGGTTTCATCAGGAAGGAAAAATACCCCCACTTGGTTGGTTAGTGTTATCCCATTTAAGAAAAGGATGGCCAAATTCGCATATGGGTCGACTTTAGGGATCTAAATAAGGCATGTTTAAAAGACAAATTTCTACTACTAATATCAGAGCTGATGGTGGATATTACCTCATCTGATGTAATTTTCTCCTTCATGGATGGCTCATTTGGATATAACCAAATAAAGATAGCCCGAAGATGAGAAAAAATCGCATTTATAACCTAATCAATCTATTGCTATAAGGTCATGCTTTTCGCCTTAAAATTGCGCCATACTAGCGGGCCATATGAATCTTCAATGAACTCATTCATCATCAAGTTGAATGCTATGTCGATGATCTCGTGGTCAAAAGCAAAGAAAAAGAATACCATCTCTTTGACTTGAGAGTATTTTTCGAAAGATTAAGATAATTTAACCTCAAAATAAACTCCCTGAAGTGTGCATTTGGAGTAGCTTCAAGAAAACTCCTTGGGTTTGTTGTCCGACACCATGAAATCAAAATTGATCCGGAGAAAATTAAAGTGATATTAGAAATGCCATCCCCTAAAAGTCTAACTCAACTTAGATCATTCCAAGGGCAGTTGGCATATCTAAGATGCTTTATATCCAACTTATCAGGCATATGCCAACCATTGTCAGCACTAGTCAAGAAGGATGCAAAGTTCAAGTGGGATGACCTGGCTATGCCTTTAGAGCATCGAGTACACGATGATGCTAGTCTTAGTCCTATCAGCAAGCCTTTGATCTTCTACACTTAGATAGACTCCCTTGGCTTTGTTGGCAAGCCAATGACGAAGGGAAAGAGAGAGTGCTTTATTACCTCAGTCATCATCTGATCCCTTCTGAAGCATATTATCCACCCATTGAGAAGCATTGCCTACCTGTAATCTTTGCATCCCATAAGCTACGATATTATGTGCTTTCTCATAAAGTAAACTTGATTTCTAGAATCAATCCACTACAATATCTCATGAGATGACTTGCTATGGTTGGCACATTGGTCCATGATTCTATCGTAGTTTGATATCACTGCCGCCCCTCCATATGATGAAAGGACAAGCACTAAGATTTCATAGTAGCACCCACTTTTCGTTCTCCACTTAATGATGATCTCCCATGAACAAATCATGAACTTAGAGGATACTAGCATTCCTTGGGAGATGTATATTTTGATGGTGCGCTTCTCTCGAGAGAGGAAGAACCATAATATACTCTTCTAGGAAAGGCAAGGGTAGGAATAGCTCTCCCTGGACCAATATGATGAGATTCTCATATCATCTATCCAATCCTTGAATAATGAAGAATATGAGGCTCGATTGCCCTTTGGAGTTAGTCATCTTGCTAAGCATCCGAACATCAACATCTTTGGGGATTCTCAATAATCATCAATCAAATTGTTGGGTCCTATAAATTCTAAAGCCCAAACTCCTTCACTTCCATAAGTATACCATGGAGTTATTGGACAAATCCAAAGGTTACCATCTACAAGATTCCTCGAGGAGAAAATATCATAGTGGATGCTTTAACCAAGCTTGCCAAGGAGTTGACATAAAAGATGAGTCCATATCAATAGAGGTTCAAAATAAGCAAGTCCTACCTCTTATTGGTACTAAACTAAAATACTCTCTTGAAGGGGAGGTTGTTGTTTCCAAAAAGGATAAAGAATTGGATTTGTGGCAACCATTCATTGATTACCTAAATAAAGCCAAACTACCTTAAGAGAAGTCGCAAGCACATCAGATAAAACAAAGGGCGCATTCTTATGCTCTCGTGGATGGTATCTTATACCGATGATCTTTCGATTATATGTGGTTACGTTGTTTGGACAAGTATGAAACCCATAAGATCTTGGTGCACTGAGGTTATCACGAACCTCACCAATTGTTCCCAAGATGAAAGCCAAAATCAAAAGACTTTTGATACTATTATGATGATGGATGTGGATGTGTGGCGATGCCATCAATATCAAGTACACAGAGTGGTCCTACATCAACCACCTAACATTCTGCACCCAACATTGGCCTCGTGGCCATTCGGGTGTTGGGGTATTGATATAGTGGGTCTGATCGATCCTCTTCTTCCAAGGGTCATTGGTTTATCTTCTGCTATCGACTACTTTTCCAAATGGGTGAGGCGATTCCATGGGAGGTCAAAGCTTAGCATGCACTCTAGTTTTTAGAACCATATGTATAGATTGGGGTTCCCACGGATTATATCGATAATGGTATTACATTCAAGAGCACCAAGATCAACAACTTTGTCGGGAGACACAATGTAGATTGGAGATACTCTACCATCTACTATCCAGTAATGATTTATTAGAAGCCTTCAACAAAATCTCATCTAAATATTCAAGAAGACACTGATAAAAATAATAGTGGCATGAGCAGTTAGTTGTTGAAGCCATGTGGGCCACACTCACGAACTCTCAGGTCTACTCATTTCTTCTTTGTGTATGGGTCCGATGCTATTCTACCATTAGAAGTCCAACTCTCATCATTAAAGATAGCCATGGGTAGAAAGATCACAATGGAGCAGAATGCCAAGTTGTAGTTAGAAAAGCTCGAAGGTTTGGTAGAGAAATGCTTACTAACATGCCAAAACCTTAAGTTATACAAAGCTAAAATGATTCAAGCTCACAATAAGTTGGTCTGCCCTAGATCTTTTCAAGTAGGAGAGCTTATTTTAGTTCTAAGGAGACCAATTGTTTCCCGTCGCAAGATGAAAGTTTAAACCCACTTGGGAAGGCTCTTTGCCATTGAGAAATCCTGTCAAAGAGGATCATATCAACTTATTAACCATAAAGGAGAGCTCCCGATGCTTCCAATCAATGGGATCTAGCTAAAAAAAATATTATCCATAAAATCATGTTTAAAAGAAAATATCATCAATGAAAATTCCATTTCAAATTCAATCTCTTGAAATTGAAAGCATTTTCATCTATGAATCTACCACAATGTGTTTAGGATAGGTGTAAGAGAACCCAAGAAGCATCCTATCCTTCATTAGCACAACACAAACAAATATTACACACAAAAACTAATAAAATAAATATATCTTTTGTGGGATACTTTGAGTTGAGATAACACCCTAGTGGCCTCACTAGTCACTCTAGGTCGGGTTGATCCACTACCTAGCTAGTGTGTTGCCCAGTGGTCTTTTTGATTAGGAGGATGTAAGTCCCTATGTTGTCCTCCTGGCTTAACCACTACACACTAACGAGCGCCCTATTAGTATGGTAGGCCTTATTACGTGGCGATAAGCTACCATCATGTTGGCTCTGTTTAAGAAGGTGTAAGTCCTCGCACTTTCTCCTTGAACTAGCCATTGTGCACTAACTGGGTCGAGTATATTGGAGGATTAGGATAAGTGCCCCAATGGCTCCTTTTCTCTTCTTCAAGTTTGAGTTTAGTCCTTTGTTGACCTCACTTTTGGAGTGAGGATTTAATCTACTCTTCTTAGATTTAGGAGTATTCTAGATATTGAGACTTCCTTGGTCATAAGACACTTATAGCAATTAGGTGAACACTTAACCTAAGTCTAGAGACTTAATCATAGGATTAGGCAGTGCCTTAGAACTTAGGGCGAGAAACCTACCTATGGCCTAAACTCTATGCTTACCTCTTTGGCTAAACCAAACCCCAAATTCAATTCATCCAAATCCAAATCCAAATCCATCCAAATCAAATGATTAAAACCTATAACAAATTCAAAACCATAATCACAAATAAACCCTTCTTGCCTATGATTTTATTCTATGGACCTAGCCTAATCAAATCCAAATTCAATTGATTTTCTCAAGATCAATTCAACCCTCAATCAATTTACCAAAATCTATAATCAAATCAAACTAAACTAAAAGTCAAACCAAACCAAACCTATCCTAAGTATATTTTATTCTATGAACTTAGCCTTAATCAAATCCAAACTCATCCAAATTTAATTGATAATCTTAAAGTCAATTCAACTCTCCAATCAACCCATGCCAAATATAAAATCAAATTAAAATCAACCAAAATCTAAACCTTGTTCAAATCCAAACTTAAGCCCTTTAATTCAGTCCTATGGACTTAGCCAAAAATCCATTCAATTCAAACCAAAATCAATTGATTTTCTCATGAATTAATTATTCCTTAAATCATCATCCCAAATATAAATAAAATCTACAATCATCAAGTCAAAATTAACTCAATCAAATCAAACCCAACTTAGCCCATTTGACTTGAAATATCCAAATGAACCAAAACCTATTTGAAGCAAATCAATTTCAAAGCTATATATCAATCTTAAACCCATATATAAACTCAACTAAATCCAAATCAATCTAAAATCAACTCAACTAAACCCAATGGGCTCACTTGACCCAAAGTGACCTAAATGACCTATTTGAGCCAAATTCCAATCCATCCCAAATGGCATTGAACCAAGCTACCAAAACCTCCTATGATGATTCTTGATCACCCTAGGTTGATCAATTATCATCAATTGTCAAAATCAACTTGGTCATTTGACCAAGTCAACACTCTTAACACATAAACCAAACTAGCCAAATCTCAACCCAAGCCAAATTGAAACCAATGATTCAACCAACATGATCAATGATTGAACATGGACTTGACCATCAATTGAGCCAAACCAATTGACCCCGGAGTTGACCCAATTTGACCTAAAGATCAAATTGGGTCAAATCATAACCAAATTGATTTGCAACCAATTGCTCAAGTTCATTCCAAATTAATTATTGAACTTGACCAAAGCCATAATTGAACCCAATTTGTCCAATCTAATTGAATTTATCCCAAATTGACCTAAAGGGTCAAATTGGTCAAACCAAATCCAAATTAATTCAAACTAAAGCCTACAATCATCTTCTCACTAATCAACATGAATCAACCCAACCCAAGCCAATTTGGTCAACTTGACCCATTTGACCTACATGAATCCAAATGAGCCAAAATCAAACCTAAGATAAATTGACTCAAACCAATTAGATCAAAACACTTTCAAATCATCATTTGAACTTGATCCAAGCCTTGGTTTGACCTAATTTAACGATTGGATCAACCTAAACCTAGCCCAATTTGACCTATAAGGGTCAAATTGAGCCAAACCCATTAGAACCTAGCCCAAACCCAATGGGACCTGATCCAACCCATCCTAAACTCACCTAGGGTCAGCATAAAATCAACCCAACCCAAATTGGGTCAAATCGATGTAGCCCAACCCAAGTGGGCTAGGTCGGCCATGGACAAAGGGGAGGTGAGTTAACTCACCTCCCGTCACTAGCCGAACCCAACGGATCCAAAGAAGAGGGCTTCCACCTTGAGCCACCAACCAAGTATCCCACCAACCAAATCGAGCCACATGGAGTTGATATGACCACTCAGGTTCGATGGCTGGCCAGGCCAAAATAGCTCCTCTTCGATCCAAGGTAAGGGGGGATATACCCCCCTGATTTTGACTAAAAATGATCACATTCTCACCCAACAAGCTTTGAGAGACCTTTTGAAAACCCAAGAGCTCTCCCCAAAGCTTCTCGAGCCTCCCCATTGTTGGATTTCCTCAAACTAAAATAGGGCATCCTTCCACTCAACCCAACTCTCCCAATACTCAACCAAACTCAAATTAACTTCACCCACACTTTGTCGAGTAGCAATGAATCACCTCTCGAGCTCCCCAACCACCGGAGGTACAACTTCAATCAACACCCACTTAGATTTCATTTGTTTGGGGTCCTCCAAGAAAATGGCAAAGAATCCTCATATGTACTGACTAGCTGGGCCTCGCCTTCACTAGACGAAGCTTCCTCATTTGATTGTGCCATCGATCTTGAGCTCCGGCGAGATAATTCCATGAAACTGACCTCTTGGTGAAAAATATTTGGTCCCTTTTGAAGAAAAGTTGCATGTCGAATTCAATTAGATCCCCATCTCTCCTTGAAGGTGTGGGTTGAATCTAATGAATGAGCTTGGGTGAGCTTTCATCGATGAAGGAGGATAGTGTCCATCATCACGGGATGATAGAGCACCATCCAATCCACATGATCAAAATAAACAATCATGATTAATCTAGATTTATTAATTTTTTTCTCTTAAAGAACTATTGGTTTGATCACTAATCTTAGATGGACGAGATAGCGTCTGGCGTGAATACGTAGAGTGAGATGGGTTTAAGTAGCCAATCCCATAGTGCCATGTGGAAAGTGCACATCAGCGGTCTCCATCATGAGATTAGACTTAATTATGTTTAATTATTTATTTTAATGGCTGGCAAAACTTCATAACAAATTGCAAAAAAATCCAAAAATTATAAATAAATACATGTTTTGAAGGTATTTCATAGGAGATTTATTTAAAATTGATTCCAAATGATTTTGAATAGTAACTTAGGCTTAATTAAGGTTTAATTATGAACTTGATTAGCTTAATTACCCCCCATAATTACTTGAGTAATTAATTCCAAACTTGTGGGTTAATTTAATGGGATGACTTCTTCCTCAAAATTTTCTTGGGATTTTATTAGTTAATTGGGGTAATTAACTATTTAAGTCTTAATCACTCTCTTAATTAGTTTAATTTAATTAACCTCTCAATAGTGAAGATTAATTAATTAAGTGCACTAATCATTGTTGAATAGTGAATGGGCAGGAGAATGGGGTTAGGACCTCCCACCTAACCTCCTTTCTTAAGTCTATTTCACTTTAAAGGAAAACAAATTAAAGTGACATTAATTAATGATTTATTAGTTAATTTAAGTGGCTTAATTAATCAAATTAAAATCTTAACCATATCGGATAATTAGTAGTAATAGAACTAAGGGTTCTCTTTATGTGTTCAATAACATAAAGACCCTTAAGGAAATTATGATTAGCCCATAAGTGTGGGAAAACCATAAAAGTACTTAATTTGGTTCTTTAATTTAATTAACCCTTAATCATGAGTCATTTGTATTAGGTCTATGTAGGAGCATTGCAATTTTATTTCCTCACATGTTCATGTCATTTGTGGCTCATAATCAAGTGATTAATCAAATTGAAGAAGCATAGGTAAGGGTAATTAATTGATTTGATTAAGGATCCAACTTAATTAACTCTTAAAATCCACTTAATTAACTTTTCTTAAACCAAATCAAATTACTAATGTGGGAATGGGATTAAAATAGCAAGTAGTTCTTCTCCTCTTTAAATTTAAATTAAAATATCAAATCATAAATTAATAAAAGAATTTTGGTTTTCTTTAAATGGGTTTATTTGATGTGATTGTCCTTGAGAATTAGTTTAATTGAATGAATCAAGTGTTGATATTTAATTATTTTTTCCAAGCACATTAAATATTGTATGTCATTTGATTTCAAGCATTCATGCTTTCAAATTTAAACAAATCAAATGAATTTTCTTTATGTAAGCTTACATGTGTTCTTAATTAAATATATATGCAACTATTATCACTAATAAATTCAAAACTATTTTTCAAAGTTTATAAATCAATTTAAATACTTAGAGTATTGATAGTTATGAATATACATAGGATTTGCATGTGTGTTTAGCTTAGTCATGTGATAGTGAGCTCTCTTTTCTAAATCTTTATATAAATTCACATGAGATTGAATGCTAATAAGTATATAATCTAAACATATCAGAATACAAGACTTTAGCTAGCCTCAAGGAGGTCATTTGAATACTTAACTTCCGGTTAACAAAGGCACGCATTTATTTTCATTCTTATGTCTTTTGTATTAGAATTTGGATAGAGCTTTAAATCATATGAATAAATAATTGAATCACATAAATAAAATACAAATTTGCATAATTCTCTTTCATTTAGTTATTATTAATACATCTATATGTATCTAAAAAATAAGTATATAGTCTGGACATCAAAATATGAGGCATTAGCTAGCCCCAAGGAGGTCATTTGATTACCTCATCATGGTTAACAATGACATGTACTTGCTTTATATATACATACAAATGTGTATTTAATTAAGGAATCGATCCTCCTTTTCTATTAAAAATGCATTCAAATTCACCTAAGTCATTAGCATGTGTTATATATAAATTGATGTTCTCTTTTCCTTATTCATGTATATATTTACATATGTTTGGAATGTTAATAAGTATATAATCTAGAAATCTCGAAATATGAGGTTTTAGCCTCAAGGAGGTCATTTGATTATCTCACTTCCGTTAATGACATGTACTTATGTGATTCCATCCTTATATATTTTGGTATTAGAATTTGGATAGAGCTTTAATTTATATGTTTATATAATTCAATCAAAATAAGAATAAATTCCAAACATACACATTCATTATCATTTGAGTGTGCCAAAATATATTGTATACATGGATACACTTAGGATTAAATCATATGCATGTTATATGTGATGAAAATGAATGACTTAGTATACTTCATGTAATAATAATTCATTTAGATTAATCCAAAGATGCCTTTCATGTTGGATAGGATCATTTAAAGTTAACCTAAATTTAGGATTAATCATTTAATCATCATTCATTAAAAAAAAACTAAATCAAATTAGCATACTTTAGAAAGTGGCTTAAGATAGGGATGAAAGAGGAAAATGCTCTTTCCTCTCTTTATAACACTTAGATGCTAAGTGTAAATCACATGAAACAAAACAAAATATAAATTAAAATTTACAAATCAATTAAAGAACTTCAAATGAAATCCATAATTCTATTAACTTGAAGAAGTTTTTCAAACTTAGAGAAATATAACTCTAATGCTTAGTTAAGACATTCCACACAAAGTCTTAACACAGACATTAGAATTAAGTCACCACTTCTAGCTCTATGTTTGGATGGTGTATGATGTGGTGTATATTTTTTTTATGATGTATTATTTTAGACTAGATGTTAGGGTGTATGCTTCATAGACTGGATGTTAGGTTACTCTTAGCCTAATCATATTTTATGCAAGAGATTATGCTTAAGTGATTGTGTGGTGAAATTTCATATGTGATTTTAAAGAAGTAAAATGTATACTTCCATCTTCTATGTTGGCTAAAATAAAGATACAAATATACATCTCTTCTTTTATGCATTTTTGACACCACGTAGATTCATAGATGTTCTTATTGAGGGTGATAGGGTACAACATTGAGGAGAAGTGTACTATCTCGAAAGATAGAAATCACCACCCTACAATGGACCTAATCACCTCAACAAGGACTCCTAAGGACAGTGGTTCTGCATGTGTACCAAAGATTCTTCCCCTACTTTACATGAAAAAGTAAAGTAGGGTTTATTTTAAACCGAGTTTGTTAAGTTCCCTACAGGGGAAAGCACCCATAGTTAATTACATCCTAAGGGATGAGATCCCTTAGGAATACTCTAATTAAGGTAAATGATCATTGTCTCCAAGATTTCAATAGGTAGGACTATCAATCATTTATTTTGGAGGATCAAATGGGATTGATCAAAGAGGGAGTTATTATCAAAGCCAAAGAAGATAAGTAGAAGATGCTCATGATGCTAGGAAACCTAGCGAGCATCTCAAACTATCCATGGTTGGGCTTTACATTTTTTGAATTTATTCATTCGAGTTGCTTTTTTATTAGAAGTTTAGCTTATAATTCCATAATACAAGATTATGGAAATGCCTAAGAGATGAGGATTTATGCTTATGGCCCATAGAAGAATAACCTCGAACTAAATTTAGGGAGCTTTGGCGAGCCAAAACCTAAATCTAAGATGAAAATGGGTATTTGGTTTGCCTCCACAAGAGAGGACAAACCACTCGAATTGACTGCTTGGACTTACAACGCTTTGGGGTGGCTGCCAACTAACTCCTCTTATGATTTTAAATTCATGTAGGCAAGTCATATGCTTATGTGCAAGATATATAGGCTATTATTTATTTAGAAAGAGACTAAGTCCTTAAATCACTCCCTAAAGAGACTAGATTATGTAAGGGCATGCGATCTAAATCTAATGCAAATCATATTACATATTATTTTCATTTTGGACAATCATTTGACTCATAATATATGCATGAGAAGTGGCCAAAATCGGTGAGAATGGAAGAGGTGTGTTTCCACATGACTCTCAAAGGTCAAACCAAGTTTCTTTGCCAAAGGTGAAAGCCCTCCAATCAGAGTAAAATAAGATGCTTTTATGCATGATGTTATAAAAGAAAGACTCATCGCTAAAGGGTTGCTAATTCTTTTATTATCTGATTTTAACTTAGGCTTTAAATGAGGTTATGAGTTCTTTATTTAATTTTAATTGTTAAATTTTGTAGAAGATTTTTTTTTCTAAGAGCCTAATCCACATCCAGGCCATACATCAAGCAAGGAAGAAACTAGAAAAAATATGTCATCGTAATGCACAAGCTAAACAAATCATTAAATATTTTATAAAGCTAACATAAATGAATAAAAGGCCAAGTGTGGTTGGGCACCACCGTACAAACCCAAAATCAAATTGGATATAGCTCTAGGAGAGAGAGAATGAGAGGAATGTGATCCACTAATGCATTGGAATCAAAAGTGAGCGATAATGAACATTTTGTTTAAAATTTTGGCTTCAAACTCATGTCATTTGGCTTGGGGTGGAAATGGAAATGGCTCCCTATGGTTGGCTAATGCATGGAAAGTGGCTACCATGAAGATAAATGAGTATCCAAGGGGAGGTGAGAGTCCTTCATATGCCAAGTGTTCCAACGAAAGGTGAGATGATTTCATCATGCCCAACCCACTCCTTGGGTTAGAAAATCAGTGTCCTTGGTGCCTATGTGGACCAATGGATGAGTGCCAAGTGATCGAGGAAGAGAAATGACCACTTGGAAAAGTATCTTTTCTCATGGAATGCCCTTGGTCCAAGGGCAAAGTGGTCATTTGGCATTGAACTTGATTTGGACAGATTTTAAATGAGTCAAAGGTAAGTTGGACCAAATTTCATATCATTTGAAGTTCATTTGGTTTAATTTGGGTTAATTTGACCCATTTGGGTCAAATCAAATGGGTTGACTAATTGATCAAATTTGTCAAACAAGAGTTGGGTCAAGTTCAAATGACTATTTGGAGTATATTGGTTCAATTGGTTTCAATTAATTTGGTTTTAATTTGGATTGGATTTTGGCCAATTTGATCCTTTAGGTCAATTTGGGCTAAGTTGACCAATTTAATCCGATTGACCAAATTGGCTTGAATCATGGCTTGGTTTAGGTTTGGTTGATCATTTGGAATATGTTGTAAACTTTATTTTTAATCAATTTTGGTTTAATTTGATTTTGGCTTGATTTGACCTTTTAGGTCAAGTTGGGTTCATGGTTAATTGGGCTAGGTTGGGTCTAGTTAGCCAATTGATCAAATTGAGTTTAATTAAGACTTTGGTCAAGTTCAATAATCAATTTGGAGTGAACTTGAGCCATTGGTTATAATCAATTTGGTTTAGGTTACAATTTGGCTGATTTGGGTTCATGTGTTAAAGGGTTGACTTGGTCAACAGGCTAGGTTGACTTGGTTTGACCCAATTTATGACAATTGATTAACCTAGGATGATCAAAAATCATGAATGAAGTTTGGATTGGCTTAACTCACTTTGATTTGAATTTGAATTTTGATTCATGTAGGTCAAATTGGCCACTTTGGGTCAAGTGAGCCAATTGGGTTTAGTTGGCTTGATCAAGACTTGATTCAAGTTTGGTTGAACTCACATATGGATTTATGATTGAAATATAAATCCATTTGTAAGATATTTGAAGTCAAATTAGTTTTGATTCATTTGACAATTTCAAGTTCAAAAGTGTGAACATGAGTTTGACTTGGGTTTAATTTTTGAATTTAGTTTTGGTTTGATGATTGGAGTTTATGTTTATATTTGGATTCATGATTGTAGGATTGATTGAATCATGTAGAAAAATCAAGGGTTTGGCTTGATTTGAGTTTGATTGTTCAAGATTTTGACTTGAAGGCTTAGGTTGGATTTTTGATTGAATTTGATTTGATTTTTGAATTGATTCAAGGATTGATGATTGAAGTTTGTATTTATATTTGGGTTCATAATTGTAGGATTGATTGAATCATGAAGAAAAATTAAGGGTTTGGCTTGATTTGTGTTTGATTTGGCTAAGTTCAAGAATTTGACTTGAAAGGCTTATGTTAGATTTTGGTTGAATTTGAGTTTGAGTTTTGAAATTGGTTTTGGATGTTTGAATTTTAATTCATTTATATTTGTGAATATAAATGAGAATATAAATTGGTTATGGGAAAATTTCTTGAATTTGAATTGATTTAGATTTTATTTGAGCTAAGTACATAAGATAGAATCAAAGGGCTTAGGAAAGATTTTTGGAATTTGAATTTGATTATGGATTTCAGTCATGGGTTTCAATTATTTGAAATTGATTCATAATTTGAGAAAATCCATTGAAATTGATTAAAGGTTTGATTTGGAGTTGAAGTTGATATGAGTTTGGAGTTGATTTGAATTTGACTTGAAGGAAGTGAGGAGTTGGTTCAAGCTATAGGGTAGGCGAATTTTCCCAACACCACTAAGGCATGGCCTATTCCTATGGCTAACTCTTCTAAGTCTCTAGGGTTAGGTCAAGTGTTCACCTAATCATTAGATGTGTCTTTAGACTAAGGAACTCTTAAAGTCTAAGAGAATTCCTGTGTCTAAGATGGAAGGGTTGAGAGCTCATTCCAAAATTGAGGTCAACAGGATGCTAAAAAAAATAAATATAAATGCTCTCTTTGAGGTTGCTTAAACCCTTAAGCATAATCCAAATTAGGATGGTGGGCTTGGTTACCCATGTGTAGGATGCTAAGTCTAAATTATACATATAATTGCTTGAGATTGTATGTATGCTTAGCTAACCTCTATCATGTAGGTGTAGTTAGATTTATTTTTCCTATACAAATGTAATTTTGCAATGGAAATTAAGATTAGTGCTATAGGGGATTAGAATGAGCGTGGCAAGGCTTTGTCATGGGGTGCCTGATGCCTATGAAGCAAGCACCATCCAAATGAAAGAAGGATGAAAGAGGAAGGAGGATGGAAGATATGAAGAATAAAGACCCCATAACATGTATTCATTCTAATTGTAATTATTCTTTTATATTAGGGTTGTATAAGGGTAACTACCCATCTTTTCTATTTTTTAGGTTGTATGATGGAACCCGATCATCGACCTCTTATTCTTTTGTGATAGTTATAAAATTATTTGATGATTTGTTTAAATTGCACATTAGGATGACATGTTTTTTTATAGTTTCTTATGATTGATGCATTAATGTGTGACCTGGATGCAGTAGGCTCTTAGGATAAAATAATTTTTCTACCCAACTAATCACTCATAACTAAATTTTAAACAACTCATAACCTCACCATAAATCTTAGGCTATAATCAAGATAATTAAAAGATTTAGCAACCCCTTAGTTGAATGGTGTACATCTCACATCATGCATATCATCTTGAGTCACTCTTGAAAAATGAGGGCCTTCGTCCTTACATGATAGGGCCCACTTGACCCATGAGAACAACCCCTACCAATGGAGCTTCACCCTCTTTCTCTTTTGATTTGGCCAATAACATATTTCATCATGCATTTAAGCATATAAAAATCCCAAGCCTTTTTCTAAATGATGTGTCAAAATGAAATAAAATTTTGAAAAGATTTTGCATTTGTAGATTAAGTCATATGCTTATACCATTCATGCTCTAGTATCTTAGGGAGTGGGTTTAGAAATTTAGTCTCTTTCATATTAAATAACTACCCTAGATATCTTGCAATTCATAAGACCATACTACATGGTTTTAAAATCATTGGAGGAGTTAGTTGGTGGACACTCAAGGTGGTTGTAAGTCCAGAAGCCGAGCGGTTTATTCTCTCTTGTGGAGGTAAACCCCCTTATATCCTCACTTAGATTTAGGTCACGCTTTAGCCATACTAAAAGTTCCTAGATTTAGGATCCGAGATAGCTTTTTTCCTTTGGCCTACATAAATCCTCACCTCTTAGGCATTTCCATAATATTGTGTTGATGGACTATAAGTACTAATCAAATAAAATTCAACTCAAATAAATAAAATCTCTTCACTTTCAAATATGTAAAACCCAATTATAGGATATATTAGAATGCTCACTAGGCTTCCTAGTATTATGAGCATTCCCTTCTTCTTCCCTTTGGATTCCAAAAATAAGTCTTCTCCTTGAACTTTCCTAATTAATTTTCCAAACATAACCAATCCTTTGATAGTCTAACCTTGAAATCTTTAGAGATGATAATTATCTATTTTAATCGAGAGTATGCTTTGAGAATTTTATTCTTTAAGATGTAATTAACTCTGGAGGCTTGCCTTCATAGGAAACTTAAGAACTCAGTTTAATATAAATCATGCTTTATTTATCCATGGAAAGTAGAGGAAAAATCTCTGATATATTCAAAGATCCATCATCCCTTAGGAGTTCTTATTAGGTGATTAAGTCTATTGTAGGGAGATGCCTCTATCTTTTTATGACCGTACATCATACCTCAATGTCATACTCGATAACTTCAATAAGTACCCCCCTACGATCTGCATGGTGTCCCCTCCCCACATCCAAAAATAAACACCATAGATTTTTCTGGAGACTTCATTGGGGATAGTTCCTCTCTCCATCTCTAATAGACAATTATCATCTCCAAGTATTGATAGTTGAATTATATTTTTGTATAAGCCCGAGACTATCTTTCTTTCCATTGGCCTTTTGCTCATTTCATTCTTAAGCAGCCAGCATCTTTTAGGTTTTAGGACCTCACTCCCATGTAGGTCCTAAGACTCCTATTGGGTCCCCAAATAGATAATCATAAACTAACTAAAGAAAGGAGATGACTAAGTATAAGTCAAATAGAAATTTGGAACCTCTTACCACTATCTTGGTAAAGTAAGGATTTATTTAATATTTGACAAAACCTTAAAAAATCTAAAGTAAAATAAATAGTATTTTGCAAAATTTTTGAAATCTTTCCAGAACAAAATCACATGAACTTAATATAATAAAAGTGGTCAAATAAACATCCTCTTTTAAAAATCCAAATCAAGTAAAACAAAATTTACATCTCTCAAACAAAATTAATTGAACCTCAATTAGCACACTTAAAATTGCAAAGTGAGTGTTTCCTTTTTTCAAAATCAAATCAAATAACGAACCCCCTTTTCATAAACATATTCAAAACCCATTTAACATACTTAAATTTATTAAATAAGGGTCCCATTTTCAAAATTAAAACCAAACATACCCAAAATATTTTCAAATAAAACCAACTCCATTTAACATACCCATAGTTGTTAAATGGGAGTTCCATTTTTCAAACCAAAATCAAAGCAACTAACATACAAATTGGACTTCACTTAATATACCCAAATTTGTTAAGTGAACGTCCCCCTTTTAAAAATCAAAACAAAATTAAGATAAACAAAATACAATTGAACTCCATTTAATATACCCATATTTATTAAATGGGAGTTCCATTTTCAAAATCAAATTAAAATTAAAATATCTAACACAAATTTTGAATTCCATTTAACAAACCCATACTTGTTAAATGATAATTCAATCTTCAAAATCAAAACAAAACTACATATCAACAAACAATCAAACATATAAGTGAGCCTCACTTAACATACCAAAATTTATTAAGTGTAGGCCTCATTTCTAAAATGATATCAAATCAAAACAACAAACATCAAACATATATTTGAACTCTAGTTGACATACCTAATTTTGTCAAATAAGATTTCCTTTTTTCAAAAATCAAATCAACAAATATCAAATCCTTTTGAACTCCATTTAACATACTTAAATCTATTAAATGAGAAATCTTCTCTTCAAAACAAATCAACATATCAAATAAACAAAAAATCAAACCATTAAGACAAAAATCTTTCAAAATTTTGAGACATATAATTGAATCCCTTTAGCATACCTAAATTTGCTAAGTAAGGGTTTCCAAAATCAAATTTCAAACAAAAATATGCAACAAATATATCTCCAAAGGTCTCTCCAAAACATTTGAATCCCATTCAATATACCTAAATTTGTTGACTAAGGGTCCCAAATCAAAATCAAAATCTTATGGCAAAGTCTCTCAAATTCATAAATATCTCCAATATAATGAATCCCACTTAGCATACCTAAATTTGTTAAGTGTGGGTTTAAATTCCAAATCAAATCAAATCAAGTCAAGTTCAAATCAACATTTCAAGGCATGGGTCTAATTTAATTCTATTTCAACAAATGCAGATACCAACCCAGTTCTCTTTCCTTTCTATGATCGGTCTTTAGCCATGTCTTGCAAGGTGATATTCTTATTTTCCTCGGGTACGGATTTGGCCTTGGATTAGGCCATACTCACCATTACTATTCACGTGATCTATTTTGCACTTGGCTTTGAGGCAGTCAAAGTCACATGTGAGGGGCCAGCCCTCACCATTATTAACAATGAGGAGGTGGCAAGCAAGAAGTCACTTTTGCATTTTGATGCAGATGATCCGAGTTTCCCTCAAGAGGAAGGCTGCTGCACCCTCGTGTGTTAGTACCCGGTGTTAGCTTTAGTCTATTGCCCTGTAGTTCTAGCTGAGTAGCACCATGTTGTTCCCCCACTCTGCGGGGACTATCTTAGCTTCTAAGATAGTCTCTTCCACCTTTGAGGTTGGTAGTAGCTCCTGCTCCTCCCCACTCACTAAAACATAGTGTCGCAATAACAACCAAAAGATTAAGCAACTTTATGAGCATGAGGCAAGGTAGATCTACGATGCTTTTCATGTCACTGAGGAGGGTTCCCCTCATGAGACCTCTCCACTCATGAGTGGCGGTAGTTTCACCCCATCGACAGGAAGGAGAGAAGGACTACTACAGATTGCTTTGTCACCACTTGTAGAGTTTGAGACACCGGCTGGGGATAGGAGGAAGCCCTATGCTGGTCTATGGTCCATTCTTCACAGAGTCAGTAGAGCCTACGGATGCTCAGAGTCTGGCTTACTACATGACTTGAGGAGTCTAATCCTTAGGAGCATTAGGGGTCAGATTCACAGAGAGAGAGAGAGAGAGAGAGAGAGAGAGAGAGAGAGAGAGAGAGAGATCCACTGAAGCTAGAGTCACACAGAGGGCAGAGAGAGGAAGAGGTACACGTGTCAACCTTCTCTTTGATAGATTTTCTGTTGCCCGTTGAGGATCATTCAGATAGTATAGTTCTTACCACCATCCAAGAGGAGATCTCCAGAGGCAATCGGTGTCCTTACCATCACACCTCCACTCACCCCTCACATCAAGTCCCGTATCCATAGTCAAAGCGCATAAGCCCCAGTCAGAGAGGCCTCTCCTTTGGTGATCTGGCTATGGCCCAAGGATCTCGCTCCATCCATTCCACCCATTGAGGTGAGATCGAGCTCCCCTACTTGACCTTCTACAGAGGAGGAGTGGCGACCCAAGAGCATCATGGTTGCTTCACCTTCACAGGATGAAGAGAGGATATGGGACATTGACATAGTCTCCATGTAGTAGAGCCGAGTGCACCACATAGAGCATTTAGTGCATACATAGTCATGATCATAGTCCAATGGTCAATCGGACGTCATGTTCTAGTAGAGCCAGGTAGGGTAGATGATTGCTCCTTAGATGACATCATTGAGGATTATTGCGCTGTAGTCAGGCAGATTGTTGGTAGTGATCATTCAGATTATGATGAGGGTAGAGTTAGCTTTGACCCTGATTAGGATGACATGTTGGATGACATAGCCAAAGTCCACATGTTTGACACTCGAGGATCCTTGCAAAGGGAACAACATAACCAGGAAGGTGCTGTAGTTGAGAAAGATGACACCTCTCACTCAACTCACACCTCCTCCACTAGCTCAAACAGAAGAATGAAATAGATGGAGGAGAGAGGGTTTATAGTGGTATTAACATTGCAGAACCCAACCCTAGTCTCACAGCCTTCTCCTATGGTAGCCAATTGGCCAGAGTTGGCACATACCTTAGATCATCCTAGGTGCACTCCCGTAGATGATGATGCTGAAGTTTGCATAGGAAGATCTGATAGCACCTCTATATATGAGAAGGATATCAAAACATGGTGGAACAGGTGAAGGAGGCATTGGCACAAGAGAGCTCATCCATCCCAAAGGGTAGACCATACCTAGAAAAAATTGATGTAGTTCAATACCCCAAGGGTTTTGTGCCACCATCCTTCAAGATCTTTGATGGCAGTGGGAACCCATGGCAACACATTGCACACTTCAAAGCTGATTTCTGTAATGTTTGGCAGCAACACACTTCTATTTAGACTTTTTGTCAGTAGCTTAATAGGGGTTGCATTTGATTGGTATGACAAACTGCCCAATAGTTTGGTGAAGACCTTTCTGAGTTAGAGCATCTCTTCATCAA
Source organism: Cymbidium sinense (assembly GCA_021442155.1). NCBI lineage: Eukaryota > Viridiplantae > Streptophyta > Magnoliopsida > Asparagales > Orchidaceae > Cymbidium > Cymbidium sinense. The sequence continues at coordinate 91,445,135 of CM038224.1, forward strand.
GAGATTCATAGAGCTCAAGTGAGAGTGGTATGGGTGACATCATTGTAGAAAAAT